>JAEUYN010001964.1:0-103778 GCA_018257835.1 Euura lappo
AGGTTAATCGTCAGCGTCATAGATATTACCGATTCTTTTTCGCATTGCAATTTCTTTCAGATTCATATGAGAGGTTAATCGTCAGCGTCGCAGATTCTTTTCCGCATTGGAATTTCTTCCAGAATGAATATGATATGAATATGAATATGAATATGAATATGAATATGAATATGAGAGGTTAATCGTCAGCGTCGCAGATATTACCATCGCAGATTTTCTGTCGCATCGCAATTTCTGTTAGATTCATATGAGAGGTTAATCGTCAGCGTCGCAGATTCTTTTCCGCATCGCAATTTCTTCCAGATTCATACGAGAGGTTAATCGTCAGCGTCGCACATTTTACCATCGCAGATCCATTTTTGCATCGCGATTTCTTCCTCATCGCAATTTCTTCGTCGCAGGTTAAATCCAACGCGTGTAGTTTATTCTTTTGATCGGTTAGGTCAGGTTCGCAGTGACAGTTCTGACAGTTCAGCCGTAGGGTTGCAGTGGCAGTTAGCTCTCGGCTCATCTCAGACCACAGTCGACCCGCGCATCCAATCGCAGCGCGAATAAAGCGATGACAATGAGGATCGCAAACATCGACCATCAGCCGCGTTCGGGGTGGGAACATGAACTTTTTTAGAGAGGATTCTGACGTAATTACACAATGTTACTCTCACTTACAGGTAATTGTGTGAGAGTGCACGCAAATACATGTAATTGCGTCTTCTAATATGGGATTTCATATTATAGAACACGTGAACAGTATCTCATTTGTACATTATACTTTCACCCTATATATTTAATACCTAACAACTTCCCCCATTCGTTAGTATATCAACATTTCCCAATTGTGATACTCCGAGAAATAATTTACATAAACGGGCAAATGTGGTGGTCTCGTAATGTAAGTCCCCGGATAGGCAGCGGAAGACCCGGTTTCGATTCCTGGCCGTCGCATGAATTTTTCTCATCAAATGTGCCAAAATAAGATTCTGATTCGGAATAATGTCTAAAACATGTGTTCTGAATGATTTCAAATGACAGTTAATATAGTATTACTTTTCACTGTCAAAAACAGGTGTAGCGGAATAACTGTTGAACAACGGCTGTTACTTTGAAGAAAACACGGAGAGATTGGAGGCAGTACGTGTAGGCTTCACTCCCTCTCAGGGACAAACATGCCTATGTATGTACCCATGGTTGAACAATTTTGTTTGTATTGACTCACCTGTGTCATTGAATCAATTACGGACTTATCTGCATAGGAGATTATAGGTTTGCCCTAATTGCGGACGTCGACTTGCAGTCTTCATCGGCGCATGTAACGTAGTTTCGGAGAAACAATGCAGCTTTTACTTAAAATTGCCTCAAAAGTAGCCACCCTTCGAAACGAAAACGTTCCGTTGAACCGTACCCCCGGTCTGTGACACCTTTTTCTTTCAATTCACGAAATCTGATTCAGACTTGCATTGGAACAACCGCGAATTTTATCTAGGTGTGCAAAGGATGCACCCACAATGCCCCATCTCTAAATTAAAAATAATTTCATTTTAAACAGTTCTGAAAATCAGAGAGTAACTAGCCCGTTTTAGCCAAAAAGCTCATCGCTTTTTTGCGTAAGGCACGATCGTACAGTGCTAGTTTGTTTTGTAATAGTGTTCAAAATCCCCCAAGAATTTCAAAATTTTGATTCGAAGCCAATAGACCGTATTCCAAGGACCGCTCTCGTAACTTCAAAATTGACGAAGCTGGCGACCGCGGTTTTTAAACCGCAAGTCGGATCGAGTCTACAATGAAATTTGCATATCTTCGGAGTAAAAAAAGTATCCTCTGCCAATTTCATCAAAATCGGTTCAGCGGTCTGGCTGATAGCGTGTTTACAAGCAACTTCAACGATTTGACATCGAGACGCAGGTGCCGGAAAAATTATCTAAAATTCTTAAAATTTTGATTCGTGATCACGAGGCTGTATTCCAAAGCTCGCTGTCGTATCTTCAAAATTGACAAAGTTAGCGAACGCCATTTCTGGACCGGAAGTCGGATCTGGTACACAATGAAATTCGGACATCTTCAGGGCGAAAGGAGTATCCTCTGCAAATTTCATCAGCATCGGTTTAGCGGTGTGGAAAATGGCGGGTTTACAAGCAACTTCAACGATTGGACACTAAGCCGCAGGTGCCGGAAAAATCCTCAAAAATTCTCAAAATTTTGATTCGTGATCACGAGGCTGTATTCCAAAGCTCGCTGTTGTATCTTCAAAATTGACAAAGTTAGCGAACGCCATTTCTGGACCGGAAGTCGGATCTGGTACACAATGAAATTCTGACATCTTCAGGGCGAAAGGAGTATCCTCTGCAAATTTCATCAGCATCGGTTTAGCGGTGTGGAAAATGGCGGGTTTACAAGCAACTTCAACGATTGGACACTAAGACGCAGGTGCCGGAAAAATCCTCAAAAATTCTCAAAATTTTGATTCGTGATCATGAGGCTGTATTCTAAAGCTCGTTGTTGTATCTTCAAAATTGACAAAGTTAGCGAACGCCATTTCTGGACCGGAAGTCGGATCTGGTACACAATGAAATTCTGACATCTTCAGGGCAAAATGAGTATCCTCTGCAAATTTCATCAGAATCGGTTCAGGGGTGTGGATGATAGCAGGTTTACAAGAAATGGGGGGGTCACATACACCACTCTTGAAAATGCTCGAAAACGACTACCCGGGTGCCAAAACGTGCTCCCTACATGATTTCAGATTTTTTACTCGATCCGACGTTTTTAGCGATGGCGAATGTATAAGGCACTCCGTTTTCTACGATCGTGCCTAAAAAGTGTGACAACTATGGCCCGGTTTCCCGGAAACTATAAACCGCAAGTCCGTTGCCTTCGAGGTAACGGCTCCTTGAGAGAAAAATCCAGAATGAAATAATTTCCGTGTGCCCTGTATGTGTCGAGGTATATGTCAATCCGACTCGATGTCTAACTTTACGAACACATCATGGTGTCGAGTGATAAATTCTAACACAATAATTTATGGATGAATTACTCCTAATTGAAAAAAAAAAGCAAGGGAAATATGTTTATCGAAGTAAAAACTCACAGCAACACGGATAACTCCAGATTTAGAACAGTTATTTTCATATTCAAGAAATAGGAAAAAATTGGGTCACTAATGTATAATGTTCTTCGTCTTCCATTATCGTCTGTTTCGGCTCAGAGATTACAAATTTTCAATTATAGTGGAAACTCCCTGTTATCCAAACCCGCTCATGGGCACGTGAGGGTTTCATTCCACTCGTATGAACCCTTTTACAGGACCATATCTCGTCAACACTTCATTTACGAAATCCCAGAATCTGCCTCACACGTGGTATGAGATATTTCAATATTTCTGTAGCGTAACAGAGATATGTCAAAAGTACGTTTATGTCCACATACCTTGGTTTTGCATATTTTTATTGTGACCGTCTGTACCTATAGGCGCATTCCACTTGGAATCAAGTTGAGTGACTAATGTGGATACCAATTTTTGTCCAAATCCGTTGATCAGTTCTCAAGATATCGTCATTTTTATTGTATTTTTGATAATTTTGTTGTTCAAATAATTCGAAAATTACTGAGCCAATCGAAGCCGAAATTTAATGAGTTCTAACTTTGAAACAGCCGCATCGATTGAGATCAGAATCATCAAAATATGGTCACTCGTTCTCGAGATATCGTCAATCAAAAAATTGATCACATGCGTACAATGACCTCAAAGCGTCGAGATCCGGTAAAAACTCGGGTTTTAATCCACGAGGTGGTTACGATAATTTTCTAATCTCTCTGAAAACAGAAAATCCGGAAGGTATGAGAAATAGAAGATAAGAATTTCGGTAAATCGATCGTCGCGTATGATCTGTATAAAAGTACGAGCCACTTCTGGCGGGAATTTCGAAAAACATATCTCTCTCGCTGTCCTGGCGAATATTAGCATGTACGTCAAGTACAAAGGCTTGAGAGTGCGATTTTTGTCACTACACGATGTAAAACAGCTGGAATACGTTGTGAAATTGTATCGTCGACGTTGTTTAGAGTTCGTATCGACCGATATAGTTTTGGCGAGACCGGAAGGGGATTGCGACCTAAACTACACTGTTAGAAATTTCTGTATTAAGTTTCATAAAAGTGTATGTGAAGCGATTAACATGTCCTTTTTGTATGTTAAAGATTCAACTTTTTCAATATTTCAATATTCATATAACAGTTTTGAAAATTCAAAATCATTCGGAAATTTCATAGCCAAGATTATACCAAATTTTATATACAGAATGTTTCGAAAATTGGGCTGAATACTCATGTGATATGAAAATTCATGATAATTTCGCCGAAATGATCGACTTGACGAAATAAACGATCTGCACTAATGTGAGAGTCTGAGGCCCTCTGAGAAGAATTTAATAGGAATTAATTGACTCCGTCAGCGGCTGCTACGTGACGAGATTATTCCAACTTCCCCCCGGGTCGAAGGATCAAAATTCAGAATCGACGATCTCTTCTTTTCTTCTAATTTTGCTGAGAGTTTGGGAAGAAATTGAAAAAATCACAGAGAAAAATCGAGACACTGTGTATACAAGGCATGAAAGTCATCCAGAGTTTGGAGCCGTTTATCTACTGCAGCGGATGCACCTGGAAGTGCATTTTAACCGTTATTCTATTTAGTTCCTCAGTCAGGCTCGGCTCGGCTCAGCTCGGCAATCAGAAATTAATATCGATTCACAATGTATAATGCGAATATCCTCTATATTTTTCAGTAGTTGCCGCATTAATATTTCAATACTTGGAGATCTCTAAGATCTAATGTGACTTGGTAATTTTTTGTTCAATTCTTTGTTCAATTTTTCAAGAATAGTTACGAATCAGAATTTTTATTGCGATTTTTTTTATCAAGATGTAAGACAAAAATTTGTTTATTCTATGCTTGTCTTTCATTTATTTGATAGAATAAGATGGCTGAGGCAATTTTGGTCCCAATCTTGAAAAAATTACGAAATTGAAGAACAAAAAAAAAGCGTGAACAAAGATGAAGAACTAATGACTTTAAATTCTGATGAGGATCGACGCTTAGAAATATTTGACTACTATGAATACAAATTTCGTACAATTTGCAAAATCGCAGAAGAAGAAGAAGAAGACATGGGTCTCTGATCACGATTCCGAAGTCAGATTTGCAAACTTTGATACAGAAAATCCAATATGGGAGTGAAACATTCTAAAAATGTTCCAATTTCGATTTCGAAAACTTTACTGTCAAAAATAATCTAAAAACTATTCCTATTTTGATACGAAATGGTACCCGTAGATTTTTTCGTTCCCTCACCCTAAAATCGTTGTGTGAATCACCGAGAATTTCAATTGATTGATAATATTTTTGAGCCCAAAAAAGCTGGAAGTTCGCATTAGCAAACTCTCCGTTCAATATTTGTAGATTGCTGCATTCAGTGGCCACGTGCCTCTTCGCAGAGGCTCAGCATACATTAGATTCAAGATGATTTGAATTGATGTCATCGTCCATTAAACCGATGACGAAAGGTCAAAACCGATTTAAAATCAAGGCTCTTTTAATCCCTCCGTGGTTCTCGTGTCACACTATGTAATATCACCTACAGTATAATCGTTGAACAGATAATTCATGCGGTTGAATAAAAAGTCGACCGATTTCTATCGTCCGTCGAAATTTCATTGACGATTTTTAAACACTTGACGCGTCTGATCGCGGATTCCAATCACCGTCAGTCCTTTTTTTGCTCTTACTTTTCGGATACAAAGTCGTACGTAACTAATTCGACGATGTCTAGCGTGATAAATGATTGCCTAATTTAATTCGCAAATAAAGTAAATCGAGAATCATTATCCGATCCAAAAATAATTCGAGGAACGGAATGCGTCCGCGACAGAGTCGCGTGGTGGTCAGAGTCTATCGAGTGGATATTTCCGAAGTTTTCGATGCAGCCGTATAAAACGAGGCTATTTATAAAAGACAGCCCGATGCGAAGCCCGCGCTCCGCGCGGGCCGACGATTTCTCGAATTCTCAGATTCTCGAAATGATGATGATTGTCTCATAACTTTTATCGTGGTTTGTCTTCGTTAGCATTAAAATGGACTATTTTTAGAACTGTGCAAATATAGTATTCGAATCGAATTGAATCGTATATTTAGTTCAAGATTTCGAATAATTCGATTTTCCGATTAACTCGAATTTTCGAATAGTTAGAGATTTCAAACAATTTGAATTTTTGAATAATTCGAGATTTCAAATAATTTGAATTTTTGAATAATTCGAGATTTCGAATAACTCGAACATTCCGAACTAACCGCACTATTCGAACTATTCGTAATTTTCGAACTCTTCGAATTATTTGAAGATTTGGATCCTTCTAAAATTTGACACTTTCAAAGATTGAAATAATCGAGGAAATAATTTGAGTTAGTCGAGGATGAGCATTATTCGGGCCGAATTCAGAACATTTTATTGTTGTTCGAATCGAGAACACTTTCTACGCTCACTCACTAACAATAAGTTGAGTTTTTTTCCCATGGGCCGTTGCTACAAAACTGAAAAATTTCGTACGTGTAGTTTCGAACCAAGAAACATATCCGCGCTCCATCAACGATCTACCACGAACATTTGCAAAGATGAAAATCAGCTTTGGTCTCATCAGTTCCAATTTCGCTGAAATCCGAATGAATCTTACAAAAATACTTGTATTTTCTCAACCCGCACACCAATTTTCAAGATCCTATGTCGATTGATGTAGGAGTTAATCCATTTTGAGGAGAATAATTTTCGGACAAATTAGAATTACTTCAGTTGAAAATTGATGACTAAAATATGTACCCAATTGTTGTTCATCAATTTTTAATTTTCTCAAAAACCTTCCTTCTTTTTAAGTCTTCGAACTTTTTGCATCTCAATTTTACCGGTCAAACCCAAACTGCTCAAGAGCTCTATGGTTTTATTTTTTTGAACCCATCTTTCTCAAAGATTTTAGAGGTGAGAAAATGTATTATGGGAAGAAAATCTGTTAACGAAGATCAATTTCTGAATTGAATGATCGATCTTTCTACGCAGCTTGGATATGACAAGAGGTATTCATGTACCCTATCAAAAATGACTAACAATGAAATTCGAACTTCACGTGAACAAGAAATCTCCCTTATCTTTCTCGAAAGTGGACTGGCTCCCACATTGATTAATAGAATACCTTAAAAATTGATGTGCACGTCCAGGAAACAGTTGAGAAAGAGCCAGTGTAAGATTTTTGCGAAATTTGAATTTGGGCCAAAAATGATTTATGTCTCCTGCCTGGTTTGTAGTAGTCGTTGTTTGAGTGCGAAGTACGTTTCCTGGTTGGATCCTCTTCGGAATGAATATATAGAACGCAAAGAATCGTAAGGTATTTAGTTGGGCGATGTCAAAAGTCCCAGTTAAATACGAATAGCTTGAAAACTTCAGATCCTTTGTCAAAAAATATACATATACGACTGTCTCTAAAGAGTCGCAATTATCCGGAACATCCTCATTTCCTGGAAGCTTTGAATTATTCTTCAGTAGAATCAAATTATTCGAAATTTGGACAGTTCGAATCATTCAAAGTTTCGAATAATTCGATTCGATCTTCAAATTGAATTTTCCTATTGAATTCGCAACGAATTATTTGAAAAATCGAACATTTGCACAGCCCTACTATTTTTCTGTTACGACTCGATTGTTGGCTTCCTCTGGCCACTTCTGTGAATCAGTCGAACGTACCACAAAAGACGATCCAGAAATCACTTTCAATTCAAACCTAAAAATCGAAAAATCACCCATTTCACGACGTTGATTTTTCCGTGCTTAAGAATCTGATCACGAATTGACCTCTCGGCGGCTTTAATAATGATATGAAACCGACCTTTATTCCCCGTGTTCGATGTAGAATCAATAATCACGAACGAATGCGATGTTATTCTTCGAATCTGAGAGTAAAATATTTCGCATATTGGAACTATTCAAATCATTCAAAGTTTCTAATAATTTGAATAGATCTTCAAATTGAATTTCACTATCAGATTCGCGACGAATAATTGAACATTCGCAGAGCCCTGCTATTTTTCTGATACGACTTGTCGTGGCCATTGCTGTAGGTCATTCGCACGAACCGCGAACGACGATCCAGAAATCATTTTCAATGCAAACCTAAAAAATCTAAAAATCGCTCATTTCACAACGTTAATTTTTCCGTGCTAAAGAATACCTATGCTCACAAATTTACGTCTCAGGCCTTGAATATGATACGTAACCGACCTATTTTCCCCGTTTTCGATGAAGAATGAAACTTCAATCAGGGACGAATGCACTTTTAACCCTCGAATCTGTCAGTCGTACGCGAGAGCTACCTTCTTCCGTTGACCTGAAGAATCAAGAAGGCCAACAAATCGTTGCGAATATGAATATTTATTTATTCATCTGAACGTCGTGTTGTTTAATTGACGTAAGTTTTAAATTCATGAAATGAATTCGTCGTCATCATCGTTATCACCAATGTTTATGAGTGATGAAGAATATTCCTCATATATCCATTATCCGATTGAAATAGAAAGAGCCTGAAAACTCAGAATCATTTGTAGAAAATATATACGATTGTCTCTAAAGAGTCGCCGGAACATCCTCATTTTCTGGAAGCTTCGAATTATTCGTCAGTAGAATCAAATTATTCGAATATTCGAACTCCTCTAATCACTGAAAGTTTCGAATAATTTGATTCGATCTTCAAATTGAATTTTACTATTTGATTCGCAACGAATAATTTAAAAAATCGAAAATTTGCACAGCCTTTCTATTTTTCTGTTACGACTTGCTTGTTGGCTTCCTCTGGGCACTTATGGAGGTAATTCGCACGAACCACGAACGACGATGCAGAAATCGTTTTCAATTCGAACCTAAAAATCGAAAAATTACTAATTTCACAGGGTTAATTTTTCCGTGCTGAAGAATCTGATTACGAATTAACGTCTCAGGCCTTGATAATGATACAAAACCGACCGTTATTTTCCGTGTTCGATGAAGAATCAAACCTTAATCACGAATGAATGCACTTTAACCCTCGAATCTGTCAGTCGTACACGAGAGCCAACTTCTTTCGTTGACTTAAAAAATCAAGAAAGCCAATATATTTCAGCAATCAATACCGTAATACAAAGATCATGAACATAACACGATGCGAATTGAATCCTTATCCATCCGAACGTCCTGCAATTTTGAATGAACATCCCGAACACGAAACCTCGTATAACCCTTTGCTTGATCGCCACTGACATCCAAAATAATGACAGGCGAGTCAACGAAACTACAAATGACGCGCGGAAAACGACCAGCAATATCTCGACGCGACCTCGAGTCTCGAAACGAACCGACCAATCGGCGCGCGAATAAAAAGTCAACAATGAGTGCGAGTTTTCGAGTTCGAGCGGTCCTGGCTCTTTTAAGATTGGATGGCTGGATTCTTGCCGGTCACCAAATTTTCTGACTGCATAGATATAGATACGAAAACGTTTCACTTATTTCAATTACAGAGTTCCGATTGGCTTTTTTTTCGATTTTATTCGACGAGAAAGAAAGCGATTTGGATTTTTGAAAAGTGGACGTAGCAGAAAAAAAAATCAATTTCTGGATCTAAATAGTAGTTTTAATTAGTTAATTATGAAAGAATTGACACGAAGAAAAAAAAAGTAACAACTTTTTAGATATCCTTGAAAATCTGAGAATAGAGGATAATGGAAATCGAGGATATTTTTTCAACTCGATCCAAGTGCTGAATTAATCTCGATTCAAAAATGATAATATTCTTCACACTTTTTTTTTCGTTTTTTCTCCATGTGAATCGTAATTGGAATTAATTTTAGGCCAGAGTGTCAGAAATGGGGCAAAATGGACTCTAGATTGTTCAACAGGTTTTTAAAAAAAAAGGTGTTCAAGTTACGATTAAAAGAAAAAAAGAAAACTAGTCCAGAGGATCAAATTTCCTACGAATATGAATTATTTCCCTGGGCTTCCCTGTATTCTTCAAAAATGTAAATTTTTTTTTTACTATCTCTCAGGATTCTTTGATTCGTTGCTGATCAAAGATGGATTAATTTTTCTCTCTATATCAAGATCATCTTTCGACATAATTGAAATAATTACGGCAATAAAAATCGTTGAGAATAAAATGAGACATAAGAGAAAAAAAAAACGAATGATCAGTATCGAATGAATAATTTGAAGACAATAACGAGATTTTTTTTTTTTTTTTTGTTTAATCGATAATTCATCGTATATATATTCTCAATAAATTTCATTTGATTTATAAAACAGAATAAAAAGAAACAGAAAAAAATAAACAAGTAAACGAAAAAAAAAGAGAAAAAAGTAGATACTTTCGTTACAAAATCATTATCAATATCAATCAAAGAACAAAAGAATGACTAAAATTAATCAAATAAATAAAAATAGATCGATTATAGTCGAAGTAAAATACTGCATGGACAAATTCAATATACATATATGTGGGTGTGAAACTTTGCACAGCAAAGCGTGACTTTTTGTCTCGAAACACTTGCCAACTGTACTTAGTTGATTGAATTTAGCCAAACTCTCTAGAAAAAAAAACCGACAAGCTTGAAATCAGCTCGTTGAGCTTGTGAAACCAATCAGCGAACGTGACTCGTTGATAAACACAAGAAGTTGGAAGTTTAAACAGATTTTTGAAAAGCTCACGATACTCGATAATCGATATTCTAAGTTTAGATGACGAGGAAGAATAAATGAAGTCAAGCATTCGGATAAAATAATAATTGGCAAGTTTTTCCCCCACACGCGACGAGAAAGCTTAACTATCAAAATGTAATGACTCACTGGGGGCACTGCTTATGTCACTCATCGAACTGTGCACCGAGCTTTGCGCGGTCTCTTGCGTTGGCGAAGTAACGTCCTGACGACCTCTGTTCCTCCTGCTGATCCAGAAACGAGATATCAGACTAAATTACACAAATTCTGCTTCGTTCTGTCAAAAATGACTCGAGGAAGGCTCATCTCTTGCTCTTGTTGGAGTCTCCGGGTGACCGTCGGTTGATCGTCGCCGGAGGGGCTCCCAGATTCTGCAGGACCCTCGACTTCACTTCCTTCCTGACCGGTCGCGTCCTCTGCTCGTTCTTCCCGGCCTCAATCTTGCTCATAACCGCGTCCCAGCGTCCTCCCTTCCTCGGTGTTCTCTGAGGCCTCCGAGCCTCCTTCTCGGCCTCGTCCTTCGGCCCGGACTCGATCATCGCCTTGATTTTCGAGACCACATTGCGTTTCGGCATCTTGATGAAGCTGACCGGAACGGTCCGAGCCGGCTCTGCGGGTTTGGGATCGAGCGGCAGATCCTCGGGAGACGGTGTCCTCTCGCTTGACCCCTCGGTCGGTTCGCAGTCTACGGATGTCGGCAGGTCCGACGGCCTCGAGGCGGACGCCCTGGTCATTGCGATCCTCGATCCCGCTGAGCCGGTGAGATTCTCGCAGGATGGGGTTCTCGAGCACTCCAAAGCCATGCTGAACTCCGCCATCTGGTCCGGAGTCAGGATCCCCAGACTCTCGTCGTAAGGACCCGAGTTCTCGATCTTCCCTTTGTAGCCCGTGGCCTTGAGAGTGTCATTCAGGCAGTCCTCGGTCTCCAAGTTTCCACTGGTGTCGATGGTGGCCTGAAGAGTGGCGTCGATGAGGCAGCTGTCGCCGATGGCGTCGATCAGGCTCACTTTCGAGTCCTGAAAAGCGTGTTGTACGAAACTGTCCACGGATCTCCTGACCGTCACGTTCCTGAAGCTCTTCTGCGCGAAGATTCCCGTTTCGTTGATCGTGTCTATGAGGCAGCTGTCGCCGATCGAGTCTATCTGACTCAGTTTCGAGTCGTCGAAGATGCTGGGAAGGGCATCGATCGTTTTATTTCCGAGTACCGCGTTTCCGCTGAGGATAGTCGACCTCCTGTCCGATGGTCGGACGAAGAAAGTGTCGTTCATGTCATCCGCTACCGGCGCTCTGTCCCCGTATAGAATCTTCGTCAGATTCCCGTTCACCGGTTGCTCGTTGATGAACGATTCGTTCAGTTTGAATATAGCACCGGTTGGTTTCGCGGACGGTAAGATATTCACGGTCGTATTTATCGCCGGCCCCTTGCTCAAATCGATTGTCACGTCGTTGGCCCGCGCCTTCGGTTCTTCCTGACGATACGTGACGTTGGTCGACTTCGTCTTAGTATTGTCGACATCCATCGGTTCCTCGGGCCTCGACTTCGGTATTAGGGCCTCGTTGATCTTCGCGAAGGACTTTTTAGCCTCACAGTTCGTCGACTTCGGGGTTTCCGTCACGTTGACGTCGATGCTCTTCGGGCTGATGGTCTTCCCGTAGGTCATGGGCGACGTCAGGCGACTTCCAAATGTAATTTTCGTCTTTGACGTCGGTGACGGAGTCTTCGGGTTCTGGTGGATCTCCGTGGCTGCGGTAAGCGACGAGTTCCTCTTGTTCTTGTCGTCCATTACCCTCGTGTCGTTCGTTATTTCGTTCGTCCCACCCGCGGTTTCCGCACGGTTGTTCGCTGATGCGGGTGAGGTGTTCGGAGTACTTTTCAAACAGAATTTCCAGTCTCCTCCCTGGTTCATATCCGCTTCGCTTTTTCCGGAGAGGATGGTGCTGTTCGCGGCAGGCGCCCCCGGCGACGGGAGGGGGCAGATCAGTTCGGTTCTCCTTCCGTGCTGGCCGCTGACGAATGTGCTGTTCGGCACGATCACCTTGTCGTTTACTTGCGGCTCCGTCGGTACCGGTGACGGCGTATTGGCGAATGGTGTACTGAAATTAGATCAAAGACTTTATAAAGATGCTGATCGGAGTGTATTGCGTATTGGACACTGTAAAAAAAGTCACGAAAGTCCTGTAAAATAACAACTTTAGTACAAAAAGAGAGCATTTAGGAACGAATTTCTGATATTACTATGCACTAATCGCAAAAATAGGAAATTGTGTTGTGAATTGATTTCAATAGAATGTCAAATGCTTTCATGACTCTTTTCTGTGAATCAAACTGCCAACCCATCGTTGTAAGTTCGCAACAAACATTTTTTACAGTGTCCACATTCGTTATCGTGTATCGAACTCACTCAAAAACTCGTCGTACTTTTTTGGCGGGTGCCATCACCCCGTGATTTTCGGGACAGGAGAAATACCTGAAGCCGCGAACGGTGCCGTCGTTGAGGCCGTCCGGTTGCGGCAGCTCGATTCCGCACCAGGCACCGAACTTTCCTTCCAGAGCGCCATAGTATCGGAGGATACCGACCTTCTCGCATCCTACACAGACCCGTTGACCAACGTCCTCGCAGGTGACGCCGTCCACGGGAGAAGCCAGGAACTGTTGTTTCGATACTTTCCCACCTGGAATTTCGACAATGCTGGTATCGACTCGCAAGAGTATCACGAAAGAGAGGAAAATCCAATCAATACTATGCTGTCTTGAAAGAATTCTTTCGCGAAAGAGGGAAATCTTGCCAATACTACGATGTGTCACAAAAGAAATTCGCGAAAGAGGGAAATCTTATCGATTCTACGATGCATCACGACGAACTAAGCGATAAGGAGGAAAATCTTACCAATACTACGATCTTTCGGAAAAGATCTTCGCGAAAGAGGAAAGTCATGTCAATACCAAGACGTATGTAATCACAAGAAAACTTCGCGACGAAGAGAGAATCTCATAGATTCTACGATGTATCACAAAAGAACTTCACGAAAGAGGGAAATCTCATCGATTCTACGATATATTATACAAGAGAACTTCACGAAAGTGGAAAATCTTATCGATACTACAATCTTTCGGGAGAGAACTGCGCGAAAATTTTATCAATACTATACAATGACTGTCTCGCAAAACTATTTTGTGAAAACGAAAAATCTTGTCATCACACAAGAGAAGTTCACGAAAGAGAGAATTTTTGCGATACTACTATGTTTCACGAGACTATTTTGTGAAAGAGGAAAATCTAATCGATATAACTACGCTCTCTCGCAAGACTCTTTCGCGAAAGAGTAAAATCTTGTCAATAATACGAATTACGATGTGTCACAAGAAAAATGTACGAAGCAGGAAAATATTATCGATACTACGACGTATCACAAAGGAACTAGGCGAAAGAGAAAAATCTTGTCAGTACTATGACGTGACGTATCACAAGAGAACTTCACGAAAAAGGGAAATCTCATCGATACGATATGATCTTTTGGAAAAAGTGAGCTCCGCGAAAGAGAAAAATCTCATCAAATCTACGATTTATCACAAAAGAATTGCGTGGTAGAGGAAAATCTTATCGATACTACGATCTTTCGGGGGAGAACTTTACAAAAAAGAAAAATCTTGTCAATATAACGATAACGCATCACAAGAGAACTTCACGAAAAAGGGAAATCTCATCGATACTGTGATAATATGATCTTTTGGAAAAGGAACTTCGCGAAAGAGAAAAATCTCAACGAAAAAGGGAAATCTCATCGATACTATGATCTTTCGGAAAAGGAACTTCGCGAAAGAGAAAAATCTCATCAAATATACGATTTATCACAAAAGAACTGCGTGATAGAGGAAAATCTTATCGATACTACGATCTTTCGGGGGAGAAATTCACAAAAAAGAACAATCTTGTCAATATAACTATAACGTATCACAAGAGAACTTCACGAAGAAGGGAAATCTCATCGATACTATGATCTTTTGGAAAAGGAACTTCGCGAAAGAGAAGAATCTCATCAAATCTACGATGTATCACAAAAGAACTGCGTGATAGAGGAAAATGTGATACTACGATCTTTCGGGGGAGAACTTTACAAAAAAGAAAAATCTTGTCAATACAACTATAACGTAGCACAAGAGAACTTCACGAAAAAGGGAAATCTTATCACAAAAGTATATTTCGCAGAAGAGTGAAATCTGATCAATAATACTGCGATGTTCGTACCACGAAAAGGCGTGGATGTCACAGGTTCTCCGTGTTTGTCGGCCAGGTTCGGAGTCTCGACTAGAGTTTTGACCGTTCCTCTATTTCCCGAGTGCTGCGGTGTCGATAGACTGGCAATCCCGGTGACTTTCTGGACGACCTTCGGTTTCGGAAGGAACGACGACCGGATGGCACCCGGTATCGGTATCCTGGTGTCTCCTACGTTCTGCAAACGAAATGGAATACCATAAAGTCGGTTCGCGGCTCACACGGTGCGACGATTTAATTATGTTTCTCGGTCGTATGACGCCCGCCCAGGTTTTTTCCTGGACCCCGCGGGCCACGTGACTCGTTATAGTCCATGATTCAATCGGAGCTTCTCGTTCTCGCCCCTGTATCACCGGGTAGGAACCCCAATACTGCGCGAGTACGTTGCCCTTGGCCCATCTCCAAATAATGAGCTGAGAACGAGGATCTCCCCTCGGGGTTTGCGCACCAACCGTGAATCACAAGTGGCTTATTCTTAAACGACTCACTACTATCCTGCTGCACTGTGCCCACTGTACTCTTGGCGACACTGCTAATCTAATATTAGGCTTCGAGCACGAGACGTCCGCCGGTGTCACGTGCCACCATACCGTCAACTTATCGCTTTGTTGGTCTCTTTCGACTCTTTTCGCCAGGTACAACGAACAATACGAGATCGTGATAGTCGTCGGACTAATCGGTCTGATCCATTAGCTTCTAATTATACCGAATACATTTTCGGTCGAAAAACAGAAGATGTTAGACTATGGAATGGACGTAAATTTTATTTTTATCCTCATTTTTTGCTGCCTTCAGAGTACGCGATGATTCTATCAACGCGGGTCCAAAAGTGACTCAATCTGTTTCTCAAATATTTCGAATCGCTATCAGATGTGTAAAAATATACGATATGGTTTGCGAGTTTTAGTCATTGGCTTTTCGGGGCAATAAAACAATCCAGCTTGTTGATCCGAGAATACGGTTAAGGATATCCAATTTGGCTCGCGATCAGGCTGCTGGAATTTTCGCCAAGATTCCGAGACACCAAGAGCCGTAATTAACCTAGCGTTTCAGAAATTAGGTCAGATCGCTAAGTTTCATTCACTCGATTACTCTAACCTTTCAATTAGCCCTTCAAGTGTCAAGGCTTTAACCTTCTCACCGCAAATATCTCACTTCCGGTTGCTCTAATGAAAAAAATCACTGACATCAATTTCGAAGCTCGTAAAATTTTCTAAAGACATAGTTATCACAGTTTTTTCCGTACAATTAACCGATCAAAAGATTTACAGGCTTGAAAGTCAAGACCCTTATCTCTCTTTTTTGCCGATATCTCACTTCCGCTTGTTCCTAGCTCAAAATTAACCGATCCGTATTTTGAAGATAATGAAATTCCCGACAAAAAAGTTAATCATGTTTTTCAACATAGAATCGACCGTTTGGAAGATACACAAGTCTAAAACCCCCAAGTCCTTATGCCTCATGCATGGCAATGTCTCTTGAGACCATTTTTGCAAATATATTACTTCCGGTAGCTCCCAGGTGAAAAATGGTAATAACCGATTTTGAAGCTCTTAAAATCGTCTACAAAAAAGTCTTCATCAATATTTCACGTAGAATGAACGGTTCAAAAGATATACAGATCTGAAAGTCAAAGCCTTTCGACTGACACTTACATCCATGGCTTCCGCTCGAATAAATTCAAGGATATCTAGAGATCAAGAGACTCGGTAGAGTCTCGCGCCAAGTACATTAAAAAAAAAATTTTTTATACGCTGCGCGAAGACTCGAACCGAGTCTCTTTACCCGAACGGGAGCGATCCGGGTGGTGGGGGAAATTATTAATGTCTCATTTCTTCTGCTTCGATATATACACGACATTGAAATATTTATCCTGGGACGTGGGCGTGAAAAGCTTTTATTTAAGCCCTATTCCGATGCAATCGGCACACGGGGAGCAGTGATATGATTATTGAAAGTTTTCAGAGTACCCGTTTCGTCGTCAGAATTTTCTTCTTCACCTTCACCTCTTTCAGCCTAAAAACCGATTTTCATAAAAATTAGAGAAGAGTGGCTACGCCTCGACACCTGAGATCTCAGTAGCGAGGTTTGTCACCAGACGGCGCTTGAGACGGCACTGTTAGAATCACGGGTTAGATCGAATCACGATGAATATCACACCGTAGATCGAATCGAGAATGTGAACAAGCCGCCATCTTTAAACATAACAGATCGAGAATCGATCGCCCGAAACTGCTACCTATAGCGTGTTCGCGTCGGCTGCTTGGATTTGTTGCCTTAAAAGTGGTACGAAAATCAAATTTCGATCCCCGTTTTCGGCGCTATCGTATGGCAATTGAGAGTCAGGTTCACGGAGAAATCAAATTTCCCATTTTCAGGTTAGGATGGCTAACTTGTTGGACTGACGGCAAAGCTGGAGTATCAATCGCTTACATAATTTACAGCAGATCACGATGTGAATTGTATTCATTGGAGATACGTAAAATTACGCACGAAATTCATTATGTGTCAGAAGAAATCGGCTTGAATGCCTTTCATCATATCTTTTCTTGATTGTGGCTGTGTCTCAGGCTAGTTCGAGCTGAGTGACAAAATTTGTACAATATTATCAAGAGACTCGGTAGAGTCTCGCGCCAAGTACATTAAAAAAAATTTTTTAAACGCCGCGCGTAGACTCACCGAGTCTATTTACCCGAACGGGAGCTATTCGCGGTGGTGGGGGTAATCAGAATCTCTGTTTTCTTCCATTTAGCGACCTCCATGGGTCTGGAGAATTATTATATTAGATTGTCGGTACGAAAAGCTTTCATTTGAGCCCTATTTCGATTGAATCCGTGCACGTAAAGATAAGATATGAGTAATTGAAAGATCTGACAGGTCCGTTTCACTCGATCCTTTTTCGTCGTCGTCGTCTTCTTCTTCCTTTTTGGATTTAGGGGTCTCCGACTCCTATGTACCAACTTCGTCGTCGTCTCCTCCGGACTTTGCCACGGCCTATGAGTATAAAAATCAGAGAAGAGCGGCGGTATCTAGTAGATAGACTACGCAGAGAGCAGACGAGAAGAGAGAGTACCCTCAGTCAGTGGCTAGGTGGCGCCGTTGTCGAGATTGAATTCGGCAAATTTTTCCGCCTCTTTCTTTTATTATCCGATTGATGAGTCTTGCGCGAAGTATTTTCATTCATATACGTATATCGACCACTCGATAGTCGGGACTCGGGACAACAGCGATCCGAGTACCTGGCATTGGCCGCCGGAATCACGAGTTAGATCGAATCGAGAATGTAGACAAGCCGCCATCTTTAAATGTAACAGATCGAGAATCGATTGACCGAAACTGCTAGCTATAGCGTGTTCGCGTCGGCTGCTTCGGTTTGACATTTCATTCCACTCGTTATCACTACGTGATATTGAGATACATGATGTGATGTGAGAGTCATTACCGACAAAGTGAAACAAGATGGGCTTTGAAGTTTATGTATTCAGCTCGACATCGTATGGAAATCGCGAGCCTGTTTCATGGAAAAATCAAGTTATGAGGTTATCAGAGTCAATCAATTAGATCAATCACAAAGCCTTGGGTATATTGGTCGTTTATACATTGATTATATGTTCATGATCCAGGTGCTAAATATCAAGAGACTTTGTAGAGTATCGAGGCAAGTACATTACGAACAAAAAAATTGTGTGAGTTCCGGAGGGACTATTTCGTGGACGAGCTATTGATATATCGACGCATCCTGAGAAAGCAGATGAATCTCAGCGGGAAGTCTAGAGCAGACGAGTTGAAATATGCTTTGAGACAAGTATATAAGTCCGTAACACTTCATACAGAGTTTTCTGAGTTACGTGTGAGTTCTGGACTGTCCGCCGAATACGTCCATCCATTCTGACCTTGACGATATGATCAATTGTTTGATCGCTTTGATTATAGTTATCGCACGCCTACTTATAGCTCTATGGAAGAAATGTGTACGTTGCGGTATACTCAGGGAGTTTGCTTCGATGACTCAGCTTTTAATTTTCACATCACGGCATACTTATTAGACTACTGGAGTTACGCGACTTGAAATCATCGGGTTCTAACTTCTAAGAATACCTTGGTGGACCGGATGGAACAGACGAATCTTGCCATGCAATTTATAACAGAAGCACTATCCCGGAAGCCTTTATTGAGTGAATACCAATGATTATTTATACACTGATTTTCAGACTTTCTTACTGTGAACATTTTTTAAGATTTAATTTGTAATGAGCAGTGACTATAACCCTACCTGTAAGTAACTCCGCTGTGGCCGCTCCCAAGCCCGGATGAGAAGGGAGGAGGGCCGCGCACAGGGTTCCACGTTGCGAATATTTACTATGAATGATTTTGACGGATCAATTTATGCAACCCAATAAGGGTTAATATTTCACGTGTGCTCCTAAGCAAGAGTCAGAGTTATAGAAATCAACTGGACATACATTTACGCGTTCTCATCAACATTTCCGACAATATTTAGCGTTTTACGGCGCTTATTAACAGAAAATTCAAGATTTTTCACCGTCTATCCAATGGGATATACTCAATAGAAATAATCGGTCAGAAAAATACTGACAACCGAGCGAGCATAGCGAGTGAGGATCTACGAAGACCCCATCGAGCAAGCACAGCGAGCTAGCGCAGTTAGCAGGAAGTAAAAAAATATACAAAAAGTAGTGATATCCCCCAAAAAGCACCTCTGGTGCAAAAACCTTTCGCCAAGTACATTAATGTGGTCCACCCACAAAATTTACCAACCAAATTCTTTCACACAAAATCTGTCTTTAAAAATACCCACCAACAAAAATTCGTCTTCCACAAAAAGTCTTCTTCCAAAAATTCGTTTTCAACAAAAGTCGTCCTTCAAAAAAATCTCTGTAAAAGGATTGATATCAAATACAAGTACCAAGTACAAAAAAAAAAGAAAAATCAAACCATATACCGTTGTGCTCGTTCGCTCGCTACGCTCGCTCACTCGATTGGGTTTTCATAATTTGTGAGGAGAAAAATTCGGAGCATGAGTTTCGAGAAGAGAAAATTTTCGAAAGAAAAAATTGAGGGAGTGGTACTTGGCGGGCCTTCATAGCGAGATAAAAAAATGTGACTTGTAGACCTCAGTGGTCACTCTTCCACTCACTCACACCTGGCCCGCAAGTACCACTCCCTCAATTTTTTCTTTCGAAAATTTTCTCTTCTCGAAACTCATGCTCCCAATTTTTCTCCTCACAAATTATGAAAACCCAAGCGAGTGAGCGATTTCTTTTTTTATTTGTTTGGTCTTCTTTACATTTGATATCAATCCTTTTACAGAGACGACTTTTGTTGAAAACGAATTTTTGGAAGAAGACTTTTGGTGTGGAAGACGAATTTTTGTGTGAAAGAATTTGGTTGGTAAATTTTGTGGGTGGACCACATTAATGTACTTGGCACACCAGAGGTTTCAATTTAGGTATAGACAAGGAAAAAAAATGAATAAAGAATTTCCGTTTCACCCATTCGCAGAATTTCATTCAAGAATTGTTTTTTCTTCTCCTCTCTCTCTCTATACGGTAATGGAAAAGCTTGAGTCGCGTTCTGGAATGGCGACGCTGGAACATTTATCGATTTGCGCTACACTGCAGGGGTAGAGGGTTGGGGTGGTCGACGAAGTTGGCACACATCAACTGCGTTGGTTAACGTGGATTGGCCCATGTGTAGCCATTTTTTTCTGTTTACTGGCAAGCATCAGTTGTCTCGACATAATTTTTATATTTTTTTTGTTCGTTCTACATCCACAAGTCACGCAACTACGCAGTTTCACTATGATGAATAAACACCACGTAGCTTCGACCCTGGCCCCACATTATTTTAATCAAGCTTTCCACGTTCTACATTGAATTTTTGCGAAATCTCAATCTCGTTACGTTTCATCCACTTATTTTTCAACACCAATTTAGCTACGGTGTTGAACGATGTTTGATATTATCGTTGCACGAAAACTCACCACGCCTCTGCCTACGTCAATCATTGAATTTTTTCTCACTTCGAAGACCTTTTTTTTCAGTTTTCTGACCATTTTGTCCAATTTCTTGACTTTTTCCTGACTCCTCTGACCTTCCTGAACATTTTCGAGATTCACTGACCATTTTGCTTCAGTTTCTCGACCATTTGTTGAATTGATTGGTCTTATCCTGACTTTCCTAAACGATTTTTGATCTTCCTGACTTTTCCCTGACATTCCTGAACATTTTCTTCCAATTCCTGACCCTTTTTTCGAATTTCTTGGCGTTTTCCAACTTCCCTGGTGATTTTTTAAATTTTCGAACTTTTCAACGACCATTGGCCACCGCGTGCAAACATTATATCAAAATTATCACACTATATCTCACGAATTCATAGCCGAAACGGTTAACAAATGGAGGAAACTTCTGGAACTTTATTTCTTTTCTATTGTTCCTGCAAAGTTCATCATCCTTTGAAATGATTGAATCGATCAGCAGAGTGTTTCGCACCCCAAAATAGAATTCATGATGATAAAATCGCCGCTGATCACGTGATCGTGTTTAATCGCAATTTCTAAATATCTTTACGTGCGCGGAATGTAAGCCCCGCTGTACAACACACTCCCTGCCTTTATCGATTATCAATATTTTACCCCGGGGCAGAACGGGTTCTCCTATAAGGCAGGTCAATTTATTTATGAACGAACGGAAACAATGGTCAATGGGCTTTCAATCTCGAACCGTAGGCTGGTGTATATTAAACATTTCAAGAGGAATACATCAGCTGGCCGAAGGTTCCTCATTAAACTTTGTACAAAGATACAAATCTGCTGACAAACTTTGAAATTATTTTCAATCGTTAAAACTTGTTTGGCTCAACTTTTCGATCGATGAGAATAAAACACGCCCCTCAATCACAGGATTCGAAAATAATCGAGTTCTGACATCCTGTTTCTAGTTAATTATTATTAATTATTATCATTATGTACTTCGATATTAATTCGCGAAAATATAATTACGTGATATTATTTGTATTTCTAATTTTTCTCTACTAAATTTTTCCAGCTACTTCTACTATGAATTTACTAAATGGATCAAAATTCGAGGAATGGACTGAACAAAAAATTAGAATTGAGGCTACTTTCTATCAGTTTCATATAACGAATTACAATCAATGTTCAGTTGATTGAAAAAAATTATTGGCTATTAATTAATGATCGTAAAAATCTGAAGATTAACCATTTTTACAAATTCATCATCAATCCTGATTATGTTTTCACGATCAAAAAACATTCTTTCATGATCCCTAAAAAACGGTTTCAATAAATGGTTTCAATAAACAAATTTATGTACAGCGATGACGAGCACCTTGAGCCCGAAACAAATGACCGGTCATTATTACTCATTTTATTAGGCCTTAATTCGCGTTAATTCAAACCGCCCACCTGCTCAGTCTGTTAGTCATTCTGCAATCACAATTTTACGCCTCGGACACGAAGAGAATGCAAGAAATAATAAATTTTCTGCACTCGCGAAACAAAAAGGAAAGAAGAAAAAACAACAAAAAATTCCTGAAATTAATTCTCTCAAAAAAAAATGTCGGAGGATCAAAAGAAAAGCTCAAGCTTCTTCATCCCTTCCGCTGAGGAAAAGTGGGAAAAAATTTGAGTGCTTTATACGAACGTTTCACTCGAGCCGGTTCTACTTTCTCTGTGAATAGAAAAAAAAAGATGATGATTTTTCATTTTTCCACCGGCGACCTTGAGTCTTGAGTCTTCTAGCCTGTTACTCCGGGTCGTTAATTCTACCGAAAACGAGCACTTTCGTTAGGACTTGCACTAAAAGCACGCTCTGAAGCCCAAGTGCCCTTCTCGAAACCCTCGAATGGTCTCAAAAAAATATTATACGGGTCACGTACTGTAGTGATTTTTTTTTTCTTCAATTTTTTTCTTCTTCTGCTTTTTCAATTCTCAAGAGATTTTTCCACATGGATGGAAATCATGGTTGTGAAAATAGAATTGCGAGAAAAGGGTTGATTTTTTAGAACCCTGATACATCTAGAAGCTTTTTTCTTTCAATTTATTCGAGAGAATTCTTTCATTCCGCGAAAAAAAAAAAAAAAAAATATCAAGACACTGTATCGCAAACGACTGGCTGAATGGGATACTTCCGGTGAAAACGGATGCTGCGTCTGAAGTGCATCCTCATTTCTACAGAAATCTATACACGTATAGGTATAATATGTGTGAAGCTTTGATGAATTTTTAGGAATATGGGTAAATGGAAATATACAAAATTTCTCCAAAATCCGAAAAATTGCGATCAATTTCGAGAAAATTTAATCTGATACAATTAAATTATAGAAGATGATGTTAAAAATTTATCAATCAAATATCATTGGCATAATAATATCAAATTAATACAAAAACGAAAAAGTTCAAAGAAAGGAAAGAATTGAGCTGAGCAATGAAAATGTTTCTTTAATGAATTCAAAGTCAGACGTGAGTAATTGAAACGCATAAAAAAGAAAATTTATTCAATTCATTCATTCGTTTATTCATTCATGAAACATTTATGCGATTGTAGCTTGTCATTAAGTCCTGAATTTTAGAGGCCTTTATATCTTTGAAACGATCTCAATTCTTCGTGTAACATTTTTAGAAACATTTCTGCGAACAATTTTGTAAGATTAAAATCAATCTGAGTAATTATTTTTTTTATCCATATATGACAATTCTCATAGAAAATGTTTATTAGATGCCCCAAATTATTAATATTATTGAGAACTATTGAAAACTAGTCAGTTTTTTTTTTTTTTTTACAAGAATGAAAGTATTAATCAGAACTTAGAAATCCTTAGAACAAAATCACTATAAGAATTTGAGGAAATATTCAATTAAAAATTGTTTGGCCAAAATATCTGCCTAAATTAATGAAAGTGAATAAATTTTCGGAAATAATAATCAATTAACAACCAAAGAAGATTAGAAAAAAAACCGTATTTCACTTGTGTTAAAGTTTTTCTACTCTGCGAATGAAAAAAACCAAAAGCATTCTGGAGCTTGACTCGTGCAACAAAAAAGTGAACTTTTAACTTTTCTTCAAATTATAAAAAGAAACTAATAAAAAATGTCCCTCTCAACTTTTGACGAGCAGTAATGATAATGATAATCATTAAACTTCATAGGACATAAATATGGTCCGGATGACCTTGCATAGTGGCGGAATTTGCCACCTGACGTCATCAAAATCCGAAGACAATGGATCCCGGAGGTTTTGGGTCCGGTCTACTAACCGAAGGGACGAGGACGAGGACGAGGATGGCACAAGCCACAAGCCACAATCCACCCGGTGCGGATTTACGCCTCGGTAGATTTGCCTTGTGTTCCAGAAACCGGGGAACGATCGGAATAATCAAGATCGTATGTTGTAGTAATTTCAATGAAAATATTCAATCAAGTAGACGAATAAAAGAAGAAAATTGATCAAAATTTGGCGAAAGTTTTTTTTAAACCGAATTTAAATAGTTTCAGAACTCAAAACGATTTAAATTTTTTTGCTGATTTAAGTCAATCGATATTCTGATGATTTTTTATGAAGCTACAATACCTGGAATTTAATATTGAGATTCACTTGACCTTTTGATGCATGAATGATCAAATTTATTTAATGAATGAAACAATTGATAGAGATAAAAAATTAATTCACATTTGTTTGAATACAATTGATTGAAACTAATATCCCAGCAAACAGTGGCATAGCTGGTACATCATTTTGAGGTCACATTCACGAAACATTGCTACATTCAAATTTAATGTACCGGGTACATCACAGGTCTCTTAATCACGAACGTATCGAGTACATACTGCTGTTATGTACCAGAGACCTCTCATTCAGGAAACAGTGGTACATACCATATAATGGATGGCAAAGATGTATCAGCTACATTACTTGCACGATGGCTTTGTTACATTACATAGTTACGTACAGATCATGTAAAAAGTTGACACACCCAAACCGAGGGGGAAAATAAAACCAAAGTTCAGTGAAGTTATATTGTATTTTTCTTTCTCCGGTTCATTCAATATCATTCTTACATTCCAAATCATGACTGTTGTTCGGATTATTTTTCCAAATGAAACTTAATTTCCCTCGGTTCAATTATTTAATTACTTTTCTCTGGATAATCCTCGACGCTTTGTCTATTGGTGGTGTTACTCTGGGCGAGGATTTCACAGGTCGCGTTGAAAAGTTAATCTTTGTTGTTCTGCAAATTACTGAATAAGAAGACAGACCTGGAATTCCTTCTCGCAATTTATCCATAATAGTAGTTTACATTTTGCAGAACATTTCAATTTTATTCCACCAAGTCAAAGTGATGAACATAACCTCAAAGTATTTACGATCGGTGATAGTAAACTTCAAAACTGCGCTGGTTAACTTGAAACTGACATTGGGTTTATTGGGTTTACTAACGGAACTGCTGAAAAAGTTTGGTTGTGTACAGTACATCAGCGCCGTCAATCCATTGAATTTTCCACTTAATAAAAGATATATCGAATTTGTGATTCATTAAGTCTTCAATTAAATAAGAGAAAAAGGTTGAGAATTTCTAAGACAGTTTGGCGTAGTGGGTAGAGCGCCTGACTAGTGAGACAGTGAGACGGACGAGTGCCATTGAATGTGGTTCGAATCCCGGTAAAGAATGACAGAAGCGGAATTCCTTGCAGCGAGCCACAAACACATTTTAATTGATCCAGAGTAAACGAAAAGTTGATAGTATACTGTAAAATATTTAAAAAATGCGCGAATGAGGATTAAAATCGAATTTTTATTTGAATATTTTGCGTACGCGGTAGTTTCATTGAGGTACGTTCCGGAGATGTAACTGCGATGTTGGTGGTACGTCACGGGTAACGTACCTGCGATGTAATTGTTACGTACTTGATATGTATCTTTGTTGCATACGTGCGATGTACCTATAACATTGGCGTGTTGCGGACATTACGTAGCACACGTGCCGCTCATTTACCGAACCTGGTACATCGCATGTAACATCCGCGACAGACGTGGTACGGCACTAGTACATAAATTTGTTTGCTGGGTTGATTTCATTCAATTCACGCAAAGTTTTCATAAGTTTGAAAGTTTCTCGAAATCGATCAAGTCATCCAAGTTTCTAAAGTTTTCCAAGTTTCTAAATTGTTTGAATGTTGATTGTTATTAGCTGAATTGATAAAATTATCTTCAGCTTGATACAAGTTTTCAATCATTTTCAAATTCTTCAAATCAGTCAATTTGGTCAAGTTTTCAATTGGCGAAGTTTTGTACGTTTCAGAAATTGCTCAAGATAGTGATTTCAGTTATCTTGTTCTCCAACTCCTCGATAGAGTTCAACAACTTCTTCAAGTTCGTCGAGTTTTTCAAGTTTATCGATTTGCCAAATTTTCCAAGTTTCCAGGTTGTGCAATTTTCAAATTTTAATCACGTGTCAAGTTCTTCAAGTTATTCAAGTAAAAGTCTTTGATAATAATCAAATACTCTAAGTTTTTCAAAGTTCGCCAAGTTCGCCAAGTTTTTAAAATTCGTCAAGTGGCCAAATCTTTCGAGTCTCTGAATGTGCGATTTTCAGATTTTATTTACGTATCAAGTTCTTCAAATTAAGTTCCTTTAATATAATAATATAGTTTAATAATATAATAATAATTTATTCAGGATAAAGGTTACATTCCAGACAGTTAGCTTACAACTATTATAGGTACAGCTGTCTGTAACCGTGGGAAGGTAAGCCCTCCGCTTAAGGGACTGAACCCTTGTCTGCGGACCTGATTATACTAAATAATAAAAAAAACTATAAAATAAACTATAACAAAATTATAATAATCACAGGTGAGATCACAGTAATGTAAATAATACAAAAACAAAGGTAGGCTAAAATTTCGGGTGTTACACAGTAGGTTTAAATCATCATTTCCCTATAGTCGGTGGCCTATGATTAGCTTTCTTTATTCAGGGTGTTTCAGAGGTAATTCAGGGGCAGAGCGGTCCTGCCTCTCTCAATTAACGAGTTAAGTCTCTCAACCATCTGCGCACCAGCCCGCTTGGCCAGACTTTGTTGGTTTTGTTCAAGATCTTGTTCCTTGACTCAGCCGGTAAGCGATTGACAGTCTTGATCGCAACGTAATCGTAGCATCTCTGGCCTATGGCTTTTTTTCTCCTAGGGAGCCTTAATGTAAAATTTATTTTGTGGCGCGTGGTCCGATCGTGGTCTATGCAGTGTAGAGCATCTTTATTGATAAGGTGGGTGACAGCTGCAATATGGAATATCTCATCTACACGAGCATAGTCGTGCTGTTTGTACAACAGGTCGGTGTCGTAAGTTCGCTGGAGTCCCAGCATTCTTTTTAGGACTGCTTTGTTGAGCACTTCTAGACACGCTACGGCGCTATTTCTAGCCCCACCCCATGCTATAATTCCATATCTCAGGATGGCTTGGAATAACCCGTAATATAAGGTTCTGAGTTGTTCTTTGGAGACAAAATTTCTCAACTTCCCAAAGACAAAAGGCATATGTCTTAATTTTTCTAGGACAGCACTTGCGTGCCAGTCCCATCGTAGGTGGCTGTCAAAAGTCACCCCTAGATATTTAGTTCTATCGACTCTTGCAATTTCATTGGCTCGTCCTCCAAATTTGATTGTCAGCCCTTGGGTCTCCGGGATGCTATCCGCGTAGCATCCGTAGAACATACAGTTAGTCTTACTCAGGTTGACCGTGAGCGAGCTATTCTTGAACCATTCAAAGATTTTGGACAGATCGCTACTAGCTGTATCGACAACCTCCCCCCACGAGCATCCCCTGTAGACTATCGCTGTGTCATCCGCGAAAGACAAAATAGCGCCAGTGGAGCTAACCTCATATAGGTCATTGACATACAGTATAAATAGCAAAGGTCCTAAGATAGTGCCCTGCGGAACCCCATATGAGACACACCGCGCTCCACTCACAGTGGTGCCCATCTTTACAAATTGAATCCTGTTCGTCAGGTAGGAGGAGACGAGATTCAGTACAGTCCCTCTGAACCCTAGGTGGCCTAGCTTGGTTATCAGGCTTGCATGATCTAGGGTGTCAAAAGCCTTAGCCAGGTCGACGAAGACCGCAATCGAAGGCCATCCTTCGTCCAAGGATTCATAGACTAGCTTAACGAATTCTGCGAGTGCGTCTGTAGTGGATACGCCATCTCTGAAACCGTATTGGTTCTTGTGTAAGAGCTTATTTTTACTAAGGAAGGATATAAATCTAGATTTTATGCATTTTTCATAAATTTTAGCTACATTCGAAACTAGCGATATGGGCCTGTAATTTCCAAGTCGGTTTTTCTCCCCTGCCTTAAATATTGGAACAATAACGGCCTCTTTGAGGGTATCCGGGAAGATACCTGTCTCAAACGTAAGGTTTATAATGTGCGCAAGTGGCTCGGCTATGATATCAGCAAGTGTTTTAAGTACATCAACGGTAACCCCATCCGGCCCCGGAGCTTTCCCTGATTTTAGGCTATTTATCTCCTTCCGCACTTCAACGTCCGAGACAGGTTTCATGAACAGCGAAGTTTGGACCCGTTTCTTATCGTAATACTTAAAGTCTCTGCCTTCTATCTTACTCGCTAAGTTTTTCCCAATATCTGTGAAGAAGTCGTTGAACGCTTCTGCCACCTTTTTCTCGCCTGAGATTATGGTGCCGTTGTCTAGGTGCACTTCCCCGGGCAGATCCCTTCTACGTTGCTTCCTGTGCAGGAAGCTGTCCACCACTTTCCAGAGTGCCTTTGGGTCCTTCTCCCTCTCTGCGATCAGTCTCTGGTTGTGCTGATACCGCGTCTTTTTGATAAGTTGGTCAAGGCGGTTTCTGTATTGCCTGTACTTTGCTGCGTCTTCTGGGTTTCTTGATTTCCTGGCAGCTTGTTGGAGCTTGTCCCTAGTTTTAATCGATTCGATCAGCCCATTCGTGATCCAGTCCTTTTTTCGCCTTAAAAATTAAGTTCCTTAAATTGAATTATCGAGAATATTTCAATCTTATCAATTTCTTAAAGTATTTTTGAGACATATTTTTTTTATCTTTCTTATCAACTCTTCAAGTTTTTTTTTATCGCCATTTTCATTCCTCGAATATGAAAGAATTGCGAAACTTATGATTTTGAGACAAGATAATAAAGGATTAAGAATCAAAAGGTGAAAAAATCCTCTATGCAATAAATATCCAGGTTTTTCTCGAATCCAACTTTCTCACAATGAAGCTGTAAACCGGAAGGCGATGCCTCCGTCGGTTTATTGAACCGTAAAACCGTAAATCCGTGAGAGACGAAGAAATAAAAACTGAAGAGTATAAAAAGAGCGAGGAGAGAAAGAGAAAAAAAAAAATAAACAAAAAATTGAGAACAGTGATGAAAAAGAAAAACAAATTCTTGTTAATGGCGATCGATACATCGCCTCGACGCGACGCGACCTCCGTTAGTAACACGTGTCACATTCAGGCTTCTGCCTTCCCTGCACCCACCTTCTATCTGACATATGTACTCGTACATCCTCATCACGCGAGTTACTCCGAATAGACTTTTTTGCAATACGATGTTTGTCGTCGGGTTGCAAGGTGCATATTGATCAGACGTACTTGAGCACTATGTATTACAATCGAGCATTATTCACTCTTTTTTAATTGACGTGTCGATCAATAATAGCTTGCGAGTTCATGAAAATTAACTCAAATAATGAGAAATAACTGAGTTTATAAAAATTAAAACTGAAATAATGATTTTTGAAAATTTGAATTTGATTTTTGATTGATTGAAAATTGATTGGAATAATGAGAAATAATGAGAAACAACTAAATTAATAAGAATTATAGCTGAAGTAATGAGAAATAACTTGATTAATGCGAATTATAACTGAAGTAACGAGAAACAACTAAATTAACAAGAATTATAACTGAAGTAATGAGAAACAACTAAATTAACAAGAATTATAACTGAAATAATGGGAAATCACTAAATTGATTGGAATAATGAGAAATAATGAGAAACAACTAAATTAATAAGAATTATAATGGAGAATCACTAAATTCATTAGAATAAACCGAAATAATGTTAAATAACTGAAAGAATGAGAAATAACTAAAATAATTTAAAAAATAACTGATTGTGAGATAATGAGAAATAACTAAAATAATCAGATCGGTGTTACTTTTTTCTCATTTACCCCGATTTAGTGTTGAATTTGAAACGAAACGAGATAGTTTTTTATAGACACCTAGATTTTTCTACAGTATGTTATTATTATTATTATTTTTTTAGCGTTTCCAAACATTTCCACATAACATTAATAATATACATAAGTCACACTTGAATCTGACAATTAACATGGCGCTTTATCGCATCAGGGCAAGTTTGAAAATTTATTCCTGATGTGTAAAACGCGTAAGAAAAATTGGATTTCCACACTTTATGTCATTCGATGCTAAATATCCATATATAACATCAAACATGCTCGTGACTATATGATCGTTAACAGTAATGCACAATTGCACTTTGCACGCATGATCGCACTATATCATGCTGCAGTTAAAACTTCGTCGATCGTTAACACGATTTAATATTTTCAAATATATGTAGAACAACTTGAACAAGCATTATATCCAATGTTAATTAAGATAAAGAGAACAAAGATCGAAAAGCGTGAATAATCTGACCCTAAATTAGTTTACTATACCACGAAAATTTATACCGTTAGTGAAACGCGATTCTAAAATTTTTCAAACAAATTTTGTCTAGGTATAATCGTAAAATTTCACTATTTATCTTGGCTCTTACAGTAATAAGAAATAATAAGAAAAATTTGATTTTCCATAAATTCTAATCAAGTTATAATTCGGACTCATTTTATGTTAGTTGATCAGTTTTTATACTTTTTGTTTAAAAGAAACAACAAAATTTGTATCTAATTTTCTTCATTACGCCTAATTAACAAAATTAATGTGTATCTTTCGTAAATTCATTTGTTTATAATTTGTAATTTTTTCTTATTCCATATCGCAACAGTAAATAAATCAATTGAAATAATTATTCACAGCTACTATATGAATGAGAATCCAGTCAGTAAATATTTCGAGGTGAACAAACCGAGTAGTTATTTCTTCTATTTTAATTGTTTGCAATTTGCGTTCATATTAATTGTGTTACTTATGATTATGATACATTGAATCAACCCCCACCTTATTCATAGCCCCCCCCCCCAGGCGTGACTCTCGACAAAGTTATTATATAATTATTAATTATTAATAGACCACTGATAATACTATAGTATAACATAAACGAGATCCACACGAGACTACTTTCACTCTTTCTATCATAAAGTTATATTCCAATACCAAATGTTACGCATGAATTATTATACGCTATGTACATATCATAGTTATGAATGACAACAATCAATTTTTCACCCGACTACGATAAAATGACCGTATTTCGCCCCTGAAACGCGGGTCGAAAGTCGTCAATTTCGGACCTGAGGGAAGAAAAGTCGATTGCCGGGCAAAAAAGTAGATTGCCGGGCAAAAAAGTAAATAGCCGGGCAGAAAAGTAAATTGCCGGGAAAAAAAGTGGACTTTTTTGCCCGGCAATTTACTTTTCTGCCCGGTAATCACTTCTCTTCCTTCTGGTCAAAAATTGACTACCTACTTTCCACTCGCGTTACAGCGACGGAATAAGGTCATTTTATCGAAGTCGGGTGAAAAATAGCATATGCCACACGGGAGGAGCGCCATTTTCACCTCGTGTTCGTGCTGCCCTCGCTGCACTCGCTTCGCTCGTGCCTCGGGCAGCAAACCTCGCACACGGCGAAAATCGCGCTCTTTCCTCCCTTGTAGCATAATATACGATTACGTTACAGTATCAAACCATGCGTGTATCCAATAATTATACCCACAGGCATAAGTCATTAGAAATATATCGTCGAATAATCATAGGAAGAAGAAAGAGGAAAAAAAAGAAAGAGGAAAAAAAAACGATACCCTATCACATCGATAGATTGATAAAGGTTTTCTATTGATTGTTATGTATTATACGTTTAATCGACCAATCGACACTTTGGAATCATTTAGTGATCGATCGATCGGAGAAACGATCGATAAACGCAGACGAATCGTGGATTGATTAATCGATGAAGAGAAAAATCAATCAAAATCATCGATTATTCGAAGACAAATATAAAACTCATGGATAAACTGAGGATTTTGATTGATTTTTGTTTTCCTTGTTGCCAATGACTTTTATGTGAATAGATTAATCGACGTTTTCGATTCACTTTAGGATTATTGATCGATTAATCGAGGTTTTTGACTCGTTTTTGTGTGATCATTAATCGATTAATCGAGGCTTAAAATTCATTTTTTTGCAACCATCAATCGATCAATCGATGTCTTAGATTCATTTTTCAATCACTAATCGATTAATCGAGGGTTCAGATTTATTTTTCAACCATTAATCGATAAATCGAGGTTTTTTTTTTACTCATTTTTGTTACCATTAATCGATTAATCGAGGTTTCAGATTTATTTTTCAATCAATGATCGATAAATCGATGTTTTCCAACTGACTTTCGAACCATTAATGACAAATCGAAGTTTCGAGATTAGTTTTTCAGCCATTAATCGATTAATCGAGGTTTTTGATCTGATTTATAGGAAAAACTGAATTTTGTATTAGAATGTCTAGAATTTCAAGAATTTCATACAGTTTTATTTTCACAACTTTCAATAAATAGAATGTGCTGATGACACAGTCCAAATCTGCAAAAAATACGATTTCAAAGTGTTCAATAATTCAAAAAGAGTTTATATACACAGGATCCTCTATGTATATAAACCGAAACGAATTGATTATTTTTTTCTCCATACACTCAATTGAATATATATATTTAAAAAAAAAACAGATTAGCGAATGTTTCTTCAAGCATAAAATTCCTCGAAGTGAGTCGAACACGTAATTTAAAAAAAATCTAAACAATCGCTTCTGCCATAAAAAACCATGTTACACTTCGAATAAAAGTGCGAGATTTGAAATTGTGTTACTGCAGGTAAATTTTTGAATAATAAATATAATTTTGATTCCTAAAATGTTTTTCTGCGTGTCTGATCTAAATTTTCTATTATATTTATAGTCCGCAGAGGAGAAACGTTACGTCAATGTATAAAGAAAGAAGAAAAAAAAAAGAAACACCTGCAACGGTTTTCAACTGCGGGCTAATAATCGTAGAAACTTTATGCGCCGGGGAGACTGACCGAATGTGTGTCGCGCATTCGCGTTAGTTTTAGATAGCATAGAGCCGCCCCGCCTAACCTAACCCAACCTTTTCTATTCGAACCTATAGTCAAGCGTTAGATTCCCTGACAGAGAATATATATGGGGCATTTTGACCATTATCGCACGCGATTTGCAGACTCGACATTTTTATACAATTTTATTCTATTTCTATCTTCACTTTTTTTTTATATGTCATATTGATGCATGTCTCTGAAAATTATATATAATGTAATATTTGCATTCCCTGTGTTGGTTTCTGATTTTTAAATGAATAGATAAATGAATGAATAAATAAATACAATTTTAAACCTATAGCTGAACTCGAAATCACACATTTTTTCATTTTTTCAACACTTTTCTTAGATTTCAAAACTGACTTTTATACACCGCATTCCTTCTTTTTTTTTTTTTTATCAACACATAAACCCGAGCCCAGTAATATCGCATACATAGAAAGCGATTTATGCTAAAGAAACATCGTGCTATTATATCGACCCCCATAATAGCGTTATATATAGAAGACAATTATAAAAAATATACAGTCGCGTTCTAAACGGGGGGAGAAATAAAAATACAAAAAAAAAAAATCGTGCTAAATAGAGTACAGCAACGCTTTTCTATAAAATTTACAAAAACTGTGGTACAAGGCACTTTATACTTATAGATCATCTACCAGACTTTTTGTCAATTTCACTGCAGAAAACCGCGGCGCTTTCCCCTATATAGAACAATGAAAAAAGGAAAAATGAAAAAATAAAAATGTCGGAAATAACCCATATATATATATACACAATATCCGTTTATACATATCGTACAAAATTATACACACAAGTTTACACAGCCGGAAAAGAGAGAGAGAGAGAGACAGACATACAGCGCAAAGTTTGCACTCTCTCACATGTTCAATTTTCGTATTCTGCATATATGTGTGCTCATGTGTCTGTACAAAACCGAATTACGTAACGTAGAATATGGAACAGAGAAGAGAGAAGAGAGGGAACCAGAGAACAGGCTGAGCTTAGCACGCGGGTGCATTTATGCTGGTATAACAAGGTAATCTTGCGACGTAATACGGGGGGGAATAAGTCAGGTCCCACGTCGTCGTCGAATATGTGCATTATGGACGTGATTAATGTATAACGTATCTGGTACAGATGTTCAGATATGTATAGATCGCATGCGATATGAGACACTTGTACTAAATTTTTAACGACACTCAGATATCGCCAAATATCTCAGCCCACGGAACTGAATCGCAAAAAAAAAATTCTTAGACGAATTTTAGATGCGATTCCGAATAAATTGAATTAAAAAATATTTTAGTTTAACACAAAAATTAAGAAATGGCATAATTTCTACCAAATTATGTACTAATCATGATTTCTGCCACATTTTCATTTTTGCATTTATTTGTTCTAGAAATTCTCTGCTTCGTTCATTATTCAACATTCAGAAGATTCAAAATTTCTAGCAATTCTTATTTTTTTTTTTTTATTATTTTTACGTACAATCAATTCACAGATGCAATCTAATTCCTTATTAAATTGGGTAAATTTTTATTCCCAACAATTTTAAGGCTTCAGACACGATAAAATACAGAAATGAACGGAATAGATTTTCGTTTTATCTTCTCGACTATCCAAAAAAATGTTATATCAATGTTTGAGAGGAAGAAAAAAAATTGTACAAAAACCCCTTTAAAAAGGTAGAGATAAAACTGGTATTAAATTAACGTGGTTCAATTTTATGGTGAATGAAAATCGCCAATTATAAAAAGTTTAAGATTACTTGAAATTAAAGAGCCTGAAGAGTGCTCGAGCAATACCTAATCCGTTGACGAAGTGACTTCAGCTGCGACGTCAAGAGTGTGGTTAGTGGTTTTTCATTTAATCAAATATTTTTTCCAACTTTTGATGAGTTTTAAACTCGACTCCGAGATACTTTAACGAGCTTGAGGAAAATTTTCCTATCCGAAGATGTAATTTAGTTTAAAAAATCAAAAAATAGAAAAAACTAGAAATTAGAAAATCGACACCTTGAAAATAGAGCCTCTGGTGTAAATCTTGGTAACATTTTCGTCACGATTCAGAAACCCCGTTTAATCGCATAATCTAAACACCACGAGGTCTGACCTTCTTGCATACGTAGACACACGATTTTTTTTTTTTTTTTTTTTAAGAAACAAACTACGCAGTTATATAGTTGTAGACACTACGTGATGCCCTCCTCAACGAAGAAGAATGAAACTCACGAAGTTGAACACTTCAATATTAACAGTTAGGGCACTGGTCAGTTGTCAGGTTTAGGTACTGACATCATTCTGATTCTGATTCTGATTCTACGTTTTCATGTGTGAGTGGATCGTTAAAAAAAGGCGGTGCAATCAAACGAAATTTTTTAAAGAAGCAATAAATCGTCATCTTGAAAATATCGATCGAATCGAGTCAGAGGATGTGGATGAAGATTTTTTCCGACAGCCTCGGACTCGGATTACTTGGATAGATATTTTCAAAATTACATTCAAGATGGTCGAGTGATGGATTCCACTATACGAATTAAACATTAGATTATTTGTTCAATGAATCATTCATTCATTGACGTATCGTCTGCTGTATAATTCCAGACATTTGAGTCTTTATATCTTTTTAAAGGTTGATCCTAGTCGAAAAACTGTGGTTAACTATTTTGTAGGAAATTTCACAATCTTCAAAATTGTATCTGACCATTTTTCACCTAGGGGTGACCGGAAGTGAGATATCGTCAAAAACAATCAATCCTGAAATTGGATTCATTCATTTATTGAAGTATCATCTACAGTACAAATTCCAGACATTTGAGTCTCTATATCTTTTTAAGGGTTGATCCTAGTCGAAAAACTGTGGTCAACTATTTTGTAGGAAATTTTACAATCTTCAAAATTGTATGAGACCATTTTTCATTTAGGGGTGACCGGAAGTGAGATATCGTCAAAAACAATTAATCTTGAAATTGGATTCATTCATTCATGGAAGTATTATCCGCAGTACAATTCCAGACATTTGAGTCTCTATATCTTTTTAAGGGTTGATCCTAGTTGAAAAACTATGGTTAACTATTTTGTAGGAAATTTTACAATCTTCAAAATTGTATCAGACCATTTTTCACCTAGGGGTGACCGGAAGTGAGATATCGTCAAAAACAATTAATCTTGAAATTGGATTCATTCATTCATTGAAGTATTATCCGCAGTACAATTCCAGACATTTGAGTCTCTATATCTTTTTAATGGTTGATCCTAGTCGAAAAACTGTAGTTAACTATTTTGTAGGAAATTTTACAATCTTCAAAATTGTATGAGACCATTTTTCACCTAGGGGTGACCGGAAGTGAGATATCGTCAAAAACAATTAATCTTGAAATTGGATTCATTCATTCATTGAAGTATCATCCGCAGGACATTTGAGTCTCTATATCTTTTTAAGGGTTGATCCTAGTTGAAAAACTATGGTTAACTATTTTGTAGGAAATTTTACAATCTTCAAAATTGTATGAGACCATTTTTCACCTAGGGGTGACCGGAAGTGAGATATCGTCAAGAACAATCAATCTCAAAATTTGATTACATTCTGACCATAAGAGCAATTCATTCCAGGTAATTTATCCGTATTTGTAGATGATGAACTAGATCGATGAACTTTGATTCAAGCGCGAGTGAAGTGATTGATCATATTGCCAAGGTGAAAATCAATTACCAGTTTTTTTTATCGTTCCCCACTATTTTCATATCCATCTTCAAATGAACTCCTCACACACTCACATGTGACTTGTTACTACAATACCACGGGGAAAAAAGCGAATTCAAAATTCACCAAGAACCGTTATCACACAGTCGTTTAACCAGCCTCAAACCTAACCGAGCTATTTCATTATCAATTCATTATCATTCAATTCATGCATAGGAAGAAACCCAGTACGTGGAAAAGTGTTATAAAATTTTCAAAAAAAAAAAAAAAAAGAAAAAAATATATTCTCTTCACTGGATTGTTAAAAAAAAAAAAAAAGTCCAGCACTTTTAGTACATGTATATTTATAATTCGGAGCGTATGGTATAATATCTATAAGTGTGTTTGATCTATATATAAAGTTGGCCTAAAATAAATTCCACCGGAGTGCATCAAGTGGCTATTAAAATTAATAAACTAATGGAATGAGAGTTTGAGTTGTGTAGCGAGCTATGGAATCGTTGAAGGAGTCTATATATTACGTCTGCATGGTCACAAGTACGTCCTTTGCAACTGCGATAACGACAATAATAAACGTGAGGTGGATTTCTTTTTTTTTTTTTTTATATACTGGAATTGAATTATTTTTCGTAATCTTCACACATGGATTTGAAAATTCGACGCTTAAATTTTAGTCTTTCTTTTTTGACAATAAAATTGTATATTCGTAAACTGAATTCGTTTTATAACGGCGGCAAATTATCCACTTCCTGTGCTAACTTCCTAACCGCTAGGTAATTTCCTGCTAACCCATTAACTAATCTAATTATATACGTAGGCATACCCAATAAAAAAAGAAATTGTAGCTAAAAAAAAAAGGAAACAAATTTCTTTGACTTTTGATCTACGAAAAACTCGATTCGTGGGTTCATTGAATGTACATAGATCATTTTATTCTACTCAAGATTCAAATTTACTCAATTTCGACGCCATACCTATGTTGTTTCAAAGGAAAGATAAATAGGATTTCATACAGATTCCAAAAAAACGAATTGACTGTAGAATCGATAGCGAAATTGAGTCAAATTTAAAGTTGAGAAATTAAAATAAAAAAAAATGTAATCAGGAATAGTGCGAATATTCCCTGAATCTAAAAAATTCATTTGAATATAAAAATCAAATCTTTTATATTCAAATTCAAAATCCCATTCAGGATTGTCGCCGATTTGATTCACAAAAATTTCCAAACGTGCCGAAATTTCGCACCTAAAATCGTTTCATTGAATAAAAAAATCATTCATAAAATTTCTTTGGGATTAAAAATTCGTTGAAATCGTCACAAAATTGATTAACACGGATAATTAAGATTTAAAAAAAAAAACAAAAAATGATTTCTCGTCCCTTAACAAATTTTTATGTAAACGCATTCTTAGAATTTCTGTGAGAAAAAAACTGTCAAACTCGCAGCTAAAATCAATTGTTACAAAATCAATTGACGTGATTACACAAAAATAATGAGCTTCTCACCCTCCGACAAATTTTCTTCAAAATAATGAAAATAGATCCACAAAATTATGGTGACAAAATCGATTAACATGGATTTTGAGGAACTAATCTTTCGATCTTAAAATTGAAGAAGAATTCTCATCAAAATAATGAGAATTGCAATATACATATAATTCGTCTACAAAAAAAAAAAAAAAAAAACATTTGCAAATTGCAACAAGAATCGATTGACAGAAATTCGCAAAAATCAATCTTTCGCTCTAGAAATAAAAAACGTTAATAAAATTATTTGAACAAATATCAAAAAATGAACGTGAAAAGAGCAAAAAAAAAATTAATAAAATGATATCAACTGACCTTAGCCATCCTGAGTGCGGTCACTTTTGGTGGACGAAGGTGTTGTTCCGCCTTTGGCAGATCCGCGTTACTTCCATCCCCCTCTTTATCCTTATCTCGCCCCCTCTTGGAGTTCCTGGGGTCAGTGCCGGCCTGCACCGCGTTTTCCTTGTCCGGATCCTGTTGTGTCTTGTGATTATGATTGACCTGGGTTAATTTTCGTCGATTTTTCGATTCCCCCGGGGGCACCGGGAACCCGAAATTACTTTGGGGCCCCTTTATGTCCCGCTCCCTCTCCCTCTCCCTTATACTCCTCAGGGTGCTTCCGCCCTGCAGCGTCAGCCTCGCTACGACCGAACTACTCTTATCTTGGGACGCTCGCTGCCCCGTTCTCGTCAGGGTCCGACCTCGTACTGCCGCCATGGCGGCGACCCCCCTCGCGACGCCCCCGCTGGTACCACCGACGACACCACCTCCATTCCCGCCGCTACCGGCGTTGATCAATACTCCGCAACCCGCGACGACGGCGACGCTGCCGGCACCGGGGACGCTGCGCGAGCTCATCTGCAAACAGAGAATACGATTTTACCACGTTTCCCCCAATTTTTGTGTTTTTTTTTTTTTTTTTTTTTTTTTTATGATGCTAAGGAGACCAGGGGACAGCGTGATTCGACAAATTATTAATACTCCAAAAATCATAAAATATTATCTTATCCAAAGTTCATTACACATCGAACAAGCGGGTTTGGGCTGACTATGAGCCAGCCTTCGAACTTCCCGTTATTTATTTTGTTCTCAGCTATTTTGAAATTTGTAAATCTGACCTCAGATTCTTGATCAGCGGTTCAAAAAACCTTCGAGTACAAATTTCCGTAAGATTTCGAATGTTTTTAGTATTTTTCCCAGCAAATCGGACTCGCCATTTTGAATTTCGCTAATCTGACTTCAGATTCGTGATCAGTGACCCAAAAAACCTACGAGTACCAAGTTTCATCCAAATCCAAATGTTTTTAGTTTTTTTTTGCAGCATATCGAATACGCCAAATGAAAAGTTTGCAAAACTGACTTCAGATTCGTGATCAGCGATCAAAAAAACCATGTGGTACCAAATTTCATTGAAATCCGTTGATTCGTTCTCAAGATATCGTCATTTTTGTTGCGTTTTTTAGAATTTTGTTATTTGAATAGTTAGAAAAGTACTGATCCGATCAAAGCCAAAATGTAATCAGTTCTAAGTTAAGAAAAGCCCCGTCGATTGAGCCCAAGTTGATCGAAATCCGACCACGCGTTCTCGAGATATCGCGCGGACAAAAATGTGGTCACGCACACACACACACAGACGTCAAACTGAAAATAGTCGGAGGTGATTCTTTGGACCTCGAAACGTGAAGATTTAGTGAAAACTCAAATTTTCATTTTCGAGATGATCACAATAACTTCCTTTTTTCTCTGAAAACAGAGAAACGGGAAGTTAAAAATTGTCGTAAAATTTCAGGCACACGATTAATTCGATTATGTCTATCGACGTCTCATTTTCTTCGGAGAGCAATTCTTCATCGTATGAATGAGGGAAACTGAGAAAAAAAAATCCTGTGACAAGTTATGGTCAGTTATCGAAATTTATCGACAATCTAGTCCACTCTTTTGCTGATAACTTGGTCCAAAAATTTTCTTTTTCAATTTCCCTCATTCACACGATGAAGGATTGCTCTCCGAAGAAAATGAGAAGTCGAGAGACATAATCGGATGAACCGTGTGCCTGAAACCTTACGACAACTGATTTTTGAAAAGTCAATTCTTCGATTTGTAATGAACTTTGGATAGGACATTAAACTTGCAATTGCCACCTGTTTCTATATCCATTCTGGCTATACAAGTCGCATCGCAAGGTATATTTACAAATAGTCTCTCGTATTACGATACGATTTGTGTGCTTGATTACATTATACAATAATGCTCATTGATTGTATCGTGTGGATTGATTGTTTTGAGAGATTATATAGGCATTGTCGGAAGAAGATTAAGGAATTTGATGGGGATTGGATTGAAAAGTACTTTTTTGCCATTTCTTATTTGAATTTTCTTGATAAAGTCTTATTGTAATTTTTGTTTGAATTTGTCACGTATTCTTCGTAAAAAGTACTTTTTTTTAAATTTCTTATTTGAATTTTGTTGATTCCAAATTGTTGTTGTCATTGTTGCTAAAACTTGTCAGATATATATTCCTCGTGAAAAGTACTTTTTTGGGTACACTTTTGCATTTTATTTTTTAGTGTTTTTCCTCCAATTTGAAATAATGTTTCGAAAAGTACGTTTGCTTTCGATCTGATTTTTCTTGGTGCCATTATAAGAGAGAGTACTTTTTTGGAAATGACAGATATTCAAGTTGTCCAATTTTAAATTTATTAACTTTGTCCTGATTTCTGAGGTTGCAAAAGTAGTTTATTTTTATTTTTTTCTTCAAATTTGAACTGATGTCAGAGGTTGGAAATTTGCGAAAGTACTTTCTGTGTATTTTGCTCTTCAACTTTTAACAACTTTAGACTTGAGAGAAGCTTTTTTTCCCGCTATTTCAAAACTGTTCGACGATGCAATTTTCGAGTACTTTTCGATTTGATCAATGGATTCAAGATTTACAGAAGTACTTTTCCAGTTATTGTTTGAAATAGTTTTCTGACTTGTGGTTTTAAAGTACTTTATTCGAACATCTCTACGGTTTTCAAAATTTCATTTTTTCTTGCTATTTCTTCCCGTGTGGAAATCGAACTGGGGAACTGGTCGGGGGCTAGCCGGGAAGCCCTGGTTTTAGTCGGGTGCTGGTCGGGACGTCTGACCAGGATCCGACCAGAAGCGTCACGCACGGCTGGCCATGACCTGGCCAGGCTTCCCTTTTTCCAGGAAAAATCCTTGATAATTATGCCAAAAACAACTTGTCTGACTTTCCTATGCTAAATTGTGGTTCTAGGCGTACATTAATTGGAATGTAGGCAAAAAAAAAAGTAAAAAAAAAAAAAAATTGATTTCAGACGGGTTCGATACACTCGACAGTTAGGGATGGGTCACCATCCAAGTGCTGACCGTGGCGATTAGTGCTTAACTTCGGTGATCGACTAATGACCGGTATCCATCCCAATCCAATCATTCCTTATTACTACAGAACTTGTTAAGGTAGTTTATTTTATTTCACCAGGTTTCAAAACTATCTTTTAGGTATAATCTCATTTTCGTCTGTATGTCATTAGTGACTGATTTACATACAGATATATCTTTCGAGGTGCAATGGGACGCCGAAAAACTATCGTCAACCGTGAGCAATCACACGAACTTGGATTTTTTTGACGGAAAATTACAAGTTACAATTACTCACACAATTACATCACAATCACAAATTACAATTACTCAACATGACAAGGATAGTCATGTCCGACTAGGAACTTGAATACAAGAATTTGGAAAAATTGCAGAACCAGTACCCGACCAGCGCCCGGTCAGGAACCTTCTTGTCACAGACCCAACCCGGGCTCGAGCTGTGGCAGAGTGTAGAATTTAGTACATTGTGTATAAAGGGCGCAAAGAACTATTTTTTGTAACACATGCACGATTTCTGCGTTTTTTTTACCTATTAAGCGGGCCTAAAGTGACCTTTTTTTGACCGGCTCGAATAAGCGGGCAAAAATGAATCCTCAAGAGGTATGAAAAGTGGCATTTTGCGACCGGGTGTGAGAAAACAACTTTGAGGTTATGTGTCACAAAGCTATGCTATTGCTCAACCCGTGTTAGTCTCGGCTGACAATGAGTGAGTCTTCTAGATGGATGGTGACCAATTTGAGAATTTTTGCCGTAAAGTTGTTTGACGCATGATGATGGCCCATAAAACTATGAGATAATTTAGACCGTCTTAGCGCCTGTCCAGTCCCCGGCCAAGCTCTTGAATATTAAACTCAATTAAATTGCGAAACCAGCTCCTGGACAGCACCCGGCCAGTACTTGCCATAGCCAGCGTAAGCATTGTGACAAAGTTTTCCCCCGACTAGCGCCCGGCTAGGACCCGACTGAGCACTTGAACAAAAATGTTGCCCGACCAGCGCCCGGCCAGAAACTTCCTTGTAACAGGGCCAACCAGGGCAATTTCCACACGGGTTGTACTTTTATATAGTTTATAAAATATTGATCGCAAAAGTACCTACTGTGAGTAAAAATACCTTTAATTTTGAATTGAATTCCCTCAATTAATATGCAAGTAGGTATGCATAGTTTAAATATTATCTGCAGAATAATAAAATACGAATAAACGAAGAAAGTATCTATATAATTTCGTCTAATCTAAAAAAAAGGTGTTCTAAGTTCTTACGTCCGAATTTTTCAACTTCCCAGTATAATAATTAGCGGCTATGGAATAGTAAGTTTGGCTTTAATGTGGTTTTAATGTGAATTTCGAGTGTCGAATAATCGAATTTTGATGAAAGAACCGCACCGTCCCATTAAGAACTATAAATTCCTAGGATTTAATTATGATGAACAGAAACGACGTTACACGATAACGATCAAAATGGGACACGGAGAGATACGAGAAACGTACAAATTTCCGTAATTACTTATTACTTAATTACTTTTTGAATAATTCAATAAGATAAAGTGGTTTTATTCGAATAAAGTTACTGCATATACCGAAATGGAAAAAAATTGATGCGACATAAAGCGAACAACAAATTGAATCCATAAGTTAAAACGAACTGAATAAATTTTTCTGCACAAGTGTGCGAATTTTCGTTGTGTGTACTCAGTTGCTGCGCAGTTCAAATACATAACAAGAATAGTAGGAATATTCCTAAACGTTGATTATAATCGTTAAATTTTTCAGTTCTAATTAATCTGTCGAAATATAGATTCCAATAATCTATTGAAAATATAATTTATCGATGCGAATGTGACCGGTTTTCTCAATCATATCTTATCTCGAATTCCAATTATATATTTCAGACGGAATAAATCAGATTTACAGTCACCAGTTAAATGCTGACATTTTCACTACATACGTTGTGTCACATTCCGTCTCGTAATCAACTAATCGCGCCAGTCATTATAATTATATCGTTTTATTTTTACCAATTACTATAAATTATAGCCACACAAGACTCAATGAGAATCTGTCCGTCAATACAAACTCGGAATTCGATAATTATCACTATTTGTATTGACAGAGGAAGATATACGTATCAATAAATAACTATTCTGTCTTTGAACGCATGGAAAAATTACATAGATAAGAGTCGCCATTTTTCTCTGTAAAAAAAAAAATTGTCATTCGTAGGTTTTACTCAAGCAGTCGATAAACTGAAAGATATTTCATCATAATGATCTGATCATCGTGTTAATTATGATTTTTTAACTTCCCGTTTCTCTGTTTTCAGAGAAAAAAGGAAGTTATTGTGATCACCCCGAAAATGAAAAGTCGAGTTTTTACTAAATCTCCACATTTCGAGGTCCAAAGAATCACCTCCGACTATTTTCAGTTTGACGTCTGGGTGTGTGTGTGTGTGTATGTGTGTGTGTGTGTATGTGTGTGTGTGTGTATGTGTGTGTGTGTGTGTGTGTGTGTGTATGTGACCACATTTTTGTCCGCGCGATATCTCGAGAACGAGTTCGCGGATTTTGATCAGATAGGGCTCAATCGACGGGGCTTTTCTCAACTTAGAACTGATTAGATTTTGGCTTTGATCGGATTAGTACTTTTTGAACTATTCAAATAACAAAATTCGAAAAAACGCAACAAAAATGACGATATCTTGAGAACGAATCAACGGATTTCAATGAAATTTGGTACCATATGGTTTTTTTGATCGCTGATCACGAATCTGAAGTCAGTTTTGCAAAATTTTCATTTGGCGTATTCGATATGCTGCAAAAAAACTAAAAACATTTGGATTTGGATGAAACTTGGTACTCGTAGGTTTTTTGGGTCACTGATCACGAATCTGAAGTCAGATTAGCGAAATTCAAAATGGCGAGTCCGATTTGCTGGGAAAAATACTAAAAACATTCGAAATCTTACGGAAATTTGTACTCGAAGGTTTTTTGAACCGCTGATCAAGAATCTGAGGTCAGATTTACAAATTTGAAAATAGCTGAGAATAAAATAAATAACGGGAAGTTCGAAGGCTGGCTCATAGTCAGCCCAAACCCGCTTGTTTATCTATACTAGCCGATACGAAGCCCGCGCTTCGCGCGGGCCCATGATTTCTCGAATTCTCGAATTCTTGAAATGATGGAAATTATACGACTCCTCAAAAGATGTATCTATCATATTTTTCGAAAATTCATGTTTCTCAGCAAAGATTTTCGAGGAAAAAAAATTTATTATCGGCAGAAATTCTGCAACGAAGGTCAATTTCTCGAATAAATGATCGGACTTTCTACGCAGCTTGTCGTCCTCGTCCTTTTTGAAAATGAACTGGCTCCCACATCAATGAACATGACATGACACCTAACCGTATGTGCACGTTCGAAAACAGTTGAGAAAGAGCAAGCGTTAGATTTTTGCGAAATCCGAATTTAGACCAAAGATGATTTATCTCTTGACTGGTTTCTAGTAGATCGTTGATTAGGTGCGGGATACGTTTCCTGGTTGTATCGTCTTTCAGGTAAATATACCTCACTGTTGCCCCGAAAATAGAAGAATTTTCAGTGCTAATAGAGAGAAAAGAATCGTAACATATTGTTTGGCTCGGCGATGTCAGAAATCTCCAGTGAACAATAAAGAATTGAAAATATTACGTTTCGATGAATTTCGTTACTCTCTTCGTGAGTTTCAGATTTATGAGATGAATCCGTCATCATAATCGTTATCACCAATGTTTATAAATTATGATTATGAAGAATTCCTCTTGTATCCATTATAAAAATGAAATACGAAGAGCCCGGAAACTCCAAATCATTCGAAAAAAATTTATACCATTGTCTCTAAGGAGTCGCACGTAATCCGGAACAGACTCATTCTCCGGAAGCTTCGAATTAGTCGTCAATAAAATCAAATAATTCGCATATTCAAACTATTCGAATCATTCAAAGTTTCCAATAATTCAATTTGATCTTCAACATGAATTTTACTATTCGATCTGCAACGAATAATTCGAAAAATCGAACATTCGCACAGCTCTACTATTTTTCTTTTACGACTTATTCGTTGGCTTCCTCTGTCCATTTCTGTAGGTCATTTGCACGAACCACAAACGACGATTCGGAAATCATTTTCAATTCGAACCTAAAACTCGTCGAAAATTTACTCATTTCACAACGTTGATATTTGTTCGTCCTTAAGAATCTGATCACGAATTTACGTCTCAGGCTTTGATAACGATACGAAACCGACCTTTTTCCCCGTGTTCGATGAAGAATCAAACCTAAATCAAGAAAATAATTTAATTCGATAACTCAATTCGATCTTCAACATGTATTTTACTATTCGATTCGTGACGAATAATTCGGAAAATCGAATATTCGCACAGCCCTACTATTTTTCTGTTACGACTTGCTTGTTGGCTTCCTCTGGCCCTTTCTCTAGGTCATCATTTCCACGAACCACAAACGACGATTCGGAAATCATTTTCAATTCGAACCTAAAACTCGTCGAAAATTTACTCATTTCACAACGTTGATATTTGTCCGTCCTTAAGAATCTGATCACGATTTTACGTCTCAGGCTTTGATAAAGATACGAAACCAACGTTTTTTCCCCGTGCGCGATGAAGAATCAAACCTTAAAATCACGAACGAATCCATTTTAACCGTCGAATCTGTCAGTCGTACGCGAGAGCCAACTTCCCTCGTTGACTTGAAATCAAGAAAGCCAATATATTTCAGCTACCCAAACCGTAAGACGAAGATCATGAACACAAATCGATGCGAATCGAATCCTTATCCATTCGAATGTCGTGAAGTTTTGATTGAAATATCCCGAACACGAAACCTCGTATAACCCTAATTCTTCGTAACCGAATTCTCTCGTAACCCTTGGATCTGTCATTGACACCCAAAATAATGACAGGCGAGTCAACGAAAGTACAAATGACGCGCGGGAAACGACCAGCAATATCTCGACGCGACCTCGAGTCTCGAAACGAACCGACCAATCGGCGCGCGAATAAAAAGTCAACAATGGGTGCGAGTTTTCGAGTTTAAGCGGCCGATTGCGAGTTTTCGAGTTTGAGCGGCCGATTGCGAGTTTTCGAGTTCGAGCGGTCACGGATCCTTTAAGATTGGATATAGACAGATAAAATTCCTGAAGAAGTAATTCTGAGAAATAGAAAATAGAAATAGAAATTTGATTGATTTGATTGATTTTTAAATATTTTTTATCGAGTCTAGGAATTCAGAAACAGGAAATCATACCGTGACTTTTCGTGGAAGGCGTACACTTCGGGGGTGCCACCTGAAACTCGCTCGGCAAAAGTCCCTAGCCCTAAGTTGGCATCCCTAGCGTTCGGTGTTCGACGTGGTTCGACCATACCCTGTTCAAGCTAACTTGATTCGGTGCGAACTCGAGAATAGCGCGCGTGAAATTTGAAGGTTAAACGCATTTTGTTAAAGGAAGCGGAACGGAAGAACAAGAACAACGAATTCTGCTCGTGCAGGAATTATTCTGCGATTATTAACCAACAATGTAATTTTGATATTAGGCGCTCTATTCAAGAAAATTAGTGAATCGTCTTAATAAATGGAGTGGCGGGAAAATTGGATCAGGTAAGAAAGTTGATTTAGTCAATTGATGAACAAATTTTATTAAGTAATGTCAGGTTCGACTAGTAATCAATTTATTATGAATCAAGCAATTTTCCAGATGTTTTTGTATCGTCGAGGCTCATCGAGGGACTTGACTCCGGAAGCCTGTTTCGCTGCGACTTGATTGTATCGTCCAGGCTTATTGAGGAACGTGACTCCGGAGACCTGTTTCCCTGTGGCTGATATTTGTATCGTCGAGGCTTATTGAGGAACTTGACTCCGGAGACCTGTTTCGCTGCGGCTGATTGTATCGTCGAGGCTTATTGAGGAACTTGACTCCGGAGACCTGTTTCGCTGCGGCTGATTGTATCGTTGAGGCTTATTGAGGAACTTGACTCCGGAAGCCTGTTTCGCTGCGGCTGATTGTATCGTCGAGGCTCATCGAGGGACTTGACTCCGGAGACCTGTTTCGCTGCGGCTGATTGTATCGTCGAGGCTTATTGAGGAACTTGACTCCGGAGACCTGTTTCGCTGCGGCTGATTGTATCGTTGAGGCTTATTGAGGAACTTGACTCCGGAAGCCTGTTTCGCTGCGGCTGATTGTATCGTCCAGGCTCATCGAGGGACTTGACTCCGGAGACCTGTTTCGCTGCGGCTGATTGTATCGTCGAGGCTTATTGAGGAACTTGACTCCGGAGACCTGTTTCGCTGCGGCTGATTGTATCGTTGAGGCTTATTGACGAACTTGACTCCGGAAGCCTGTTTCGCTGCGGCTGATTGTATCGTCCAGGCTTATTGAGGAACTTGATTCCGGAGACCTGCTTCGCCGCGGCTGATTGTATCGTCGAGGCTTATTGAGGAACTTGACTCCGGAAGCCTGTTTCGCTGCGGCTGATTGTATCGTCCAGGCTTATTGAGGAACGTGACTCCGGAGACCTGTTTCCCTGTGGCTGATATTTGTATCGTCGAGGCTTATTGAGGAACTTGACTCCGGAGACCTGTTTCGCTGCGGCTGATTGTATCGTCGAGGCTTATTGAGGAACTTGACTCCGGAGACCTGTTTCGCTGCGGCTGATTGTATCGTTGAGGCTTATTGAGGAACTTGACTCCGGAAGCCTGTTTCGCTGCGGCTGATTGTATCGTTGAGGCTTATTGAGGAACTTGACTCCGGAAGCCTGCTTCGCTGCGGCTGATTGTATCGTCCAGGCTTATTGAGGAACTTGACTCCGGAGGCCTGCTTCGCCGCGGCTGATTGTATCGTCGAGGCTTATTGAGGAACTTGACTCCGGAAGCCTGCCCGCTGCGGCTGATTGTATCGTCCAGGCTCACGAGGACTTGACTCCGGAGACCTGTTTCCCTGTGGCTGATATTTGTATCGTCGAGGCTTATTGAGGAACTTGACTCCGGAGACCTGTTTCGCTGCGGCTGATTGTATCGTTGAGGCTTATTGAGGAACTTGACTCCGGAAGCCTGCTCCGCTGCGCCTTGATTGTATCGTCCAGGCTTATTGAGGAACTTGATTCCGGAGACCTGTTTCGCCGCGGCTGATTGTATCGTCGAGGCTTATTGAGGAACTTGACTCCGGAAGCCTGCTCCGCTGCGCCTTGATTGTATCGTCCAGGCTTATTGAGGAACTTGATTCCGGAGACCTGCTTCGCCGCGGCTGATTGTATCGTCGAGGCTTATTGAGGAACTTGACTCCGGAAGCCTGCCCCGCTGCGGCTGATTGTATCGTCCAGGCTCATCGAGGGACTTGACTCCGGAGACCTGTTTCGCTGCGGCTGATTGTATCGTTGAGGCTTATTGAGGAACTTGACTCCGAAGCCTGTTTCGCTGCGGCTGATTGTATCGTTGAGGCTTATTGAGGAACTTGACTCCGGAAGCCTGCTCCGCTGCGGCTTGATTGTATCGTCCAGGCTTATTATTGAGGAACTTGACTCCGGAGACCTGCTTCGCCGCGGCTGATTGTATCGTCGAGGCTTATTGAGGAACTTGACTCCGGAAGCCTGCCCCGCTGCGGCTGATTGTATCGTCCAGGCTCATCGAGGGACTTGACTCCGGAGACCTGTTTCGCTGCGGCTGATTGTATCGTCGAGGCTTATTGAGGAACTTGACTCCGGAGACCTGTTTCGCTGCGGCTGATTGTATCGTTGAGGCTTATTGACGAACTTGACTCCGGAAGCCTGTTTCGCTGCGGCTGATTGTATCGTCCAGGCTTATTGAGGAACTTGATTCCGGAGACCTGCTTCGCCGCGGCTGATTGTATCGTCGAGGCTTATTGAGGAACTTGACTCCGGAAGCCTGTTTCGCTGCGGCTGATTGTATCGTCCAGGCTTATTGAGGAACGTGACTCCGGAGACCTGTTTCCCTGTGGCTGATATTTGTATCGTCGAGGCTTATTGAGGAACTTGACTCCGGAGACCTGTTTCGCTGCGGCTGATTGTATCGTCGAGGCTTATTGAGGAACTTGACTCCGGAGACCTGTTTCGCTGCGGCTGATTGTATCGTTGAGGCTTATTGAGGAACTTGACTCCGGAAGCCTGTTTCGCTGCGGCTGATTGTATCGTCGAGGCTCATCGAGGGACTTGACTCCGGAGACCTGTTTCGCTGCGGCTGATTGTATCGTCGAGGCTTATTGAGGAACTTGACTCCGGAAGCCTGCTCCGCTGCACCTTGATTGTATCGTCCAGGCTTATTGAGGAACTTGACTCCGGAGACCTGCTTCGCCGCGGCTGATTGTATCGTCGAGGCTTATTGAGGAACTTGACTCCGGAAGCCTGCTCCGCTGCGCCTTGATTGTATCGTCCAGGCTTATTGAGGAACTTGACTCCGGAGACCTGCTTCGCCGCGGCTGATTGTATCGTCGAGGCTTATTGAGGAACTTGACTCCAGAAACCTGCTTCGCTGCGGCTTGATTGTATCGTCGAGCACGTTGAGGCATCAAATATTAACACGATTGACTAATTTTCTTGAATAGAGCACCTAATAAAAAAAAACTACATTGTTGGTTAATATTCGCAGAATAATTCCTGCACGAGCAGAATTCGTTGTTCTTGTTTTTCCGTTCCGCTCCATTTGACAAAATGCGTTTAACCTTTAAATTTTACGCGCGCTATTCTCGAGTTCGAACCGAATCAAGTTAGCTTGAACAGGGTATGGTCGAACCACGTCGAACACCGAACGCTAGGGATGCCAACTTAGGGCTAGGGACTTTTGCCGAGCGAGTTTCAGGTGGCACCCCCGAAGTGTACGCCTTCCACGAAAAGTCACAGAAAAGTCAAGTTGTGGAAATAATTCGATTGATTTACATAATCAATAGGTGGCATGAAATAATTTTAGGAATAATTGAAATAATGAGAATTAATTCGAATTAGATTATAATCATAGTTGAAAAACCGTTATCATATTTTTTTTTTCGCCTATTCTTTTAAATCAATAAAAAAATTGACTCAAATTTTCAAAATATCAATTTGAAAATTCGGATAAATTATCGATTATTTGGATAAAGAAAAATTCAGTTGAATGAAATAAATTGATTAATTTGGAATAAAAAAAAACGTTTCTTTAATTATAAATCGATGAATTTTATTTGAATTATGCTTTGAACCAAAATCTTGAGACAATTATTATATATGTATATATATATTTTTCCTCCTCTCATGCGACTAATGAGATCACATCTCCTAGAAATAATCTCTTCCCAGTTTGGCTTTCTAAAACCATCTAAAACCGTTCGCTCTCCTTTGCGTTATACACGTTTATCTATAGACGACAAGAGTCCTAGTTTTTACCGCGAAATATGATATCATCCTTCCGGGACTCTCTCTTCTTTTCTCTTCTCTTCTCTTTCCTTTTCTTCCATTACATTCCACATATTCCTTCCATTTCCGGGGCACAAAATTTTACTCAAACTTAAACGGTAGGTACAATTGCCAAAAATATTTCATCTCATGAGCTTTCCTTTACTCAATTTAATTTTAGCACACGATTATTTTTTGAGAATTTAGACGACTATTTCTGTAGGATGAGCTTTCGTACTAAAAAAACAAAATTACATTTCGGATAATCCGCTAAAATCGCTTCATTTCTTATTTCGCTCTTCGAGGAGGATTTTCTATCTATTTGACACTCTTTTTTTTTAAATTCAGTAAGCAGTAAAGTAAAGAAATATGATGTTTCTATTGATATATGAATGAATGAATGGAAGAATAATTAACACAAAATTAATATACAGCAATATATTTACTTGAATGGATTTTTTGGAGTGAGTAATCATTTTTTAACTTCCCGTTTCTCTGTTTTCAGAGAAAAAAGGAAGTTATTGTGATCATCCCGAAAATGAAAATTTGAGTTTTCACTAAATCTTCACGATTCGAGGTCCAAAGAATCACCTCCGACTATTTTCAGTTTCACGTCTGGGTGTGTGTGTGTGTGTGTGTGTGTGCGTGACCACATTTTTGTCCGCGCGATATCTCGAGAACGCCTGGTCGGATTTCTATCAACTTGGGCTCAATCGACGGGGCTTTTCTTAACTTAGAACTGATTAGATTTTGGCTTCGATCGGATCAGTACTTTTTTAACTATTCAAATAACAAAATTCTAAAAAACGCAACAAAAATGACGATATCTTGAGAACGAATCAACGGATTTCAATGAAATTTGGTACCACATGGTTTTTTTGATCGCTGATCACGAATCTGAAGTCAGTTTTGCAAACTTTTCATTTGGCGTATTCGATATGCTGCAAAAAAAAACTAAAAACATTTGGATTTGGATGAAACTTGGTACTCGTAGGTTTTTTGGGTCACTGATCACGAATCTGAAGTCAGATTAGCGAAATTCAAAATGGCGAGTCCGATTTGCTGGGAAAAATACTAAAAACATTCGAAATCTTACGGAAATTTGTACTCGAAGGTTTTTTGAACCGCTGATCAAGAATCTGAGGTCAGATTTACAAATTTAAAAATAGCTGAGAACAAAATAAATAACGGGAAGTTCGAAGGCTGGCTCATAGTCAGCCCAAACTCGCTTGTTTTCTATTTTAATCGAATGATTTTTTTTTCTACTGTACTTTCCTCTGACTAATATACCTACGACTCCATCTTCCGCGGTATCGAAACTTACACAGAATAATTTAAGATTTCATTTTTTTTTAGAATAATTCGAATTGTCGCGAATTTTTTGCAGATTCTCGTCTTCTTCTTCATGTTTTTTTATTTATATCCCGTAATAAAACACCAGTATGATCAATTTATGTAATGGTAACGGTCTTATTTTGACAATTTATAGTAATTTTGATATTGTGGAAACCTTGAACCGAAATCGAAAAATAAATTTTTCAACTTTCATATAATATTGAACTTGACGAAAAATATGGTTAATATAAATACCGATAAAAATGTCTAATTTTCAACTATTGAATAATAAAATGATTTTAATTGTTTCAAATCGAGAGGTTTTGATTTTTGCTTGATTCTTTCTTCGTAGAAATTAGGTTAAAAAATCGAATAATTGTCGTTTATTAAGAAACGTTCATGTATAGAAGACATGGATGAGCCATACTCACGTCATCTCAAATACTACAATGAGTCACAGATTCTACATGCATCATCGAAAAAAAAAAACGAACAGAATAAAATCGATAATGTCAATAATGACAGAGATAATTAACAATTACCATAAAGCTGCGGCATTATCATCTGCTTGCAATTCGAGTCTGTTGTCAAGCTTTTTGAAGGCTTTGCCTTAATGAATCGAGAGAAGACAAAAAAATAAAATAAAATGTTGAAGAATAAAAAATACACTAGCATTGATAAAGGATTTGATCTTGTGGCGTTAAGTCCTTGGTTCGAATCCGGGCAGAATTCAAGAAAAATTTTCTCTTTGGAAATAAAAGAAAAAAATACGATTCTGTCCCCCTTCCTGCCATCTCCGGGTTTCATTAAGCTCTGAAAAGAATAAAATGAAAGAACGAAAGAATAATTTGTGTACATCTGTACCTAAAGAAAAACAAGCGGGTTTGGGCTGACTATGAGCCAGCCTTCGAACTTCCCGTTATTTATTTTATTCTCAGCTATTTTCAAATTTGTAAATCTGACCTCAGATTCTTGATCAGCGGTTCAAAAAACCTTCGAGTACAAATTTCCGTAAGATTTCGAATGTTTTTAGTATTTTTCCCAGCAAATCGGACTCGCCATTTTGAATTTCGCTAATCCGACTTCAGATTCGTGATCAGTGACCCAAAAAACCTACGAGTACCAAGTTTCATCCAAATCCAAATGTTTTTAGTTTTTTTGCAGCATATCGAATACGCCAAATGAAAATTTTGCAAAACTGACTTCAGATTCGTGATCAGCGATCGAAAAAACCATATGGTACCAAATTTCATTGAAATCCGTTGATTCGTTCTCAAGATATCGTCATTTTCGTTGTGTTTTTTCGAATTTTGTTATTTGAATAGTTCAAAAAGTACTAATCCGATCAAAGCCAAAATCTAATCAGTTCTAAGTTGAGAAAAGCCCCGTCGATTGAGCCCTATCTGATCAAAATCCGCGAACTCGTTCTCGAGATATCGCGCGGACAAAAATGTGGTCACATACACACACACACACATACACACACACATACACACACACATACACACACACATACACACACACATACACACACACATACACACACACACACACACACACATACACACACACACACACACACACCCAGACGTCAAACTGAAAATAGTCGGAGGTGATTCTTTGGACCTCGAAATGTGGAGATTTAGTAAAACTCGACTTTTCATTTTCGGGGTGATCACAATAACTTCCTTTTTTCTCTGAAAACAGAGAAACGGGAAGTTAAAAAAAAGTCGGAAACCAAATGGCACCAAAATTCGTACCCCGTAGCTTTCGAGGACACACTGATCTCGGATTCGGAGTCAGATTTCCAGAATATAACATGGCAAACCCAACAACACAGTCGGAGTCTCAACGAACCGAAGGTCATCCCTACAGTTCCGATTCTCATGACAATGAAGTAATGGTTCAGCGTTGTTTGGGTCGTTGCTTACAGACCCGAGGTTAAATTTCCGAAAACCAAAATAGTAAATCTTATGTGTCGGAAAAAATAATCGCAATGATTCCCAAAATAGGAAAAATCATTGATTGACCCAAACAAGCAGGCCATAAACGAAATATACCTATACAAATTTTCGATACATAAGACATTGAAAAATAAAAAATAAATAAATGAAGAATTGACCCCAGATTCTTGATCGGCGGTTCAAAAAACCTTCAAGTACCAATTTCTGGAAGATTTCGAATGTTTTTAGTGTTTTTCCCAGCAAATTGGATTCGCCATTTTGAATTTCGCAAATTTGACTTCAGATTCGTGATCAGTGACCCAAAAAACCTACGAGTACCAAGTTTCATCCAAATCCAAATGTTTTTAGTTTTTTGCAGCACATCGAATACGCCAAATGAAAATTTTGCAAAACTGACTTCAGATTCGTGATCAGCGATCAAAAAAACCATATGGTACCAAATTTCACTGAAATCCGTTGATTCGTTCTCAAGATATCGTCATTTTTGTTGCGTTTTTTAGAATTTTGTTATTTGAATACTTCAAAAAGTACTAATCCGATCAAAGTCAAAATCTAATCAGTTCTAAGTTGAGAAAAGCCCCGTCGATTGAGCCCTATCTGATCAAAATCCGCGAACTCGTTCTCGAGATATCGCGCGGACAAAAATGTGGTCACATACACACACACACACATACACACACACATACACACACACACACATACACACACACACACATACACACACACACACAGACGTCAAACTGAAAATAAAGTCGGAGGTGATTCTTTGACCTCGAAATGTGGAGATTAGTAAAACCACTTTTCATTTCCAGGATCACACACTTCTTTTTCTGAAAACAGAAACGGGAAGTTAAAAAAAGTCTGGAAACCAAATGGCACCAAAATTCGTACCCTGTAGCTTTCTTGAGGACATAATTGATCTCGATTCGGAAGTCAGATTTCCAGAATATAAACATGGCAAACCCAACAACACAGTCGGAGTCTCAACGAACCGAAGGTCATCCCTACAGTTCCGACTTCAAGACAATGAAGTAATGGTTCAGCGTTGTTTGGGTCGTTGCCATGGCATCCGAGGTTAAATTTCCGAAAAACCAAAATAGTGCAAACTTATGTGTCGGAAAAAATAATCGCAATGATTCCCAAAATAGGAAAAATCATTGATTGACCCAAACAAGCAGGCCATAAACGAAATATACCTATACAAATTTTCGATACATAAGACATTGAAAAATAAAAAATAAATAAATGAAGAATTGACCCCAGATTCTTGATCGGCGGTTCAAAAAACCTTCAAGTACCAATTTCTGGAAGATTTCGAATGTTTTTAGTGTTTTTCCCAGCAAATTGGATTCGCCATTTTGAATTTCGCAAATTTGACTTCAGATTCGTGATCAGTGACCCAAAAAACCTACGAGTACCAAGTTTCATCCAAATCCAAATGTTTTTAGTTTTTTTGCAGCACATCGAATACGCCAAATGAAAATTTTGCAAAACTGACTTCAGATTCGTGATCAGCGATCAAAAAAACCATATGGTACCAAATTTCACTGAAATCCGTTGATTCGTTCTCAAGATATCGTCATTTTTGTTGCGTTTTTTAGAATTTTGTTATTTGAATACTTCAAAAAGTACTAATCCGATCAAAGTCAAAATCTAATCAGTTCTAAGTTGAGAAAAGCCCCGTCGATTGAGCCCTATCTGATCAAAATCCGCGAACTCGTTCTCGAGATATCGCGCGGACAAAAATGTGGTCACATACACACACACATACACACACACACACATACACACACACACACATACACACACACATACACACACACATACACACACACATACACACACACATACACACACACACCCAGACGTCAAACTGAAAATAGTCGGAGGTGATTCTTTGGACCTCGAAATGTGGAGATTTAGTAAAAACTCGACTTTTCATTTTCGGGGTGATCACAATAACTTCCTTTTTTCTCTGAAAACAGAGAAACGGGAAGTTAAAAAAAAGTCGGAAACCAAATGGCACCAAAATTCGTACCCCGTAGCTTTCGAGGACACACTGATCTCGGATTCGGAGTCAGATTTCCAGAATATAACATGGCAAACCCAACAACACAGTCGGAGTCTCAACGAACCGAAGGTCATCCCTACAGTTCCGATTCTCATGACAATGAAGTAATGGTTCAGCGTTGTTTGGGTCGTTGCTTACAGACCCGAGGTTAAATTTCCGAAAACCAAAATAGTAAATCTTATGTGTCGGAAAAAATAATCGCAATGATTCCCAAAATAGGAAAAATCATTGATTGACCCAAACAAGCAGGCCATAAACGAAATATACCTATACAAATTTTCGATACATAAGACATTGAAAAATAAAAAATAAATAAATGAAGAATTGACCCCAGATTCTTGATCGGCGGTTCAAAAAACCTTCAAGTACCAATTTCTGGAAGATTTCGAATGTTTTTAGTGTTTTTCCCAGCAAATTGGATTCGCCATTTTGAATTTCGCAAATTTGACTTCAGATTCGTGATCAGTGACCCAAAAAACCTACGAGTACCAAGTTTCATCCAAATCCAAATGTTTTAGTTTTTTTGCAGCATATCGAATACGCCAAATGAAAATTTTGCAAAACTGACTTCAGATTCGTGATCAGCGGTCCAAAAAATCATATGGTACCAAATTTCATTGAAATCCGTTGATTCGTTCTCAAGATATCGTCATTTTTGTTGCGATTTTTAGAATTTTGTTATTCGAATGGTTAAAAAAGTACTAATCCGATCGAAGCCAAAATCTAATCAGTTCTAAGTTAAGAAAAGCCCCGTCGATTGAGCCCAAGTTGATCGAAATCCGACCACGCGTTCTCGAGATATCGCGCGGACAAAAATGTAGTCACGCACATACACACACACACACACACACACACATACATACAGACGTCAAACTGAAAATAGTCGGAGGTGATTCTTTGGACCTCGAAACGTGAAGATTTAGTGAAAACTCAAATTTTCATTTTCGGGGTGATCACAATAACTTCCTTTTTTCTCTGAAAACAGAAACGGGAAGTTAAAATGATTACTCACTCCAAAATTCATTCAAGTAAATATATTGCTGTATATTAATTTTGTGTTAATTATTCTTCCATTCATTCATTCATATATCAATAGAAACATCATATTTCTTTTTACTTTACTGCTTACTGAATTTAAAAAAAAGAGTGTCAAATAGATAGAAAAATCCTCCTCGAAGAGCGAAATAAGAAATGAATCGATTTTACCGGATTATCCGAAATGTAATTTTGTTTTTTTAGTACGAAAGCTCATCCTACAGAAATAGTCGTCTAAATTCTCAAAAAATAATCGTGTGCTAAAATTAAATTGAGTAAAGGAAAGCTCATGAGATGAAATATTTTTGGCAATTGTACCTACCGTTTAAGTTTGAGTAAAATTTTGTGCCCCGGAAATGGAAGGAATATGTGGAATGTAATGGAAGAAAAGGAAAGAGAAGAGAAGAGAAAAGAAGAGAGAGTCCCGGAAGGATGATATCATATTTCGCGGTAAAAACTAGGACTCTTGTCGTCTATAGATAAACGTGTATAACGCAAAGGAGAGCGAACGGTTTTAGATGGTTTTAGAAAGCCAAACTGGGAAGAGATTATTTCTAGGAGATGTGATCTCATTAGTCGCATGAGAGGAGGAAAAATATATATATACATATATAATAATTGTCTCAAGATTTTGGTTCAAAGCATAATTCAAATAAAATTCATCGATTTATAATTAAAGAAACGTTTTTTTTTATTCCAAATTAATCAATTTATTTCATTCAACTGAATTTTTCTTTATCCAAATAATCGATAATTTATCCGAATTTTCAAATTGATATTTTGAAAATTTGAGTCAATTTTTTTATTGATTTAAAAGAATAGGCGAAAAAAAAAATATGATAACGGTTTTTCAACTATGATTATAATCTAATTCGAATTAATTCTCATTATTTCAATTATTCCTAAAATTATTTCATGCCACCTATTGATTATGTAAATCAATCGAATTATTTCGCACATATGATTTCCTGTTTCTGAATTCCTAGACTCGATAAAAAATATTTAAAAAATCAATCAAATCAATCAAATTTCTATTTCTATTTTCTATTTCTCAGAATTACCTCTTCAGGGATTTTTATTTGTCTATAAGATAAAAAAAAAAAGAGAAATATCAATTTTCTTCTTTTTATTTCCAATTTAATAATAATTTGTAATCAAATTTCTGATTATCGGTCGCCCCTCTACAATTTGACGAGGGGGTAAGGGGCAAAGCTGCAGTCTGCAGTCTGCAGACACGGCACAGACTGCGCGGTCCCTTCTTCATCCGCAATAGCTATATGCTCTGTGTAATCCGGTTGGTAATTTCCGCCTTCGGGTTCCCCTCCTCGGTCGAGGCCGAGGCAATTTCAATCGACCCCCACGTAATAGAGAATCGATTTACATCGTGGCGGATGAAGTTGACCGCAAGGAGATTTGAAGAAAAAATAATTAGATGAAGAAGAAGAAAAACCGGGATAAAAACGCAGACGAGGAAATCGTGTTTCCAAAAACAAAAGAGAAAAGGGAAAAAGAAGAATAATAAGACTAGGGGACGTGCTTTGATTCGATTACAACGAATAATTTTTTTTTTTCTGCTCCAAATTCATGAAATCACTTTTTTTTTTTAAAGAAAAATAACGATTTTGAATATTGGATATAGATGAGAGTCGATTCTGTTGAATTAAAAATTGTATCCAAAATATCGATCTTTTATAAATCGGTTAGAAAGTGTCTCAAATCATTGATAAAAATGTATTCACAAGATGAGAAATGAATGACGTATTTTAATTTTCAGGTACTGCTCGGTCTTCTACTTATTTATCATTATAGTCGGTGAATGAGGGTTTTGTCCAAATCATGAAACAACGAGACACGATCATATTCAAAATGCAGCTTGAAACTCCATGCATGCTGCAGTTGGTTGAAAAAAAATCTACAAATTTGAGTAAAGAATTGATTCTTATAAAAATCGGCTCGCGAAGAATCGAGTAGAGATCGATATCTTCAAAGAATCGATTCGAAATCGTTCATTCCGGCTTTTAAATCGGTTGAAATCATTATTTAGAAATCGGCTAGAAATCTATTAAAAATTATTCATGACTTATATAGATATCTTGGAAAATTGCAGTTTTACAATTGCAAAAGAGATCGAGGTCCAGAGAATAAATTCAAAATCGTCGATCTCTGATTTAATATCGCTTAGAATTGCATAGATTTACTTTAAAATCGTACCAAGTGTTTCAGAACTCTGGTATTTGACGAAATCGTTTATAATCGGTTAAGATCGTTAAGGAATCGGTTAGAAACCCATAAAAAAAATCACTTAATGACTTGTAATAAAAAAAATGTGTAAAAAAATGCACTTTCACAAAATTTCAAAAGATATCGATCTCCAATAAATCGATCCAAAACCGCCGATCTCTATTTTGAAATCGCTCAGAATCGCATTAATTTACTTCAAAATTGTGGGAAGTGTGGTTTTTTTTCAAATACCTGATAAATTCACTTGAAAATTGTAGAAAAAAATGATTTCATTTAGAAATTTGATAAATTCGCTGAGAAAATGCAAAAAATTATTTAATTTAGAAATCGGTTTGAATGACTCAGAAATATCTCAGAAATGACTTATGACTTATATAGAAATGTCTGGAAAAGAAAAAGTTCTCTTTCAACGCCAATGATAATCGATCGTAACTTAGTTTGCATTGAATGATTGATTCAATCCACAAAATACACAATAAATAAAAAAATCAAACCAAAAAAGGACCAGGTTGATAGTATTTCGAATTACCGTGTCTCCACTCATCGCTCGTCAGTCTCTCGGTTCAGTTCCTCCAGTGACACGGAATCGGCTTGATGACCATGTCGATTGGCAGACGAAATCGTTTGATCACGATTCACACAATCGATACTACATAATGTACTATAATCGTCTACTACAATCTCTGCTACAGTGTGACGCGATCGACGGTCCAAAGTCACGTAATAAGTAGTAATAAGACAAGTTTTGCAATACTCTTGGGTCTACGCTCTACGCTACGTTACGTTTTACGCTACTCGACCACGAGAAACCGATCGAAAGTCGAATTGAGGCAGGGCTTCGATCGTTTCGATCACAGAATACCGATTTTTGAAAAATGTTACAAAAATCTTATATTATAAGTATTCCGTGATCGGTAAGAGGAAAAAAACAAAAGATGTGAAATCTGCGGTGCCGCAAAAACGATAAGAGACACAAAACGATTTCCTCGAAGTAGGGTTTCGATCTTTTCGATCATAGAATACCGATTTTTGAGAAGTATTACAAAAATCTCTGAACTATTCCGTGATCGGTAAGAAGAAAAAAACAAAAGATGTGAAATCTACGGTACCGCAAAAACGATAAGAGAGACAGAAAACGATTTCCTCGAAGCAGGGTTTCGATCGTTTCGATCATAGAATACCGATTTTTGAGAAGTATTACAAAAATCTCGGAACTATTCCGTGATCGGTAAGAGGAAAAAAACAAAAGATGTGAAATCTACGGTACCACAAAAACGATAAGAGACAGAAAACGATTTCCTCGAAGCAGGGTTTCGATCTTTTCGATCATAGAATACCGATTTTTGAGTACCGATTTTTGAGAAGTATTACAAAAATCTCTGAACTATTCCGTGATCGGTAAGAAGAAAAAAACAAAAGATATGAAATCTGCGGTGCCGCAAAAACGATAAGAGACAAAACGATTTCCTCGAAGTAGGGTTTCGATCGTTTGGATTATAGAATACCGATTTTTGAGAAATATTACAAAAATCTCTGAACTATTCCGTGATCGGTAAGAAGAAAAAAACAAAAGATGTGAAATCTGCGGTGCCGCAAAAACGATATAAGAGATAGAAAACGATTTTCTCAAAGCCACAATCTGAGTTACAACTCAGTATCGGAAGATAAGAAAGTCGGATCGAAGGCCGACGAGGACAGGATTTCTTAAGGTCAAACCGCGCGGAGGTTAGACCAGAGTTGCGAAGTTTTTACGAACAATCGATAAGCATCGTTTACGATAACAACGCAAATGTGCAAACGTCGACGTCAAATTTTAGTCTCTCATCACTTGACAGGGGCAAAGATACATTTTTCAAGGAAAAATGGGATCGTATAGATCCGTGTGACGGTTTCATTCGACCACTAGGTAATCGATCGCTGACAACTTCGAGGTCAGCTTCGATCCGTTCGAGAAATAATTCAGAAACCAAACAACGATCATCGTTCTACGATAATTAGAAGAAAAGCGGAAGAAGGAGGAGAAAATTTATTCGAAAATAGGAGACATTTTTTTCTTCAGCATTGAAGCACTTCCGGTATCAGTTCCTCGGTTTCCGTCAGTTCTTCGGAGTCGTTATCGTCGCTTTTTTCGATTGATATCATTGTCGTAAAGCGGATTTAACGATCGTCAATAATTTCACGTTCCTATGTACACTGCGATAACGAAGTGATACGAAAGTGTTCACACAGTCCTCGATATCTGCGTCATGGCTTCCCGGGGAAAAAAAAATGATTTTTTATACGATTCGATAAAATTTTTTATCAAATCGTACCGATTTTTATCTCGATTTTGTCTCTAAAATCATACGATAAAAAATTTTATCAAAATTTTATCAGAGTTTATGAAATAAGAATATAAAAATTTAACGTTCCTAAATTTTTGCACGGATTCATATAATTTTATATATTATTCTATAGGTACTACGATTGAATTTGATCAGAATAGAAAGAATTTCGTCAAAATATAACATCGAATTTTATAGAATCTTATCAAAAAATCATTTTTTTTTCCGTGTCATAATAATCTTGAAAAATCTTTTAATTTCACTGCACACTTAGAGATTCTTCTTTCCTATCCTCTCCTCGCTCTTCTTCACGAAGAGTAATATAACTCTGCGTTCCATAGATGAGTCACGTGGTGAATTGAACTAATTTAGATCCTCATGAACGTATATATATATATATATATACTTAGTTACTTAGCTACGAAATTATCTTCATACATCATATGATGCTATAACTGAAAACTGAAAATTAAAAATGAAAAAAAAAACGATAACTTTAATCAAAGTAGAAGAAATAATTAAAATATTATTGACAGTATAGCAAAAAAAAAAAAAAATTAAAAAATGACTGATGTATCAATAACAGTATAAAATAAAAAATAAAACAAAATAATATTAATATTAATAATGATAATAGTAATAATGGCATGGTGATAAGTTTCTGAATGAGTTAAAAACTACGTCTTGCAACTATTTTTTTATTTTATTTTCTTCTTTTTTTTTCTCTTGTGCAACTGATCAAGTTATGTAATTCTTATTGTTCAAGCAATTTAACGAATGTATTGTACTGTATATAGTATATTCAAATAATTGTATGTTCCGAAGCAATACAATCCGTATAATGATAATAATAAAAAGAAAAAAAAAAGAAGACAGAAACTGACTAAGACGATAGTAACTGACTGCTAAATTCTTTACATATATATATATATGTATATACGCGATCATATTATCGATTTGCATATCGGCTATATAGAGTCTAAAAAACAAATGGTTGAAGATGGAATAAAGAAGAGGAAATTTTTGTTGAACAAACAATATTCAGAAACTGATTATTGATGAATGAATTGTTATTTGAAGATAATTTCGCAGCTAACCCGAAAAAAGACGAGACATGGTTTCTTTTTTTAAACCACGATCAACACTCGACAGCAACCGCGACGAAACTGCGAAGTTTTTTTTCACTTTCATTGTTTAAGAAGATAAATTTTCTACGAGGATAAAGAATGGTCTGTATAGTGTCTCGACGAATTATTACCACGTGATTTATCGACGGAGTTTAGATAAAACACGAGTCGATAAGACGCCGCAGGTATGTGTGACACTGATAATAGAAAAAAGAAAGCTCGCTTATCGAATTCTGCAGGCGTTTTTTTATCGATTGCGAATATATCAGTTCTGGAACAATTTTGAGGGGAAAAAAATCATTTATATCTTATCCAAAGTTCATTACAGATCGAAGAATTGACTTTTTCAAAAATCACTTGCCGCAAGGTTTCAGGCACACGGTTGATCCGATTATGTCTCTCGACTTCTCATTTTCTTCGGAGAGCAATCCTTCATCGTGTGAATGAGGGAAATTGAAAAAGAAAATTTTTTGACCAAGTTATCAGCAAAAGAGTGGACTAGATTGTCGCTAAATTTCGATAACTGACCATAAATTGTCACAGGATTTTTTTTCTCATTTTTTAGACACCTGAAAAGTCGTTTATACCCGACGACGTGGAAAAAAGAGGGGAGAATATTGCAGGTACATATGTGATTAGATATTGAAAACGAAAGGAAAACAGAATGTAGCGTCCACGTGTCGGCGTTGCGTAAAAGGTTTGTAGAAATATTCCCAATAGCATTTATCTGCATGCCAAAGACCGTGACTATAGCTTCTAGCGTTTATCAGATTGCCAAACCTTAATATTCTCGTATAATAATTCACCGTTCAAACAAACTCGGAGGAATTATTGCGTCATAGTTGAGACTGTGATTTTTTAATTGATAGTTTAACTCAGACATTAGCGTTTAACGTTCAACGTTTAGCATTCGCGAGTATGGGGATATATTATATACGTATATCGTGACGTAAGATCTTATCCCGCGCGAGGAACTCGGCTCACCGAGTCACAATCATTAACCAGTCGATCGAACGATTATCTCAGTCGAAAGGTAATCAAGATTGTTTTTTTTTTCAATTTATTTCTACAGAATTGATGGCATGCATGCAAATATCAATTTCGAATTCGAAAAAATTCTATTATTGCAAATTAATTTGATTATTGATTATTGAATGGATATTCGAAAATTGATCGAATATAACCATTAAAAAAAGTTCTAGTTTCTTCGATATCAAATTTCTTATTTCAATACCTATTCTTATACTTTTTTGAGATCGAAAACTCGAAATTTGTACCTCAATTAATTCAAAATCGCACAAATTCTAATAAAAATGATAATAATAATGATAATGATAATAGTTTAATATTTATCGTTGATTTTCTTTAATTTCTGCAATGAAATCATCGTTAATTTAATTTCAATTTATGGGATAATTAATGTGCAAAATTGATTATAAATATTCCAAATATTAACTATAAGTTGAATTATCGAGTAATTATAATCGTGAATCAAAAAAAAAAGAAGAATTGATTAGTTTAAACAAAGATAACTGAGTCAGTCAAATCCACACAGTAATTTTTTCCCCCTCCTAAGAAGATACAATATTAAAGAGAGAAGCTGACCTTGAACCTTTGACTTGAACCATTAGAAAAAAAGTAACAATATGGCTAATGGAATGAGGAAGACAAAAAGTTTTTCTTCTGTTTCTCACGTTATTATGTGTTAGAAAAATCGTTTATAAATATCCATCAATCTCTTGACGCTTTTACATATTAATTCGTAGATGGATAAATATCGAAAGTCACGATCAAATTCATGAAGTAAGTGGATGTTAATTCTCATTATGCACTCATGAGGTCATAAAATCGAGGCTTGTAGACAGTCGTTCGCATATAGTTACATAAAAATTCCGAATTCAGTTTCACAGGAGAAGAAAAACAATTTCTATAGGGTGGTCCGTTCAACTCTGCCACCCCAAATGAGTTTGTTATCATCGATTGTGTACCGAAAATTGTTATATGGAAAACTTGTTGCATTTGAAGGTTATATCCTCTGAGATTTCGGCGGTTGCGACGTTTTTTTCAAATGGAACTACCTATTTTCTTGCTCACTACGAGGAAGCTGACGTCAAAACGCGTCCAACCATATGCAACAACATGACCTTCGAATGACCTACGGCCCCAAAATTCATGATTAAATGCTTCGATGCTTCTTTCACGTAATTCATATTATCATGAATATATTGATGAACAACATGAATAATCATGAATTTTGGGGCCGTAGGTCATTCGAAGGTCATGTTGTTGCATATGGTTGGACGCGTTTTGACGTCAGCTTCCTCATAGTGGTGAGCAAGAAAATAGGTAAACCCATTTGAAAAAAACGTCGCAACCACCGAAGATATGACCTTGAGGTGACATTCGCTTCGGAAACTCATTTTCCCCTTTCAAATGCAACAACTTTTCCATATAACAATTTTCTGTACAATCGACGATAACCGAGTTATTCGGGTTGGCAGAGGTGAATGGATCACCCTGTATATGAAATCGCGTTCGAAAACAGAGAGTTCCGTGTGTTTCTAGGATATGGGAATATACCGAGATGACAACAATAATAATCTGGTTGAAAGTTATCGAAAAGGTCAACGCTCACAATCAGAGTTGTTGACAACTTTCTACGATTCCTGTCCGTATCTCTGTAGGTAGATAAACTCGCCGCAACTACATGAGAACATGTCTATTAGCGTGAAAATTAGATGATATGGTTATAGCGAAGGGGAATCCATGAAATAGTTAGGACAGTGATTTCATGAAATATGTATGAAATAGTCGAGACACTATATTTCGAAATTGTTGCCCTCTTCTAGTAGTAGCTTCTGCCAAATATGCGGATGTATGCATATATATGTAATGAAATAATGAACAGTAGCAAAAATAGTAGCGGAACTACATGTACCAAAAATATTAAAAATTAATTAAATGAGAAATAAGCCATAACTACTATTACTACTATTTACTCCCAGAATCACAGGAACCGCTACGTTAATTATTCTGCGCGATTCCTGAACCCCATTGAACAGAATAGCCCCTCGTATTTAACACACAGTTAAAATTTGGTACATGGCGAATCGAATATTCTTTTTTACGGCACAGGCATTAAAAAGTCACTTTTTGACGCCTACTTTCGTTCCGGCAAGTGGCACTTTATACCGCTAGGTTCAAAGTTGCGGTATAAAGTCTTTATTCCGCAACTTTGATGCGCAGTTCGAAGTGCGCATGTCAAAGTTGCGGAATAAAGTCTTTATACCACAGGTTACCCCCTTTATTCTCTACTACCTTTTACAGCAGCTCCTATACGCAGTTCGTGCGGAACTCAACTGGCGTCAAAGTGACTATTAATGCCTTTTCCGTAAAAAATGTTGTATGGGGCGCGCGCAGAAAGTGACTGTTCAGCAAGGTTATGTTTTTCGTACGAGCCGTTGATTTTACCTGGCGAGCCGAAATGCCACATAAATATATATTTTTGGTCATTAAAATCCGGTTTAACTAGAGCAAGTCAGTGAATAAAAAAAAAAAAAAAATGTATTTGCCTTGAACAAATTTTTTTGTTGAGAATAATAAAACATTCGATTTGGTGCAATATCCAAAACCCCCTGCGCCTATATGTTAACTATATGAATAAACTTTTTTGTCGATGATATAAATTTGTAGATAAAATTTGAAATGGCAATTTTTTTTTTCTTCTGGTTTGCAGAAACTACAGAAAATCTAGTGATAATTAAAAAATCATGTGTCAAGGTCGTGTAAAAGTATTATATCGATTCCAATATATCGACGCTATAGATACAGGATCGATTGATTCATTATCATTAATTTGACAAAAATTGACGAAATACACTTTTTTTTAAATTAAAATCCAATTTTTTCATCAAAAATAGTAGATTTTAATGTACAAAATTATTTTTTCGAACTTGTGGCCACTATTAGAGAGTAAAAAAAGATCCCTGACTTTTTCTGACCAAATTACAATTTTGCCCTGACTGAAATTCGGACCAATTAGTTAGGTTATTCAAATATGTAATAAATAATGGTGAAAGAAAATTATTTTTGAGAATAATTTTTCATGCATAATTTACACATGTTTTGCTACTATTTCCATTGATTGTTGATTTCCGCTCGAAGAAGACAAAAAAATCGCTGGGAATCTTTTACTCTGTCTTGTTTCGTATCGCCATAAAATTCCTTGACTTTTCCACCGACCGTTTTTCGAATTCCTTGAATTAGCGAAAATTAGCATCAATATCTTTTCACACTGACGATAAAGAAAAATAAAATAAGAAAAAAAAAAATCTGCACCGATATCGAGTACGAAAAATCAATAATTGAATCCCATATCATCGATATTCGCGATATAATAAATATCGCTACTAAATATCGACCAGAATATCACTTTTTGCGAATCCAACATGTCTTTATTTATTTATTTATTTCGTTTTTTTATTCTCATTTGTCTACGTGTAGCTTTAATAAAGCGGCGATTTTTACAAGTGTGTTACGTGTTAGTGTAACCCAGAGCCAACACGGGTGATACGCGTCCCGCATAAAGATAACGCGCGATGCAATGCAACGTACATCGAACGGGTACCGTACCCCGATACCGAACCACTTAGACTTCGAATGTGGGTTATTATTATACCTATACTGTAAGTTTTTTTTTATCTTTTGGGAGATGCGTTATACCTACGTTGGTACGTGTGAACTATGGTAACGGTTTTTATGACAATATTACAAACTCAATACAATAATCCCCGTATCTATATTCTGGATAAGGTCAGAGCCGAGAAAATGTTTTTTATACTGATTTACAGATTTATAAGTAAATTGGAACATTTTTGCTATTTTTGTTCGTTTTGTTTATTTTTTATTTTTTTGATTTTCATGCAACAAGACCTTGAATATGAAGAGTTATTCACGAATACATTGATAGATCTTCATTTATAACGAATATTGGAGTAAGTAAGCTTCTATAGGTTATAGGGTCGAAACAAGTCTTTCAGGATCCAAAAGACGTGTAAATGTTGTCTTAAATCTAGAAGACATATTTTATTTGAATTGTTTTCATAATTTCAGACAACATTTAGACGTCTTTTAGGCTCTCAAATATGTCTTTCAGAGTTCAGACAACATTTAGACGTCTTTGGACCTTAACAGACGCCTGTAAGAGTTGAAACATCATTTTAAACGTCTTTCGGACTCTAAAATATGTTTTTCATAATTTAAGACAACATTTAGACGTCTTCGTACCCTGAAAGAAGTCTTTCTTGATTTCAGACAACATTTAGACGCCTCTTCTGCCCTAAAAGACCTTTTTCAGACTCAAGACAACATTTAGGCATCAAAGAATGGGGATTTCATAATTCAAGACAACATTTAGACGACTTTCGTGCCCTAAAAAATCTTTTTCAGAATCAAGACAACATTTAGGCATCAAATAATGGGACTTTCATAATTCAAGACAACGTTTAGACAACTTTCGTGCCCTAAAAAATCTTTTTCAGACTCAAGAGAACATTTAGGCATCAAAGAATGGGGCTTTCATAATTTGAGACAACATTCAGACTCCTTCTGGACTCTGAAAGGCGTTTTTCAGACTCAAGACAACATGTAGGCATCGAATAATGGGACTTCCATAATTTAAGACAACATTCAGACGCCTTCTGGACTCTGAAAGGCGTTTTTCAGACTCAAGACAACATTTAGGCATCAAAGAATGGGGCTTTCATAATTTGAGACAACATTCAGACGCCTTCTGGACTCAGAAAGGCGTTTTTCAGACTCAAGACAACATTTAGGCATCGAATAATGGGACTTTCATAATTTAAGACAACATTAAGACGCCTTCTGGACACTGAACTTGAGTTGAACTGGACTTGAGTTTTTCAGACTCAAGACAGACAAGACAACATTCAGGCATCAAATAATGGGGCTTTCATAATTTAAGACAACATTTACACGACTTTTGTGCCCTAAGAAACCTTTTTCAGACTCAAGACGACATTTAGGCATCAAAGAATGGGACATTCATAATTCAAGACAACATTTAGACGACTTTTGTGCCCTAAAACATCTTTTTCAGAATTGAGACAACATTTATGTATCAAAAAATGGGAAATTTGTCTTCCCGTCGACAAAATTTAATTCTGCGCTGTCTGAGAATGTATAACGTATCAAAAAACTTTTCTTCAAAATACTTGGCGCGAGACTCTATCGAGTCTCTTGACATCTAGAATTCAAAATCACCCGTCAATCCCAACGAAACCTTCAATTTCAAATATCTCACTGTGTATCATATATTCATAAACACGACAATAAACACGCTGCGAATCCGAAGACGCACAGTTTGTGTTCAAAGTCAAATTCAAATATTCTAAAACCGGCCGTTCATACAACGGTGACTGCATGTTGTGATGATGATGCCAGACAATCAAAGTCACGCACCCAATCGACGGATTCAAACAAACAAAAACACTAGCCTCTCGATCAGACCCACGGATCAAATTTTCCGCACTCAACTGTCCATGAATCCTGTTCATAAACTCGCGTAACAATTGTTTTCATATAAACTCTACTCTTCGCGGTGACGTCGATCAAATGTGAAGTGTCTCTTTTTTTCTAAACTCGACAATTCGATAAAAAAAAAAAAAACTGTGCCCAAATCAACGGTTCAATTTTTACTCTGCTCTACTTTTTTTACGATTATTCAATTCTAAGTAATTTTTTTATACATTAGCAGTTCAAATTCTAATTTACTTGTAAAATTCTTGATCTTCAGTTCTACCTAAACTAAACTACTTTACTCACCAATTTTCTCTTCTTCCGTTGGTTCTCCATGGGTTCGACGCTCGTCGCAGCACCGACCCTGGAACCCCGAACGGGATGACCTGCGTCTAATCCCTCGCGTCTGTATCCGCGAGTCGGCGAAACTCACTTTTCGCGTATGTATCGTAACGATTATGCGTGGCGGATACGAAGAGAGCGAGAAACGCACCTGTTTCGACGATGGTTTAACTGAAACTGAGCGGTGAGCAGCACCTAGTTATAGAATCGGCGCGCTCTTCGCGGTTTGCGGTGACTGCGGTACCACGCGATCCTCGTATCCGCGTATTCGTCAGTCTGGTGCTGGCATAGCGGATGAAATCCGCGCCGAGAAGCAATGCGACTGAAAACAAATGACTACTCGGAGACTCTGAGAGCCCAGAGCCGAGAGCGCGAAGCTGGCGGAACGAGGGACGGGAGGAGCTTATTGAAAACGGAGATACAGGCCTAGAGGCGTAAAGGTCATCATCGTTTCGCCTCGCTTTAGTTGTAACGTCAGCGAGACACACCGCACCTCGTGTCTTGTCGGTAAACATCAGGGATAAATAAGAGAGTTTTCTTTGGCGAATTTATTTGGGACATTGGTTAATTCCAGATACCTGGTGGAACAAAAAAAAAATAAGAGAGTTTCGAACCGACCAATGAGGAGACGCGAAGATCAGCTGAGACAGACCGAATATGGGGCGTTCCATGCCAAATCGAGCTGCCGGTGACCCTCGACCTCTCGGATCTGGTCCGTGATTTTTTGTCTCATTTCTCCCACTCTAAATAGCAATGAGATTTTTTTTCAGATTTTTAAAACTAAATTTGAGCGCGTGGTGAATTTTCGAATATTTTTTTTCAACACCTCGATGGCCGTAACCGAAAAATCTGGAAAAATTCTCAAAAAGCCTATGTCCAAAATGAACATTTTTTACCCAAATTGCATAATGTCCAAGCTCTTCCTTCGACCTGATTTTTTAGCTTTTATCTGTATTATTGATATTTTATTAATTTTTTTATTTTTATCTTACTTTTATTCGTGATTTACTGTGATCCAATAAATTCACGGTGTATTGATCTCCACGCAAATTATTTTTCGGTAATTTTTTCATCGATAAATCTAAAAATCGGGTTGAAGGAAAACTTTGGACATTATGAAATTTGAGTGAAAAATTTTCATTTTGGACAGACGCTTTTTGAGAATTTTTCCCGATTTTTCGGTTACGGCCATCGAGGTGTTGAAAAAAAAACTTCGAAAATTCACCACACGCTCAATTTTATTTTGAAAAATCTGAAAAAAAATCTCGTTGCTATTTAGAGTCGGAAGAATGACGCAAAAAATCACGGACCAGATCTGAGAGGTCGAGGGTCACCGGCGGGCCGATTTGGCATGGAATTCCCCATATATAATAGAGGTTCAAACTGCAGCCTGCTACGCGATGTCATTGCGATTCGAAATATGCCAGACAGCACAGAACTCAAACTCGTCTAAAGTGTTGTCTAAACTATTAAAAACGTCTACAAGAGACGAAAAGACGTCTTTTAGAGTCGAGAGAAGATGTAGACGTCAAAAATGGGACATTTGACGTCTGTACCACGACTTTGAGTATCAATTCATCTGTAACAATCACACTGGGTGTGAATTTGACCCGAATTCGATTTTCGATCGAATAATATGAGCAGTAAACAGGAAAAAAAACAGAAAACTGTATAAATAAACATGTTTTTATTCTTTTATCCTTCCAAAACCCGGATCATCGAGTTGGACCTTCAAAATAAATAGACTTTTTGAAAGACACAGTCCCAAACCATTTGTTTTATGAAAGTACTGTAACTCGAGAATATCGTTCTAAATTTTTGCGATCAAATATTGAAAATTGGAAAAGTTATGAATTTTTTAGTAGAAAATCGTTTTTTTCGGAACACTTTCGTTTCAGGATTTTTTTTTTTTCAACACTCAAAAACCAAAAATTTACACTTTCATAGACAAGAGAATATTCTTCAATGCTCAAAGTTGTCCGAAAATCAAACGAAAGGTGGATTTTGGTGATTTTTGGTCTGAACTATCGACGCAGCTTTTCCAAACTTGGGTCTGATTAGAATTTCGCTTTGATCGGTTCGGTGATTCTAGAATTATTCAGATAACAAAATTCTAACCAGTTTCTTGTTTAGCTTTTCATGTATGAAACATATTTTTATATGACTTTTATCGAAACGAAACGATCAGTGCATCAATTCCAAAATTCTCCACAAGACAAAAGAAAAAAAAAATGGAATATGAGTTGTAAAAGTGTGTCGAGATTGCGAATAACCGAACCACACCCGCACATATTATTTATGCTCAATAGTAATGCGCCAAAAGCGCGATGTTTGCATCGTCTAATAATAACGATTGACCTAATACATATGTGGAAATCACGATCATTGTTATTCCACGCGATAATTAACTTCTCTTGTATTTTTTTTTCTTCCCATTCAACGCATAGAACTGTGTTAATCGATTGTTACATTTATCAATATGGCGGGTTGTAAGAAGCAACGGTGTTGTATCAGACAAATGATAAACGAACACCTATTCACACTTCTAAAACAATATTTCACATCGATATCGATCAGAAAGTAAATCTAGTCGGTATAAATGAGAAAATTATCATACCTCACATCATTCACGATCTGATATAAGTACATGTTTACTACTGGAGTGGATGTTGATCGAAATAATAATAAGATACTACAAGGATACAAATTGAAAGAACGAAAATTATACACCGGATGACGACGAGTGCAGGTGTGAATATATTCATTTTCGAGAACCAAAAGAAAAAAAAAGTAAAATACACTCGACGATGTGTCTATATGTGTTAGTATATGATCGACAAAAATATAAACTCTGTGGTTTACTCAGTGTCTGCCTAGTATATAGGTACTACTTTTATTTTCACTTTGATGAAAGTGTGAATGATAATAATATGTACACAAACTGCAGCAACTACAGTATATCGCTATACATATACTATACGTGTATATGTATAATTGCCTCGCAATAATGTTGGGTCTTATGGAACAGTCAATTCGTACAGATCATTGATTTTTTCTTGTGACATGTCAAATGACCCTAGAATGAAGCATTTCTTCAAGGGAATCTCGAATTCGAAACCACAAAGACCTAAATATAATCGTACATGGGACCCGTTAACTGGATTGGATTACTTAAAAACTTTATATCCCCACGAATGTCTATCGCTTGAACAGCTGACACTAAACCTAGTTATGTACTTCATTAGCATCAGTAACAGCTCAAAGAATGCAAACAATTTCTGCGATAAGGTTGGACAATATTTTGGTCTTACCAAGACCAGACCGTATCCAAAACTCGAAAGTAAATAGGCCGCAACCTTGCTTATGCATTCCATTCTTTCGAGAACAACCAGAATTGTGTGCAAAATTTTATAATAAGCCATTGTGTAATAAAGTTAGTTTTGCAGAGGCATTGATAAATAGTATTCGTTTAAGAATTTGTGTGTTCATTTGAATTCGAAAAGGATTCTTGTGTTACTTGTATCATGTCGTAAAGTTTGTTCAAATCACATTTAAGGGGAAATGAAAGTCACGTGACTTCGATATGATTTACACTTGGAATTTTAAAACGCTATTTTCTCAGCCAAAACACATTCGATTGATGTGAAATTGATATCAGTGACGTAGAAAAACTCAACGAAGGGCCTGCCAATCGTGGATTTTCGAAAATCGAGACGTAATAACAGTTTTTTAACAATATTGTTCTGTAATCCAAGGAAGTGCTGCCTCTCTCCACGAGGGGCAGCACCTCCTTGGGTTACAGAACAATATTGTTACACAAAATTCTGATTATGTCTTTCGATATTCGAAAATCCACGATTGGCAGGCCCTTCATTCGGTTTTTCTACGTCACTGATATCAATTTCACATCAATCGAATGTGTTTTGGCTGAGAAAATAGCGTTTGAAAATTCCAAGTGTAAATCATATCGAGGTCACGTGACTTTCATTTCACCTTAAACATCTAGAATTATGATCTAGAGGACGAGACGACGCAATATAATTAACCAATAAAACGAACTTACCTGAAGTAAAGTTCGATTGGGATTATATTAGTCGTCTTGTCTTGGATCACACTTGAGGGGGAATATACACCCTAAAATTAAAAAAAGTCAAAACCACCAAAAGTCATTTTTGCGACTTTTGAATCGTTTTCACACAATTTTAGAAAGAATTTTTTTCCTGTCTATGATGCACCAAATAAAATCTACCGGTGGATCGATCTTAGTTTTTCTGGTCTCGAACCGTTTAGTAAAGAGGCCTTTTCAATATAAACAGATCGCTTTTTCAAAACTTCAATTTCACTCGAGTTATCACGAAAAGTAACGTATGAAGTCAAAAAAACGGTATTTTATTCTGAAAAATGATCGATGTCCGGTACATTTTTGACCGGATGAAGAAGATCTCTGTTCATTTTGAGACGGCCACTTTACTGAATAGTTTGAGACAAGAAAAACTTGAATCGATAGATTTCATTTCGGGCGTCGTAGACAAGAAAACATTTATGAACCATACAAGCTGAAAATGCGATGCGATGCACCCATAAAGTCCTCCGCAGAATCCTCCGCTGGAATTGGTACTGGCGATGAAGTACTCGAGTCACAGCAATTTCAATTTCATTTCAATGTCAGAATAGGAAGCAGAGTAGATTCACGTGAGGAATTTGTTGTACGGTGAAAAAGTTCTCAAAAATGAAGTTTGAAACAATCATTTCGCCCAGAAAGGCACTTTTTTGTTATTTTTTCATAAATAGAAAGCAATTAATCTGGACTCAGCGACCAGAGCTAAAAAACATCACGTGGAATCGTTGATAATATATCAAAGAAGACTTACGTGAAACTAGAAGTTGATTCGATAAATATTTCATCGCCAGTTACATTTTGAAATCTGAAAAGTAGGTGAAAATTAGTTTTTGAGTTCATCCAAGATTTGTAAAAGATTTCATATCAATTGAGAACTCCAGAAAAAGAGGAGCCCAAGTAAACTCATATTGTTTTATATTTGGTGTTCGTTTGGTCAGATAACAAGTTTCAAGTTTCTCATCAGTCTTGACTTTTTGTGACATGTATCGCTTTCATTCTGGACTGCGCAAATGAATAACTTTTACAGATTATCACTGTTAGGCCCTGATTAGAACACTTGAAAATCAGATTCGGATTGGATTTTTGCAGATATTGACAGGTGAATTTATTTCGTAAAGAAATCCGCAATATACAGTTTTTTGAAAATCGCATTATTTTGGGCCCTCTTCGTCTATAAAATCCACGATCACTCAACACGGAATATAACAGCGATAATTATTGATTAAACTCTAGCTATGGATATAGATAGAGTAGTATAAAATGATGTGTATATGAGGCATTCCATGCCAACTCGACCAATGATTTTCCCTCACCATTTTTGTTTCATAATTTTTTCTATGGTTGCCCTCACTTTCAAAAACACTTTGAAATTTTTTCAGATTTTTCTAAATAGCCGTTAATTTTTTACGTATTTTCAAAACTCCAAACGGATAGACATTTTTCAAAATTCGGAAACATTCTCAAAAATACTTTGTTCCAACACCATGATTTTGGGAGATATTAGAAAGTGGAACCAATTATTTTTATATTTTTTTTGCATATTTAAAAAAAATGTATTTGATAATTACGGTCCTATCGGCTCCGAAAAGTTTTAGAGTACGAATTACTCGTATTTTTAGTAAAAACGGGTTATAAAAATAAACGAGGCAAAGGTTTCTGTTATAAGACATTTTATTAAATAAATTATTATTATGAATTTTAATGTGATTATTAAATAAAATGTCTTATAACAGAAACCTTCGCCTCGTTTATTTTTATAACCCGTTTTTTCTAAAAATATGAGTAATTCGTACTCGAAAACTTTTCGGAGCCGATAGGACCATAATTATCAGATAGGTTTTTTTTTTAAATATGCAAAAAAAATATAAGAAAAATTGGTTCCATCAAAGTGTTTTTGAAAGTGAGGGCAACCATAAAAAAAAAAAAAATATGAAACAAATAAAAAATGGTGAGGGCAAATCATTGGTCGAGTTGGCATGGAACGCCTCACATCGTTTCGCAAAGTACACAGGCGCTTTTCTTCGGACTCTTTTCATTGAAGTCGTCTTCATAGATTCAATAGTCGAATAAATGTGAACATTTTTCACTTGGAGTCAGAAATGAATCGTGATGTGAGAACGATTCACGGTGTCTTTGATTATTCTGATCATATGATGAATCGCATGATATCTCCGGGTTCAGCTCTTCGAGAATTCATTTCAAATTGTGTCCTCAAAGAATGTACCGAAATGGATTATGCGACTGAGAATATATCGATAATGGCAGTGAGTCTTCAAGAAAATCGAACTAACGCGAATTTCAAGCACCAAATTACTGACGATTCACTGTTACGCTATCCAAGCAGTTAAGATTAATCAAATAATGTACGTCTTCGAGAACTGTGTGGAATTGCAAGGTGATCCAGTTCAGTGTTTAGCAATGCCCGCTACGACTATATAATCTGCCGGTAAGCTTCTCAACGATTTTTTCACTTACATACCTACTTAGTGTCTACATGTATAATTCATACTGAGGGTTACGAAAAAGACAAGTTGGGCTTTCGCATTTTGTGTATTTTATATTTTCAAGAAGATATTGTTGACTACTTCAACAACATTTTATTTTTATTAGTGGTCCAAGTGACCGGTTTTCTTTATTTTCTGTCAGCAACGCAAATATGCGCAGTAGTACGAGTCTTTGAACTTTTATCTACATGAACAAATGAAGAACAGCGAGTGCCTTCCTCGCATATCACTGTTGGTGAAATCTTCTCCATGTATTTCCCGCGACCCGAGCAGTCGTATCCTCTCCCTATAATACGAAAACACGACGATAATTCATTGTTGAATATATGAGTAACATATGTTGAAGTGTTAATTCGTGAATATTGGAACATCGCGAATCATTCGGTCACGAAGCTTCGTTATCGTCTCACGAAGTACTTACTGATTACTGTAAGGTGACGTTCTGCGACAGCTATAGCCATAGCTAAGGCAGCCATCGCGAAGACGAATTTCATTGTTGATCTGTAAGTTATTGGAAATCGAAGATCAGATACTTAAAAATATTCCAAGATCGTTTTTTATTGGGCGATGAGCATTAGTCTACTCAAATTTTGAATGATATTGTCGAACGTCCCGTGTGGAAATCGAACTGGGGAACTGGTCGGGGGCTAGCCGGGAAGCCCTGGTTTTAGTCGGGGGCTGGTCGGGACGTCTGCCCAGGACCCGACCAGAATCGTCACGCACGGCTGGCCAAGTCCTGGCCAGGCTTCCCTTTTTCCAAGAAAAATCCTTGATAATTATACCAAAAACAACTTGTCTGACTTTCCTATGCTAAATTGGGGTTCTAGGCGTAAATTAATTGGAATGTAGGCAAAAAAAAAGTAAAAAGAAAAAAAAATTGATTTAAGACGGGTTCGATACACTCGACAGTTAGGGATGGGTCACCCATCCAAGTGCTGACCGTGGCGATTAGTGCTTAACTTCGGTGATCGACTAATGACCGGTATCCACCCGTGTGGAAATTGCCTTGGTTGGCCCTGTTACAAGGAAGTTTCTGGCCGGGCGCTGGTCGGGCAACATTTTTGTCCAAGTGCTCAGTCGGGTCCTAGCCGGGCGCTAGTCGGGGGAAAACTTTGTCACAATGCTTACGCTGGTTATGGCAAGTACTGGCCGGGTGCTGTCCAGGAGCTGATTTCGCAATTTAATTGAGTTTAATATTCAAGAGCTTGGCCGGGGACTGGACAGGCGCTAAGACGGTCTAAATTATCTCATTGTTTTATGGGGCATCATCATGCGTCAAAAAACTTTACGGCAAAAATTCTCAAATTGGTCACGATCTATCTAGAAGCCGAGAAGTCACTCAGCCGAGACTAACATGGTTTGAGCAATAGCATAGCTTTGTGGCACATAATCTCAAAGTTATTATATCACACCCGGTCCCAAAATGTCACTTTTCATACCTCTTGAGCGGGCGCAAAACAGATCTGTTCGGCCGACGGGCGCAAAGTGCCGTTTTGCGCCCGCTCAATCGCTCTGAAAAGAGGCATTTTTGCAGACCAGGTGTTGAGAAAAAAATCGTGTGCATCACGTCGGGCACAAGGCTATTTTGGCGAGTGTGAGTGTGATTGCAGCATACTCGCCTTCGGCTCTTGCCGCAAATTTCACACTCGAAAAATAGTTCTTTGCGCCCTTGATACACAATGTACTAAATTCTACACTCTTACAGCTCGAGCTGTGGAAATCGCCCGGGTTGACCCCGTGACAAGAAGGTTCCTGACCGGGCGCTGGTCGGGTACTGGTTCTGCAATTTTTCCAAATTCTTGTATTCAAGTTCCTAGTCGGACATGACTCTCCTTGTCATGTTCAGATCAGATTTGCCTCTTCATTTTTTGAATTCCTGAATTATGACCTTTCTCAAGAGAAAAAAATTCAAAATTTGAATCCAATTTCTCGATTTTCTGTGAGTACACATGTTAACAACACATGTACAAAATTTGTCACTGAATCACACTGTATACAAAATTATAACATCATCTGAAATAAATCAAGTACCTTAACAAGTTCTGTAGTAATAAGGAATGATTGGATTCGGATGCGTACACGCCAATCTTTTCGGATTACTGTCCACATTATCAATTGACTTCTGTTCAGGAAAGAGAAACGGTATCATTAAAGATGGATCGTTACATACCTGATGAGGATACAAGCTTACTTTTGATGATCTCCGGAGTTGTTTTCAGTTAGAAGTGTGAGACTTTACTGGCTCTGGTCTGAAGAAGTGTTCGTTCATATAGCGGGTTTTTGTCATGAAAAAAAATTATGGATTGATACCACGCTTGTACATCCATGAAACTTTATCGTGCTACACGAATTCGTGAGAAGATATTCACAGCGAGTGTTCGCAAACCGGAAGCGAAGTTTATTGCTAGCAGGATAATGAGTCGTAATGCTAATCTGGGAAAAAAGGAATCATTAACTCGTAATAATCACACCTAAGTAATCTATCATGATAGCTACACCAAGTAAGTTTGAGTCAAAATTCAAACATTGAAAAATATGCACTCATCGATGAAACTGTGAATTTTTGGTTTAGAAGTACTGAAAAAAATTCCTGAAGAAAAAATGTTCGGAAAACACGGTTTTCTAGTCAAATATTCATAACTTTTTCAATTTGCGATATTTTTCCGCAAAAATTCAGCACGATACTCTTGAGTTATATTACTATCATAAAAAAAAAAAAAAATAGTCTGGTACCGTCTGGTACGGTGTCTTTCAGAAAATATATTCATTTTGAAGGTTGAACTTGATGATTCGGGGCTTGAGAAGATAAAAGAAGGAAAGGAGTTCAATCATACATTTTTCCAGTTTTTGTCTGTTATAACTACATTTATATATTATTCGATTGAAAATCGATTCGAATCAAATTAACCCTGCAGGATGATTATTACGGGTTAATCCTGCAAAATTTAGCGATTTACGACTCACATGCAACTGTTTCGCTTCTGGTAAACCTATGATGTTACCCTTCAACGTCGACTACCGCAATTGGGATCCGGATTCCGTTATTATAATAGTTAATGAAAAATTATTCGAATCGGATGTAGATAATACATTATTGCGCATATGTCACGATCCCACCTTAGTGTTATCATTTTCTAAATTTATTTTTATATTCATCATTGTTTGTTGGAACAGTTCTCATAAAAACCTGAGAATATTGCATTTTTTTAGTCTTATTACAATCCTGCAAAATTTAGCGAACACCCCCTTAACTGGCTAAGTGTCACGTAAATCCTGACAACTTGGCTAGACTAGTATTACTATCGGTCAGCACGGAGAACACAAGGTTTTGCTGATGTTATTATTGTCCAATCAGTTTACGGTAACTCCCTTTCTTCTATGTTAAATTTATATAGAATAAATATAATTAATTATTGTTAGTATTATATGATTAAGTACGTGATAATAAAGAATGATAGAAAATTATTTTTTTTTTTAATATAATTTGAGTTAAGTTAAGTATATTGGAAATTTATAAGTTAATAGTGTGAAGAGACTGTGGCTAGTCGCGGGCGTAGTACGGACCGCACAGCATACCTAGGAGGCATCCCGCTTGATGCATCGAGATTAAATTGCTGAATTGCGAGACATAGAGGAAAGACTATACCTTGTCAAATAAGTGTGTGAGAAAAAATGTTCATTCACAGACTAAAATAATAATAATAACACTTAATAATTATATATCATTACGAAATAATATAAGAGAACATATATGAAAGGAAGATATGGAATCATGTTTTTTTTTTTGCACTGTTTTTACTCTGAAATAATAAAACAATATTTGTATTTATCGCACATAATTGTTATACATCGAACATATGTATGTACCTAATATTTTTATTTCATAATATATATATATATATATATATATATATATATATATATATCTACATCTATCGGCTATTTCCGTGACGGACCGCCATGTTATTAGAGTATGAATCGCACACTTTGATGACACCTGGTCATTACGATGACTGTCATTAATGTGAAATTGAATCAATCGGTCATTTTGGTGACTCGGGTTCATTGACCCGAACCTGAAATTTACGAAATTTCAAATTTTGTGGCAGCCAAGTGTACAGTTGCAGACTTGTAGCTGCATAGTTTTGGCTAGGTGGAGAGTTTTTAGTAACCCCGGGGAGTGCGCGAAGCGCACGAGGCCGCGCACAACAGGAAAAAATTTTCAATTTGCAAAAAAAATATCGTGCCTAGGTGCCCAAATAGGGTGCGTCATCAATATACTCGATAGTTTCATTTATATATATATATGGGGGATTCCACGTCAAATCGACCGAAAAAACGAGATTTTCTCCCTGACCCCTTTTGATTTGCTTGTCCTTTCCCACAGTCAAACTACATGTTAGAAGGATGAACTGTGATTTTTTCCAGATTTTTTCGACTTCTCATTCCATTGTGAAAAATCATCGAATAAATTGATTTTCAATTTTTTTCAATTTTTCGCACCTTCATAGCTCAAAACGTGAGCGATGTATGAAAAAACTTCCAATACAAAAATGTTGGGTTTTTTTTGTGAACTTTTCGAGAGTATTTTTATCAGATTTTTAATACCGCGTTCAAGTGTAGTTTTAATACAAAATGAGTGTAAATCATTCATAACTCAGAAAGGCCCTAATCGAATTGGCTGACATTTTTACACAGCATGTCTTTTTCAATGCCAAAGGTTGTCTGAAAATTTCATAGTGGGCCAAGTAGTGGTTTAGAAAATACGTTGAAAAATGTTCACATAATGGTGAAAATTCCGCGATTATGAGGTCGCAAAAAAATGTTTTGGCCACGATTCGAAAATTCAAGATCAATATTTATTCTTCTTGTTTGCTTACTCGCGATCGACCTTGAATTTTTGAACTGTGGCCTAAAAAAACTTTTTTGCGACCTCACAATCGCCGAATTTTCGCCGTTATGCGAATATTTGTTGATGCATCTTCTGAACCACTGCTCGGCCCACTATGAAATTTTCAGACAACTTTTGGCATTGAGAAAGACATGCTGTGTGGAAATTTCAGCCAATTCGATCCGGGCACTTTTTTGTTACTGAAGGTTTTCGTGGATTTATCACCAAAACCGCAGTTTTGAGAAGCACAAAAAATAGCAAAAAATTATCTTCGGAAATTTCAAAGAAATACGCGAAACTTTTGTATGAAACCTTTTTTCATTGTTCTTCTGGATTCCACGCTATGTTGGCTTGAAAAATCGGAGAAACGTGAAAAGCTGATTATTTGACCAGTTGTAGTCAGAAAATACTCGGTCAAAAAAATCTGAAAAAATTCACAGTAGATCCTTTCAACGTGTACTTCGACTGTGTGAAGGGGCAAACAAATCAAAAGGGGTCAGGGAAATCGACCGGTCGATTTGACGTGGAATCCCCCATATACTTGATAGATGATCCTTATTCTAACATTACATACTATTGCAAATAACATAACATAACAAAACAAAAACAAAAAAATACACAGAATGAATAAGTCAATTGCTAATATTTATACCGTACAGTGAAGCGATAAAATTGAAAGACGACCATACACATATAATTTTTTTTTTTCTCTTTTTTGATCAGACAACAGAATAAAACAAACAAAACAGAAAAAAAGAACGCTCAATATATGTATATCTAAAAAGTATACATACTCTATACCGAAAACGTTGATTTGATAAATCATGTATAACGTTATGAACGGCATCATCTAGTCCATTCACAATATGATTTATCTTGTGAATTTGAACCAATATATATCGCGTGTCTAATGACATAAGGACGTAAGCGCCATTATACGACGTTTTGCTGTTTATAATGGCATAAAGTCGTATAATTTTTTTTTTTCACGCCAATCGCTCTGAAAACGTTCCAAACCTATAGATCAATTGAAATTACGAGATCGAAAAATGTAAGTGCAAAAGGTCGTAAGTTGGGCGCTTACGACCTTCTGCAGTTACCTATGAATATTTTTTATCGAAATTTTCGAAACGACGTCGATTTCGATTTTTCTTTGCGTTTCACGAGTTTTCACAGCTATTTGAAAAAAACGTGAAAAAAAAATAAAAAATTGGCGCTTACGACCTTCTGCAGTTACCTATGAATATTTTTTATCGAAATTTTCGAAACGACGTCGATTTCGATTTTTCTTTGCGTTTCACGAGTTTTTACGGCTATTTGAAAAAATCGTGAAAAAAAAATTAAAAAAAAATTGGCGCTTACGACCTTCTGCAGTTACGTACGAATATTTTTTATCGAAATTTTCGAAAGGACGTCGATTTCGATTTTTCTTTGCGTTTCACGAGTTTTTACGGCTATTTGGAAAAATCGTGAAAAAAATTTTTTTTTTCAAATTGGCGCTTATACGACCTTCTGCAGTTACCTACGAATATTTTTTATCGAAATTTTCTAAACGACGTCGATTTCGATTTTTCTTTGCATTTTACGAGTTTTCACAGCTATTTGAAAAAAACGTGAAAAAAATTTTTTTTTTAACTTGGCGCTTACGACCTTCTGTTTTTATTTTGTTTTTTAATCTTCCTTAAAAATTGTAATGAAAGAACGACGTATCCGCCCAACTTACGACCTTTTGCACTTACATTTTTCGAACTCGTAATTTCAATTGATCGATACGTTTTGACCGTTTTCGGAGCGAATGACGTCAAAAAAAAAAATTATACGACCTTTTGCCACCAAAATCGCGTTTTTGGCGCTTACGACCTTATGCCATTAGTCACGCGATATGTAAAAAAATCACGTGATAATTCATATAGGCATGACTCACCAGATATAATATAAAAGAAATTACATGATAAACTATATGATTTTTGATACATTATATCTGCTGATGCGTGCCTATATCATTCATCATGTGATTTTTCTATGTATCTGTACAAAATCACAAGGTAAATCATGTATAATGATTTCGTTCATAACATTATATGATTTATCACATCAACATTTTTAGTAGGGTTTCAATGTGTCTGATCAATAATTATATATTTTATCTTGTAAATATACATATACTACATTTAATACGTTTTTTTTTTTGTAGTTATGAGAATTTATAATAATCATCTCGCTAAATATACTTAACGTCCCTTGAATTTTAATTCAATTTTTTTTTCTTTTTTCTTTTCGTTAATTTTGTATATTTTTCAATAAGTATGTCTAACACATATATTTCCTTTCTTTCTTTCCTTGTTCACGTTACATAATTCATATTATATAGGTACTGCTTATAGTAGTATTTATTTCTCTAGGCTTGCCTTTCGGCGTCAGCCCGTCTCTCATCACGTTATACATTTCTCCTTAATCCTATTTCTAACCTATAAACTAATATTATATTTACTTCATTCCATACCTCATTCCATACTTCATTTCAATCTCATTCCCCTGCCTCTCGTATAATATATACACCTTTACATTTCCATTTCTTTCTTAGTCCTATTTATAATCTACTATTATATATATATATATACACCTCCTCATCTAGTACCCTCATTTCATTACTTCATTCCATGCCTCATTCCATACTTTATTCCTAACTTTTTACGTCTCGGATTTTCTTCTCTTCCTCTTCCAATTCTTCTTCCTCTTTCCTTAATTCTGCTTTCCTTCGCTCCAGATCTTTCCTCCATCTCTCCACTTCCTCCGTTCTCCTTTCCATTTGTCCTCCCTCACTTATGTTTTGGTTCTCATCGGTTGCTTTCTCTTTTCCGCCCGACTTCTCTTCGCTCTGTTTTTCTTTTGCCTCTGGCTTTCTCTCGTTCCTCTCCCGTTCGTTGCTCGCTTCGCTCTCCTTTCTTCTGCCTTTTTTCTTCTCTGACTCCTTAGCTTTCTTTTCTGCTTTCTTCTCCGCTTTCCCCTCCATCTCTCCTGTCTTCTCTGCTTTCTCCCCGGTTTCCTTGTCCTTCTCCTCGGCTATATTGTCTTTCTCCGCGCCTCGCTTTACCATTCTCTCTCCGGTGCTCGCCGCTGCTGTTGTAGCTAGCCTGACTCTCACCTCTTCCGCTGCCAGTTCCTCCTCTTCCTTCCTAATCTCTTCCTTTCTCCGTTCCAGGTTCTCTCTCCATTTTACCACTTCTTCTCGGGTTTTTTCCGTTTTTCCACGCTCCGTTTCTTCCCCCGCTTGCGTCTCGTTCTTTTCTTCCATCTCTTGCACGTGCCATTCCTCCTCCTTCTCTTTCCACGTCCACCAGGTTCCGTCGATGCACACTCTTTCTTCCTCCTCTGTGACTTTCTTTCCCTCCCGTCTCGCGTTCCTTGCTCGATTGTTCACCAGCCATCTGGTCCTTCTCTCTCTGAACGTGCTATCTCTTTCTACCCACAGTTCCCATCGCTCCCAGATTTCCTCTCTTCGCTTCACTATTTCGCTGATGTCCTCCATTCTTCCGAGGCGCACTACCACCAGATTCTCTTTCGTCATCCAGATCTGTTCCACCTCTACCTTCTTTCCTAGTTCTTTCTCCAGCCACTTTTTTATCCTCTCTTCGACTTCCTCTTTCTTTACTTCCATTCCTTTAATTACCAGGTTTCTGGCCTTTCTTCTTCTTTCCCTCATCTCCCACTGCCACGTTTCTTCGTTTTCCCTTATCTCAGCCACCCTGGTTCTTCCGTTCTCTTTTACTTCCTTTTTTCCTTCTTTCTCTCTTGCTCTCTCTCTTTCATCGGTTCTGTCAACTTCGTCCGCCCACGACCTGCTCTTCGTACCTCCCCCTGCCACCTTACTCGCGTACGATACGCTTCCGGAGGGGGTCAGCCCCTCGGCCTCCTTAGCGTCCCGATCCCCCTCTGCCGCCCTTTCCTCTCTTTCATCCTCCCTTGATTCCTCCTCGTCATCGTCTTTATGCTCCAGTGCTATTTTCTTCCTTTCCTCCTTCGCTGCTAACTGCTCGAAGTCTCTACTAATACTTGCGAGCAGCTCGAGAACCCTGTCCTTCCCCATCGCCTCGCTCATCTCGCTCGTGCGCTCCACCTGACTCTTCCTTCCTTACCGGTTGAGCTCGTTTCTCTCGCTGTCGGTGCTCAGTCTCTCCGCTAGACTCCTTGTTCCCTCTCTCCTCCCTTCTGCTCCGGTGTCCCCTTGTCCACGAGACCGTTCCTAACCTCTAATGCCTTCTTTCTTTACCTCCTTTTCCTTCCTCTAATTCCCAATCTCGGCTGCTTCTTTTCTCTTCTATGCCTTCTATGCCTTTATCTCTTCCGACGTACCAAATGTCTCCTCTCCTGTTTCTCCCTGTCTCTCACACATGCCACAAAACTCACGCTCCACTTTCAGAGGCTCTTTACCCTTTCACATCCAAGATGGTTCTCTCAGGTACTGCTTATATATTTGTAAATACATACTTGAAATTTGTTTTCATATATTTGTAGACATGTCCAATATGTGTACATGTATGTATGCGCTCATGCGTATATATGTGCGTGTGTGTGTGTGTTTATCTGTGTATGTATAAATTTTAACGTGTATCGTCAATTTTGACTAATTAATTAGTACTAAATTATACTTCGATTCAAGATCACGTTCTTTTTATTTATTTTTTTGTAGTTTCATTCTGTTTTTTGTTTGTTATATAACAACAAAGAAGCACATTTTGGCATATATCACCATCAATATATTTTTAAACGGCAACGTTCGTTTTTTTTTAATTTTTTGTGATACATATCCGTATCGTACATTTATGTATGTATATTAAGGCGGTATGATGGTAAAAACTTTGTCAATCTAATAAAAGACTCTATAAAAAAACCCCTCTTTTCAAGTTTCTTTCATTCTTTTTTTGTTATCAATTTTATTCGAGTAGAAACATTTTTAATTTTTTTTTCACTTTCTTTCTTGTAAGGTATATAATTCATCAATCATGAAAAAATTTGGTAGCAAAAGATCACAGCTAGGCACTTCGGCAGCAGATTGTCACTCATTATTTTTTTTTTCCTTTTTTTTTTCTTTAGTGACAACAAAAGTGGCACTTTATTATCGGTATTTAGAATAGTAATATATTTCATTAATATATGTATGTAATACGTTACAATATTGTCGTGGGCCCAGATTAGACTGTTTTTTTTTTGTAATATTCAAATATTGAACGGCACAATGATGATTAATTAGTTGAATACAATAATTGAAAAGATTCCTATTATTAGTAGTAGACGATTACTGATGACAAGAAATTAAGCGATTAATTAAACCCATTACTGTTAATTATTTTCATTAATTTATCGTAAAAAAGAGAGAAAAAAAATCGGAAAAATTTAATTGTAAATATAATCGATCAATTGTTTATGAATATATATATATATATATATTCAATTAAGTAAAAAGTTTAAAAAAATGATTATTCGTTAAGTATACGCGGTTTGAAATTATCAAAGTATTTTATTGAAAATTTATTCTTTTTTTTTATCGATAAAAAAAAAAGATCGTTCAACAAAAAATTGAAGAAAAAAGCAAAAAAAAGAAGAAGAAAGATTGTGCGGTATTGTTAATATTATTTATAATAGTTCATCAGACGCAGTTGACACCTAAATTAAATTAATTAATTAATTAATTAATTAATTATCATAGATGCGGTCAACGTGAGATCGGCGTCTGAATTTTTGCATTGAAATTATCGTTTATCAATCCTCGTTCTTTCACTCTACTTGTTTTTTTTTCAATAACAATTTCAAAGTGGTTAGTATTACTTCGAGGAATGATTTAACAAAAGATATCGTATAGATGCAGAGTTACGTACCTACCTTCCAAATTGTTCATATAATTATTATTGAAAAAAAAATAATAATAATAAATAAATAAGTGAATAAAGAAACAAACCAAATTAACGTTGAGTCTAATTTTACGGGACCCTTACTAATTAATTACAGCTATTTTATTTGATCCATTTCTTTTTTTTTTATTGATTCTCAACTGCTGTCATTTTTTTTTTTTTTTTTTCATTGATAGGAAATTTGGATCAAAGCTAAAAATTCATCACGTTCTTCGAATTCTTCACCAATTAAACGATTTCGGAATAAATTGGTTGGATTTTTAATTACAATTGAATTTGAAAATTCTCTGACTTTTTAGGATCCTATTTCTGCAATCACTGAGAAAATTCTATAAATTTTGACATATTTTCTTTTATTTCTGTAAAAACGAGTTTAATTCAATTAGAATTTTAAATTAATTCAATTTTTTTTCTCTTTGTTCAATATCGGTAAATCGGAAATCTGTAATAAATCAATTGGAATTGGGTAATGAAATTAAAAAAAAAAAAAAAATTAGTATTTTATATACAATATATATAATATAATATACGTAAAGAATGAAATAAAATAATTATTGCATTAATGTCCAATAACAGATTAAGAAAAAAAAAAATTGAATTGAAAATAAAAGTGGTTATAAAAAAGAAAGAAAGAAAGAAAAAATACAATAAAATAACGTACTACCTACACTCATAACTCGCACATCTATACCTTATATCTCCTCTCGATACGTCATAGTTAACTTTGAATAATCCAGGCAAAATTTTTTTTTTTCAACTTTTTCACAATAATATATAAATTTCTACGTTTCATCAATAATCGCAAACGATTTGTATGATTGATATCAACGAATCTTCTCGCCTTATAAAATTGATTGGTTAAAAAAAAAAAAAATTATTTGTGCTCATTTTCAGGCTTCCCTACTTTTTTTTCTTTTCAATATTCACACACGTCACACACACACACACACGTACACACATATATTCCCACATCGATTTACTTTCTTTCAATTTTTCATCCATAATTCTTTGTTCTAATTTTTCCAATAAACGATTTTACACAAAATTCATATCAATTTTGTCATTTAATCGGGTTCATATTTTGTTTTTAATTCACTTCGTACTCTTCGTCGTCTATACCTTCACCCAGGTATTAATTGTTTTTTTTTTTTCATTTTTGAATTTCGTGTTTCGTTTTCATTACGAGCTCAAAGCCCCTTCTTTGAGGCTCCAATATATAATATTTATATATATATTTCAATTTATATGTAGAGTAACTTTCTTGTTTTTGTTTTTTTCTAATCTTCTATAATGAATAATTTTTACGTGTATACATATACAATATTCTGTATATATATATAATATAATATATAGACTAAAATATCATAATAATTCGTAAGACACGAATCCTTAATAGAGTTAAAAAATACGATTGATTTTTTTCATTTTTTGTTTTTTTTTCTGTCTCGTTTCATCGATATCAAGAGACTCGGTAGAGTCTCGCGCCAAGTACATAAAAAAAAAATTTTTTTTTAATACGCCGCGTGAGACTCGGACCGAGTCTCTTTACCCGAACGGGAGCTATTCAGGTGGTGGGGGGAATTATTATCTCTGTGATCTTCCGCCTCGCTACATATACGGGATTGAAACATTTATCCTAGAACATGAGCATGGAAAGCTTACGTTTGAGTCCTATTTCGACTTAATCGGTGCCCGAAGAGCTGAGATACGATTTTTCTAAAGGTATCCAGGGCCCGTTTGCTCGTCAGAATTTTCTTCTCCTTCGTTATTACTTTCAGTCGTCAATTCCGCTGCCAACAAAAATTAGAGAAGAGTGGCCACCACTAGACAGGAGGGACAACAACGTTCCGAGTACCTGACGTTAGCTGCCAGGCAGCACTTGTAACGGCGCTGTTGGAATCAAATCGAGAATGTAAACAACCCCCCATTTTTAAGCGTTATAATTATACGTCCGTGGTATAGGCTGTTGTTTCGGCTACTAAAAATTAGAGACGAGTAGCGACCACTAGACAGTCGGGACAACAGCGATCCGAGTACCTGGCATTGGCCGCCGGACAGCGCGTGTGTCGGCACTGAATCACGAGTTAGATCGAATCGAGAACGTAAACAAGCCGCCATCTTTAAATGTCACAGATCGAGAATCGATTGCCCGAAACTGCTAGCTATAGCACGGACGTATATTAGAGGACTGGCAACTCCCCTATGTCAGCCGTGTTAGAGTAGCGCCGATTTTTGTCCCGGTAGTTGCGCATTATACCGTCGTATGCTGCGCGGCGCTGACTACCACTGGGGCCGATTTTCAGGTCTGGTGTTGATAAACAAACGAAACATAACCTTACAAGTAAAGGTATAGTAGTGACCACGGTAGTGACCCCGGAGTGGCATGAAGTGAAAATGGGTCGCCGGTGCATTGCTCCGAATTCTAAAACACCCATTTCATTCTGTTTCTTTTGTTTCCTCCATGTCACGCCACTCCCGTTTGAATTATCCCGCCCAAAGAGGCCCCAGTGGTAGTCAGCGCTACAACGGCAAAGGCGCCTACTAGCGGCGGAAAAGTCGGCGCGATATTGCTGGGAGTTGCCAGTCCTCTAATATACGTCCGTGAGCTATAGCGTGTTCGCGTCGGCTGCTTCGGTTTGACATTTCATTCCACTCGTTATCACTACGTGATATTGAGATACATGATGTGATGTGAGAATCATTACCGACAAAGTGAAACAAGATGGGCTTTGAAGTTTATGTATTCAGCTCGACATCGTATGGAAATCGCGAGCCTGTTTCATGGAAAAATCAAGTTATGAGGTTTTCAGAGTCAATCAATTAGATCAATCACAAAGCCTTGGGTATATTGGTCGTTTATACATTGATTATATGTTCATGATCCAGGTGCTAAATATCAAGAGACTTTGTAGAGTATCGAGGCAAGTACATTACGAACAAAAAAAATTGTGTGAGTTCCGGAGGGACTATTTCGTGGACGAGCTATTGATATATCGACGCATCCTGAGAAAGCAGATGAATCTCAGCGGGAAGTCTAGAGCAGACGAGTTGAAATATGCTTTGAGACAAGTGTATAGGTCCGTAACACTTCATACAGAGTTTTCTGAGTTACGTGTGAGTTCTGGACTGTCTGCCGAATACGTCCATCCATTCTGACCTTGACGATATGATCAATTGTTTGATCGCTTTGGTTATAGTTATCGCACGCCTACTTATAGCCCTATGGGGGTTTGCTTCGATGACTCAGCTTTTAATTTTCACATCACGGCATACTTATTAGACTACTGGAGTTACGCGACTTGAAATCATCGGGTTCTAACTTCTAAGAATACCTTGGTGGACCGGATGGAACAGACGAATCTTGCCATGCAATTTATAACAGAAGCACTATCCCGGAAGACTTTATTGAGTGAATACCAATGATTATTTATACACTGATTTTCAGACTTTCTTACTGTGAACATTTTTTAAGATTTAATTTGTAATGAGCAGTGACTATAACCCTACCTGTAAGTAACTCCGCTGTGGCCGCTCCCAAGCCCGGATGAGAAGGGAAGAGGGCCGCGCACAGGGTTCCACGTTGCGAATATTTACTATGAATGATTTTGACGGATCAATTTATGCAACCCAATAAGGGTTAATATTTCACGTCTGCTCCTAAGCAAAAGTCAGAGTTACAGAAATCAACTGGACATACATTTACGCGTTCTCATCAACATTTCCGACAATATTTAACGTTTTACGGCGTTTATTAACAGAAAATTCAAGATTTTTCACCGTCTATCCAATGGGATATACTCAATAGAAATAATCGGTCAGAAAAATACTGACAACCGAGCGAGCATAGCGAGTGAGGATCTACGAAGACCCAATCGAGCAAGCACAGCGAGCTAGCGCAGTTAGCAGGAAGTAAAAAAAATATACAAAAAGTAGTGATATCCCCCAAAAAGCACCTCTGGTGCAAAAACCTTTCGCCAAGTACATTAATGTGGTCCACCCACAAAATTTACCAAACAAATTCTTTCACACAAAATCTGTCCTCAAAAATACCCACCAACAAAAATTCGTCTTCCACAAAAAGTCTTCTTCCAAAAATTCATTTTCAACAAAAGTCGTCCTTCAAAAAAATCTCTGTAAAAGGATTGATATCAAATACAAGTACCAAGTACAAAAAAAAAGAAAAATCAAACCATATACCGTTGTGCTCGTTCGCTCGCTACGCTCGCTCACTCGATTGGGTTTTCATAATTTGTGAGGAGAAAAATTGGGAGCATGAGTTTCGAGAAGAGAATATTTTCGAAAGAAAAAATTGAGGGAGTGGTACTTGGCGGGCCTTCATAGCGAGATAAAAAAATGTGACTTGTAGACCTCAGTGGCCACTCTTCCACTCACTCACACCTGGCCCGCAAGTACCACTCCCTCAATTTTTTCTTTCGAAAATTTTCTCTTCTCGAAACTCATGCTCCCAATTTTTCTCCTCACAAATTATGAAAACCCAATCGAGTGAGCGAGCGTAGCGAGCGAACGAGCACAACGGTATATGGTTTGATTTTTCTTTTTTTTTTTGTACTTGGTACTTGTATTTGATATCAATCCTTTTACAGAGATTTTTTTGAAGGACGACTTTTGTTGAAAATGAATTTTTGGAAGAAGACTTTTTTTGGAAGACGAATTTTTGTTGGTGGGTATTTTTGAAGACAGATTTTGTGTGAAAGATATACCGTATGATAATAGTATAGTAGCTGTCACAGTACCAGCGTATGTGGTATCTCTGTACTTCATTAGATAGAAAAATAATAATAATAATAATAATAATAATATTCTTTCGATAAACGATCTTAAAAAATTTCTTTCATTCATTTTTCATATCCTGTAAAATTCAATATTAATAATAATAATAATGATAATAATAATAATAATAATATCTCGATAACGTCTCGTATAATAATATAATAAAATCTATCTAATTGGGTTATTTTTAATTAGTTTCAATAATTTGGCCGACATAAAATTTTTTTTTCTTCAATTATCATTTACTTTCACGAGTTTCTTTCTCTTCTTTTTTTCTTTGTTTTATATTTTATTATTGTTTATTATCTAGTAATGTTCGTCATTTTTAAAAATAAAAATTTCTAACTAAATTAACGGTAAATTAATGTGAATCAAAAAAAAAAAAAAAAAAAAACTTGGCTTCCTTCGGTGTAAATGAACTAAATAATATATCAACGCGATGCGAATCAATTCGACGTAAAGAACGAATTGAAATTTTTCTTAAACATATATAGTGGAAACCATATATGTATGTAATGTAAATTATGTATTTAAGTAGAGATGAGAGTTCAGAACGAAGAGTTCTGATCTTTGTTTATTCGTTCAATTCCCATTCCTCAAAATGATCAACACCTATGAAACAGAGCTGATAGCGTTGTGAGGGGAACCCATCTGCGTCAATACTTTATCGAGCCACTGAAGAGGTCCGTGCAAATGAGCCTCTATCCAACACGGGGTCGAGGTGACGTCTTGACGGTGGTATTCGGCGCCCCAACCCTTTACGAAGGACATCCTGCGAGAAGAATATTCAGAAGATTAGACAAAAATCTTGTAAATCGTAGGAACAGGGTGTCTACTAAATTCTCTGACATTTTCCGCTTGAAAGTTTCAATTCTACGAATTTTGAACCTGATTGAACTATTTGTTAATGCAAATTTTGTTCAACTTGAACAACAAATGTTTTTGTTGCAAGATAAAATTGCTAATTTGTCTTGTAATTTTTATTAATTATTGTGTTTTCGATTAACGATGATTTGAGGACTGGTAAATTCTGATAATTCGCGATTTTTTATACGTCGCACCAAGAATCAAAACTGGGGAACTAATTTCGAATCGAGAAATTCAAGCGTAATGAAGCCTTGATGAATTCAAAGAAACCAAGGGAACTTTAGGATCTGCCCGAGATTTTTGATAATTTTGAAGATTGTAAAAGCTGTAGGTGAGAAATTGAACAATCCCAGGATATGAGCCCAAATTCGCTGCTAGACACCCTGTGGAAATCGGGAAAGTCAGAAATCCGAGGATACCTGATGGTGCACATCTTAGTTAGCTCGTAAACAGCCTCGAATCCGTGATTAACGCTCTGAGACAGGAGCTGCGCGAACTCCTGATTGTTGAATATCTTCAGCGAGCATCCTGGCGGGATCTTGCAAACGGTACTGGGATGAAATCCGTGATGATGATTGCAGTTTCTAGACTGCACAAATATCGCAGAGTCCGATAAGCACTCGGCGTAAACTTCCCCGCCGACGTAATAGAGGTGGACTCCCTTCCCTATGTGTCTCCTGGTGTTTTCTATCGTCGAATTTCTGTTAACGTTGGACAACTGTCCGAGACAAAACCGGTCCGAGTTGTTACTAGGATTTGTGAAACCGTCCACGATCACGGAATGCGACTGGCAGTGGAAAACCTCTCCCACCCTGCAGTTCAGCTCGTAATAAGCTATCGAGGCCCAATAAGGTGGTTCCTGGTACGAAACCGGTGCCACCTCCGCGTTCCCGGTCGTATCCATCGCCGACGAGTCTGGCGGCGGCGACTGGCCGTGCTGGGATCCGTCTTCGGGCGGGGAATAAGCCGGCGGAGGCGTTTCGGGCAGTCCGTTGCTCCCGTAGGGGCTCTGGGGGTTCGGAGAGGTCGTGCTACCCGGGCTGGGGACCGAGCCGACGGACGAGAGTGGCGAGGTCGGGTTGACCCCGACCCCAGACCCCGACCGGCGTTGAAACCGCTCGAGGAATACGAGACGTTGTGGGGCATCGTGGGCTCGGGGAGCTGCTGAAAAGGTAGGAGGGAACGGCCAGGGGCGAATTCCGAATGCCGTGGAACCAGGACCGGAGGCAGAACGGGACTCTCGACCCTCTTGTAGTGGTACGGATTTATGCAGACTTCTTTCTGCTTCGCGGAGAACGGATATTGGCAGAGTTCCAGGGGTTTGAGCTCGTGGTGGGACTGAAGGTCCGGCCATCGCCAAACTCGGCAGTATATGACGTGGGGAAGCCCCTTGCGGTGGGAGACCTGGAGTCTGCCGTCCTGACTGCGGGGAATGGTGACGCACTTGCTGGGAGTTCCAGGACAGCTCAGGGCCCGCTCTAACTCCTCGATGGCGCATTTTCTTTTCTTCAATTTTTTGACCAGAGAGTCTACCGCCTTCTCCGCCCACTTTTCTTCCTCGTCTCCTTGTTTCCAACCGAGAAGTTTCTTCACCGCGGGACTTGTGAATGAGAATAGACTGTTCAGAGAGGACATCGGGCCGGAACTTGAAGATCCTTCTTCGTCGTCCATCTTTTATTTTTTATTCTCTCTTATTGTTTTGGTATTATCTAGGACGTTGATTTTAGACAGTCTACTTCGGTCACTCGATTACCTGAAAAAATGTTAAAAAATCGTTTTATTATAGAAGAAGAATCGATCAGTTGATGTCAATTAAGAATGAATGATTTTGAGTACTTTTGTTATTACATCGATTTTTTTCTATTATTGTGAACAATTGTTTGTTTTTATTATATCTTGTCTTTCAAATTATTGACGTATTATGGGGATTGAAATTTTCGAGAATTAGGGATACGAAGGGTCTAAGGATTTGAGACCGTGAAAGTAATTATCCTCATTAGCAAATTCTACGAAATCGATCAAACTGTGCTAATACCAAAATTAGTGAAATTGTTGCTACAACCAATGACTGAATAATGATACAATTCTTTTGTTTAACGTTCGATCCTCTTTCCAAAGGATTTAGGATAACTATAAAAGGATTTTAAAAGACAATTTCAATGACTTTTCATCATCGACTCAGAAAACGACTCTAAAAAAAATTAACCAATGACTAAATAATAATTCAATTCTTTTCTTTAAGATTCGATCCTCGATCAAAAGGATTCAGAATAATTATAAAACGATTTTAAAAGACAATTTCAATGACTTTTCGTCATCGATACAGAAAACTACTTTTAAAAAATTAACCAATGACTGAATAATGATTCAATTCTTTCGTTTAAGATTCGATCCTCGTTTAAAAGGATTCAGAATATTTATAAAACGATTTTAAAAGACAATTTCAATGACTTTTCATCATCGATACAGAAAACTACTTTTAAAAAATTAACCAATGACTGAATAATGATTCAATTCTTTTGTTTAAGATTCGATCCTCGTTCGAAAGGATTTAGGATACCTATAAAAGGATTTTAAGAGACAATTTCAATGACTTTTCATCATCGATTCAGAAAACTACTTAAAAAAAAAATTACTTCGATATATTCAACTATAAACCGCGCAATAATTGAATTCGCATTATTAAATTCGCTCGAAGAATGCAATTACCAAAAAAAAAAAAAACTCTAATCGATAATCTAATCGATTCCAGTACTTTTGATTACGTGATCGAGATCTTTTGTGGAATGTTGAAAAAAACAAATAAGAATGCAGTTCTTTGAATTCGTATACACCTACATGTACACGTGAGAGAAACGGGGCAAATAATAATTTCGATACGATGTAACTGTTTGAAGATATATTGTTGAATTAATATAACCGCGCGAATGCGGAGGAGGAGGAGGAGGAGAAGAGAGCGAAGCGAGGCGAGGCAAGCAAAACCCCGCGCGCGCGCGGCAAGGCAAGGGAGTGAATATACGTATGATACTCATAGTGAATGAATGAAAGAGGTTCGTGAAACGTTGCGTTAGTTGAGCAACGTGCACGCGGCACCCCCTTCATATCGTTTCGCGTTTTTCCGCTTATGGATGAGTCATTGCACTTGGCAAAATGTACAAGAAACACGATTCGACGAAATCGAACCGCGATGCTTTCAGCTTTGACAGTAAAAAGAAATAAAAAATAACAAATAGAAAATTCTCTCTACTCAAAGGGTTCAAAGTTTTTTTCTCTTCTACTCGAATATAGTTTTCTAAAAATCTACGTTGTTTCGCAATCCGGTCTATTTCTTTCTTTCTTTCTTTCTTTCTACCTGAACCCGGGCTTCCTGGTATTCGGAAAATAATTACCTTCAGGACCCCGAGAGGGACTCGAAGTCTTATTAGACACGGGTCTCTTGAACCCCCCCGCTGGTTTTTCTGGACAAAACACGTGTTCGAATATCCGTTTCTCCCGCGGCTACGGAAGAAGTCAAGTGATTCATTCGTTCACAAAAATTACAAACGTTATTCAATAATCTCGGTGATTAAATCAACAATTTTTGTAACATTTGTTTTCTCAAACTCTAAACTCTGAGATAACGAGTATTTAATTTGCTTACAATCGCGAAAGAAAAACAATTTTATTAATTATCAAACAAATCGTAAAAAAAAATCGATTTTTATACGCTTCTGCAGTTGAGTCAGAAAATATCATTGATCGCAGTGATTCATAGATCGATACACCGAAATCACCGAGCGGCGCGGGGTTCCTCGAATCGAGTAAATCGTTAGATACGTCACTGCGTAACTTGTTCAACGGCTAACGCGACGTTTTTGCCTCGCAAATTTCCTACCTCTTTAAATATATCGTTCATTCTCACACGACAGTGTTACGTTTCCCTCGTCTAAACCCGGGGCGGAGGGTGACCGCGCGGTCGATCGCAACCGGTCATTTGTATCTTAATCTTAATATGATCTATGACTAATAAGATCACCTACCGAAGTCTCCGGCGTATTACCGACATAGACGTACGTGATTTGAGTGGATGATCACAACCATAGGACGAGTCATTTCTTCCCCTACTCAAAAGCGCCTATTCTGGGGAATGATACACCCTGAAATTCTCTAATACAAGAAAACGACTGGCTTCTATGATAGGTAATAATTGTATAAATGCATAGAACATGCCACTGTTTTTTTTTCATAATCTGACTCAACTCTGAACAAAGACGAGTGCGTGGAGCGCATCGAACTGTGCAGTATACGGATAAATATTATTCTTACAGCATTATCTTATAACATTACGAAACGATTCAGTGAGAAGGCAAATTGTACTTATCACGGGTTGAGCGTAAAATTGAGTCAGTGGCGTTCACAAATATATAATATTTTACATTCGTATCACTAGCGTGCGGTACCAACAGTATGCAGTTACTGAATCCGCACCACACCGTTATATAATCATCTGGCGGAAAGGTAACTGCAATAAACTATGTCATTCGTATGTATCTCGACTATGCACAAACAATTTCAATCCCTACAGAAATACTCTTCCTAGGAGGGAAATTAATAAAAATAATCAGTGCAATATGGGATTGAGCATCATATAAAAAATAGAATGAAAATAAGAGTGTGATAGAAATATAGAGAGTGATCATAGAAATATTTTATGGATCAATCACTTCGTAATGATATCCTTGAATTTCTTGTCTTCCTGTAGTATCGCTTTAAAGCAGAAACATCAACGTTGGCCGGCGTTGGCGAACGTCGCTCGTCCCATAACTTCGACAAATAAACCGTCAATATGGGTTTGTTGATCGTACGCGACATATTCTGATTCGACAGTATTTGAAGAACACAACATATAACGCCGAACGGGTGAGAATTGGATTTCGTTGAATTGGAAATAAATCGAAATCGTGATACCAGATATATATTTTGTTGTTTGAGTTCAAGATTTCAAGAATGGGTAGGTTTCTAATAGCTACCTATTCAGGTAATTATTCTTGAATAACGATTTCACGCACAACATTTCGAATGTAGTACCTACGACGTTCGAGGTGAAATCAACCGATACGTCTGACCCTAGAATCTGTCTCAAATCTAAGGTTCGAAACTATTCCAATTTAAAAAAAAATATTCTAAAACTCATGACCCTTACCAAAAGCTCTACATTCTCGAATATATTTGGTTTATTGAAACATATTGCCCATCCTTTAAGAGAGTGGTTATAAGGTAAACGACCCGGTTTCTGGCATTATAATGATATCAGCCTCTTCTAACGAGGGGAGGCTCACATAGGTTCATCGAGTTAGGGGTACGGACTTCGCGTGGTTATAGTGTGGACAGGTACTAAGAAAAACCCACAAGAGACAGCCGCCAACTCGGCCCGGTTGCCGAGAAATCGCGGGTTGAAAATTTCGAACTAATTTTTTTCTTTTTTTTTTTCTTCAAATTTCCAATTTAATATTACTTCTTGATTTTGTAATAATTCTCCGTTGAGAATGATCAGATATAATGACGCGCAACAATTGCGAATGTGTCGGAGGTCAGAGGCAGAGAACTGAACGACAAGTTTCCTTGTATCATTATTTATTGTACTCACAAATTACACAACTGGCTATTAGCAACAAAAGGATTATTAGACACAGGAATGTTGGTGACACTGGATGTCGAACAAAACACGATAATTCGAGGTACAGATTGACCGAGGCGCGATCGGTTCGAACGCCAATTGTCACCAACATTCCTGTGTCTAATAATCCTTTTGTTGCTAATAGCCAGTTGTGTAATTTGTGAGTACAATAAATAATGATACAAGGAAACTTGTCGTTCAGTTCTCTGCCTCTGACCTCCGACACATTCGCAATTGTTGCGCGTCATTATATCTGATCATTCTCAACGGAGAATTATTACAAAATCATGTTTGGTCCTTCGAGCCGGATCGGAGGTCGGTGAGCGGTGCTGTCAATAAACGAAACAATTGAAAGAAACGTTGTTGTCGCGACGTAAACGCGGCGAACGTTCTAATTAACACTAAGGTGGTTGAATTGTGATATTTGGCAGCTTCCGAAAGTGTATCTCATGCATACGAACTCGTTAGTGCAGTCCACTGTCGGTTGGTTGATTCGTACACAGCAAGTCGACGCCAAGTCCTTGAGTACGACGGAATCAAAAACCCAGTGCTCACACTCTACTTAGCAAGTCGACGTCACGTCCTTGAGTACCAGGCAATCAAACGCAGTGCTCACATTGTACACAGCAAAGTTGACGTCCGTTCAAAATCAAAACAAACGTTAACGTTGAGACTTTCCTTATTTGAATTCCCACGCAAGTGGTCACTCTTGACGATCAGAGCTCGATATACTGTATAAAACGCAGCACACTACCCTAAGAGTATTCTAAAACATTCGACCATGGATGTACTGGTGGGGCAATCGGCGCTCGAGATACTTATCGACCAATTTAGGTCAAATACCTTGAAGGTGGAACGGGATCGCTTTTCCGCTGGCTACATTCGTAGCCGCGTCGAACTGTTAGAAAAATATTGGTCAAGGTTCCAAGAAAATCACATTGAGCTGCTCAAACACAAGGATGAATTGCAAGTTCAGGCCTATTTCGACGGAAATACGTACGCCAGTACCGAAGTGGTCTATGCAACCACATTAGGATTCTTATATGACGAACAGCAAATCTTTGAGGCGCCTGCGCTACACGCAACTCTGGAAGCTGGGCGCCATGCTCATCACTCATACTTACCAAAGATTTCTCTTCCTGCCTTCTCTGGCCTACACGAGGAATGGGAGCCATTTCGAGATTTGTTCAGCTCTATGATACACAAAGACACTAGCTTGACCGCAGTGCAGAAACTTTACTTTCTGAGGTCAGCTGTGCAGGGTGAAGCCCTAGCTACCCTGGAAGGAATTCCGATAACAGAGGCCAACTACATCACCGCCTGGAACCTCTTGCTAAAAAGATACGACAACAAGCGTTTATTGGTACAAACTCATCTCACTGGGTTGGCCACCATGCAACCGTTGCGAGACGAGAGTGCGAATGGTCTGCGTAGGATACTAGACACGGTCATTAAACGCAGAGGCGCTCTGAACTCAATTGGTCGCCCAACCGAGCATTGGGACGATTGGTTTGTTTTCTATGCTGCACGAAGCATGGATCCCCGAACACGCCGAGACTGGGAAAGGTCATTAGGAGACAATGAGATGAGTCCCACGTTCCATACGCTGAACACATTCCTGCAAGGTAGAATTCAGGCGCTTCGGGCTACTGAACCGCAGGAGCAGCCCACCAGCGGGGGTGGACGTTCTCAGGGTTCCAGGTCAAAACTCACGGCTGTCAGGCCGAGTCGGGCCAAAGTGCTTGCAACTTCTGTTGGCCGAACCACTTGTCAGCTGTGCGACGCACCCCACTACATTGGACATTGCGAAGACCTGACACGGCTGGATCCATCTAAGCGCCGAGACACTGTAATGCGTTTGCGACTGTGTCTTAACTGCCTTAGACCCGGTCACTTTTCCCGGGAATGCTCGTCGAAAGGTGTCTGCTCGAAGTGTCAGGCACGTCATCACACCATACTCCATGATGCACCCAACAACAAGCGGCACGCTTCACGAGCTGAAGACAGCGAGCACAACAAAAGGAGACGAACCCAGGATGACCACCAGAGTTCCGGATCCTGCCAATCAGAAGTAGATTGTGACAGCCATGGAGAGTCATAACAAACGGGTGTCAGGTTACACCTCGCCGCCGACCTTGCCCCCCTCCCCCGTCCCCCGCGCTGCGATGCTGCGGCCGGCTGTGACTGGGGTGAATGACCTGCTGACTCGGCTGAAAATGTTTTATCTTAAAAATTCCAAGATGGCGGCTTGTCTCTAGATCTCTCGCTGGTCGTCCTTCAAAACCTGAAAATCTCAACTACTACTACTACTCGACTTTAAAAATCGGGTTTCAAAATAATTACGGGTTATATTCTTATATTCCTTTTTATTCTCGTATCTAGTGAATACAGGCGTTTCTTATGATATATTGTGATTTTATGTGGTGGTTTTCTTATAATTTTCCTGTACATAAACAATCTATTTCGTATTCGTCTTCACAGGGAGTCAGTGGGGATTCTCACGAACTACAGAACGTGTGAAATCTGTTTTTTCAGGTAGAGGCTGGCGTACATAGGTTCTTATAACTATCCTGTTTCTTAGAGCTAGAGTGGTTGGTGAGATGTGGTGTCGAGTATAACCTTATATTTATTCTATTTTTCAACTGGAGGGTGAAGGTTATCTCGAGTAGGAGGTGAAATTAAGAAACTGCGACAGGGGTGCTGGCTGAACGAGAACAAAAACGTGGCAAAATTGACAGCTTATCAAAACATGTTTATATTGTACTATCTGAAACAGGGATTTACACTAATTACACACCGTGCGAAATCTGTTTTTTCAACCGAGGACTTATTACTTCTCCTGAGACGACATCTTCTAGCAAAGTTAAGGGGTTGGTGGAGGCTTCTAGAGCAAGTGAGGTGGGGTCGACTGGGGGGGTGACAGAACCAAAAGTCTTCATACGGCTAGATTCTATCCAGAATAATCAACCTGAAGACTTCTTCGGATGGAGACGTCGATCCCACGTCGACGATACGGAGGTGTCTGAACAGGTAAAGCGCAACGTTCAAGTATCCAGAGTCACCGTGTCCGTCCTTTTCCAACCGCTTCCTAAACAACAGTGGTTTTATACTCAGGAAATGTATCACCTCATAACAGAGGGCCGACTCAGCAGTGTTACCTACCGAACTCACCGTATATACACGACTCCGTAACCGAGGGGGTACCGCTCTTCCTACCTCGTCCGCGACGTTGGTACCCGCTGAAACCTTCTTGAAATGGAGACGTCGATCCCTCGTCGACGACAGCAACCGCCTTATAGAGCGCTATGCTCTTGGAGTTGTGTGATGTGGGGGAGCGCAACGTTTAACTATCCAGAGTCATCGTGTCCGCCTTTTGCCGCCGCTACCTAAACAGGTGTGGTTTTATACTCAAGAAATGTACCACCTCATAACAGACGGTTGACTCACCAGATGGTTGTCATCAGACCCGATATTCTTCATCAACGACTTCACGAGCAACGCAGCCTCCGGAATCAGATTGAAGCACGTCTCGCACGGGTGTGGAATCCATCTGGAGCCTTCCAATTCCCACCCAAGGGCAGCACTCCGGTGTACAACCCACCATTTGAACGCCGCCTTGTAAAGATCCGCGTCACTCATTGAAGGTGCGTAGACCTGTTCAACGATCATCCGCCGTGCCGTCTCTCCAACCAAACTCGTCCATACAGGCGGTTCTACAATAACGAGGATAATAACGAGGATTTCATAATAAAATTACGATCCAGAGATAATGCATGAATATTCCTCTATTCAATAAAGTAGTTATTCTCACTTCTACCCACCTATTTCATGGTGATCCAAGCCACCAGATCCACAGAATAAGCCAAACATATTAGAAAAGGCACCGGATTTTGATGTAGCCAGTAGCTCTGATGGTTGATCTTTCACGCTTGAAGTTGTCAGACTGAATGTGGATCGACGGTGTCGGTCCGACTCATTGACACATCCCCACCATCGGGATCTCACGATTTTGTGTAAAAGTTGACGCTATGGTCACGAAGAACGGGTGAATTACCAGAGTGATGACGCACCCTTGTACGATACGTGACAGATGGGTGACTCACGGTTTTTGTCTCCTCCCGCGAGCACACCTGCAGCTGTATCTGGTTACAGAACTACTGCCCGACATCTAGAGAGATAGAAGTAGAATACATATCAGAGGTCCAGAATAATCTGGCGATACGGCTGAGGATGGCTTATCTTAAAAAATACCAAGATGGCGGTTACGCTGCGGATTCTCTCCCTCTCTCTCTCTCTCTCTCCCTACTCTCCGGACAGAAGTTTGGAAGGTTAGATGTAGGGTGAAGAATCGGGTCTCCAAATACTTGTGCGGTATATTTTAATATTTATTATTCTCATATCTAGCGAATACACTACTGACCCGTCCACGTTTTTCAACACATTACCGGTCGCAAGCTAACCGCGAGCCGCAGCATATATCGCCGTTTTGAATTATTGACTCGACACCTGTAAAACTTAGCGGCGCCGCGCCGTCTTTCCCACCAAACTCGTCCATACAGGAGGTTCTGCAACAGCCCGGATTTATGATAAAATTACGATTCATAGATAATT
>JAEUYN010001965.1:0-122693 GCA_018257835.1 Euura lappo
CCCCCAGCCCTTTTTTTGTCTATTCATCCGTCTAATACAAACTATTTCCAAGATTGTCCATAATGAAACATATTTGAGGTATCAAAAATACAAAATCTGAATATCATTGCGTATTTTATACAGAAAGATCCCGAACGTAGTGCGGGTTCGCTCTCTTTTTCATTCGTTGAGTAAATGGAAGGTTTTGTCGCTCAAAATTTTTTCATAATTTACGGAATTCTTGTGCCAAAACACGAACTCTTTATGCAAAAACCGAACGTCACATTTGCCGACACCCCCCCAATGACTTGTAACGTCACACGAACATGACCCCCAAAAGCGAACGTATTTGTTGAATGGCCCCTTATCAGATAAAAAAAAAGAACAGAAGAACAATAATACATAAGAAAAAATGATCGTTCCATTCCAAAAAATATTCAACAGTATACCATACGCATATGCGAAATGAGGAGCTTGGTTTATCGTAATGTTTTACCACTAGTAATCGCAATGTAACTTACTTGATACTGCCATTGAAGAGCAACGGGTCACCTGGGATGAAAGCGATAGACTGCCTTAGTTTATTTGTTGGTACATCACTGATATTTGTGTTTCCAATAAAAATGTTTCCCGATACGACTTCTATTATCTTGTACATTGCCGATAATATTGATATTTTGCTATTTGTTCGAGAACCAATTAGAGCTGCGAATATAATAATGTTGAACATAAACAATTAGCCATTATACAAGAAAAAAAATGTTGTGCCATCCAGGTATTTAATCCGCACACACCAATCCTTTCTCCAGATGCCACTTCGAAATGTATTACATCTAAATCCGGATCCACGCCAGGCCCTATACTAAGCGTAACGTTGTCAAATTTTACACTACCGTCAATTGGCCAATTCGCTGGTAGACTAGCAGTTCCTGGATGTTCCTTTGAGATATTCTGTAACGATTATTATAATTAGCCACAAGTATCCGGAACTTGGTTACAAATAAAAATTTACTTTACTGAGTTGGATATTCGTGTATTCCTGTGAGTCTTGTCCTCCTTGGAGGACACGGAGTCAGTTTTACCTTGACGTAGAAATCCAGTCCAGTAATTGCCATGAAACTAGTATAAGCACTCGCGCTTGCTCCGATCATATATACAGTGCTACTGACCAACTGCAACGTACAGATTGTAGCTAGAACCATCAGCTCGAATTTATTGCTTATGCGGCTCAGTAGAACACAGATTAATATAACTGCAGCGAGGGTCAATGCTGCAAAAACACTCGCTTACTATATAGCAAAGGAAAAATTGAATTTTGGAATACTGTAATCTCATAGTCAGCAAAGCACCGTTTTATCATGGAATAAGCTTTTATTGTGTTTACTGATCAGCACTTACCTCCAAGTAAATTGATTCTGTATTCTATCCATAATTTGATCGCGTGTAACATGAAATTGTACGTTGAATTATGATCACAGTACCTGTAAAACCTTTGACACACAGTAAGCTAGTAGGGAAATTAAAACATAGGGGGACGTAAATTCTGGAACTGCTAAGGCCGCTTACTTCTTTTTAAAATCTTTTTCCTTGTGATATGCCTGGATAGTTGTACGGCCTTCTATAGTGTTCAGAGCGTGATTGTACATCGGTACAACGGAATTAACTTTTACTTCATACAACCCTGTGATTGCGCCGCTGTAATTACAAATAGGGTCATGGTTATGTCGATACTCAATTAGTTCCACTTTCTTAAGAATTCGGATTTGCTGCTGCAGTCTGTAAATGCAGTAAGATAGAGCATTGAAGTACTTACCGAACGTATATGCTGTGTGCAATAGCGCCGAAAACAAAAAGCATTACGGGTATGAGTAGCCAAGGTGAGATGAGTCCTAGAATTGCTGAACTAAATACACTAATTCCAATGTGCATTAGAATAGTGATTATTGATCTTGGAAGCACAGAATCGACTGGAAATAATAACGTTCAATTTTGAGCTGAAATTGTCTTTGAACCTCTCAACCTCGCAACGTCTATATGTAAAAGGATAATACCTTCGTACAAGTTCAGGCTGCATGTATTGAGAAGGACAGATATTGGTGTCATTGTGAATAAAGACATTTTGGCAGTACAGAGACTCTCAATCCATTGATTGTGCAACTCCATAGCAGCTCTGTAGACAGTCTGTAAATAATTGAGATGATGCTTACAACTACGTGGTATGAACTTTACTCTAAGAATCACGATCAATCTATTTCACTCACCATGTTGTAAATCCACATCAAAATCAATCCAAAGATTATGATCGAGCCAACCATGATTGCAAATACAATTATAACGTGTAAATTGTTATCAAGTGTTCTCTGAAAGAGAACAGAGAAGAATTGATTGGATCTAGATTTTTTCAAGACGTGCTTTTTTTTGCAAATATAAGCTTTATATTTTACCTGTGCTATGTAGGTAAAGGATAAAGGTGCGACGGCTATGAAAAATGCACATAACATAGAAACCATACATATTCCAATTGCCACACACCATCCTCCAGAATTTCGCACGTATATTCCATACTCTACGACCGGCTTCTTTGCATTTACACTAAATTTCACTGGGAATTCGGAAGTAAGCTCGTGCTTCAACGGAGCCGAATCCTCCTGTGTTCGTGCAAAAATACACGGTCAATCCTTTGAATTGGGGACAATAATAAGGGAATAAGGATTATACTCACTACATCATTCAACATGCTATCGAGAGATGCATTAGTGCTTGAGCTATTCAGAATTGCTCTTGGAGTCGCTACGATCAATAATTGTGCGGATGATGTACTTATTGGCTCTCCGTCTCTGGTGGAAGCAAAAAGTATGAAAATTATGCAAATAGGTATGGACATATCTATTCAACAGTACACGTAACAATCGAAGAATCAATTTTTCTACCTGAAATATTTCCTCTGATATTTCTTCATGTACGAGCGGATTAGGCGGATGTACTCTCCATCCCGCTTAATAAGTTCCTCGTGGGTGCCCTCGTCGACAATTCGCCCATGTTGCATCACATAAATAGTATCGCATCTGTTCAAGAACTGTAAACAACAATTGAACAACTTAACTGTTTTCCCTAGAATCAAATAAAGCAAAAATGATTGCAAGTATAACCCGCGGTGAGATAGTGATTAACTTCGATCTCATTATAAGCCAATATAAGCTTCCCAACCGTTCTCTACCTATCAAACGCTGGGCACATTTTACGTGCGAGTATGCTGCGCAGCTATGGCGATTTTCCGAACTACGAAAACTTGGTGTTACGTAACGGATATGTATAAGGGACATGAGTGCGATATCACAATGTTATATGAACGTTATTAATATTATATATTATCTATACTTACTAACCATCCCCTCCCTCGCCCCGCACAAGCTTTAAGTAGCTTCTGGGGACATACCCACTCGGGTATGGCGGGTAGTAGGTAGTAATTATTATTATTATTATTATTATTATTATTACCTCACAGATACACTTCATCGTAACTTTTCAGGCACTCCCTAAGTATATGAAATATACCAGGGAGAAGCCTTACGTGTTTGCCATCATACAAAATTCTGTGTCGAATACTATATATTATACATCAAATACTCATTTCTGATGATAAAATAGAATAAAAAAACAATGTGTGATTGAATGGAGTAATCGATGTGGTAAATATGCCCAGCTATGAAGCCTTATGTGTTTGCCATCCTATAAAATTCCTATCCGGAGCTATATCTTCTCAACCGCAGGACCTAACCGGGTTGTCAAGCGCTCATTTGTTAGCTGTTGAGAAGTTCTATTAACCCAGAGCAGAAAAACCGCAACTTTCGATGTCAACAATAGGAATTTTGGGTTTTTTGTAGATTTCTTGGCCGAATCGCTGGACCAAAATTGGTCCGCAGGCTAGGTCTGGATAGGAAATGGTCGACTCTCACACGTCGAGACAGTCAAAACTCTGCCCAGATCCTTAGGATCCAAACGAGGATGTATCTTGATCTCTGGATCACCCGACCGCGGTCGACCGATAGAATAAATTTCGCAGTTGTCTGGCGAGAGACACCGCCAGAAAAGAACTTCAGAAAATATTTATCGCTCTGCATAGATTTGTAGTGGAAAATTATCGAATCTAGTCATAGAAGAAGTGAATATAGGTTTCAATCGGCTTGACGATAATTGCAGAGTATAATAGGAACGAGAAAACAAAATTAACAATTAAAAAAATTAAAAAAAATTAGGAAAAGAAAAAATGAATTAGGTTGGGTTAAATAAAATCTCCGTCGAACTGAATATCCTGAAATTGCTCCAATACTGATTGGTGATCATGTAAACCCAAGACTCTGATAGAATCAGCTGATCGATGGGATAAATATAAGTAGAACTCACATCGATACTTATCTCTGATATTAAAAATCCAACACTCTGAGTCAATAAACTGATCAACGGGTGAATATCGCTGAAAACTAAACGCTCATATCACAATAGAAAATAATGGAAAACTGCATATTATTCGTAAAATTTTCCTTGTAATTAATTTATCTGATCGCTATGAACCAAATGACATGAACACTTATAAACCTTTTCCGTAGAATACGAGAGTGAGTGGGGATCGCCCTAGCGGATTCGGTTACGCCAAAAATACACCGAAAATACACAGTTAAAAATGGTGTAAATTTGGTGATATTTCGGTAAAATACCATCTTGTGTCCAATATTACACCAAAATCGCACGGTGTGGTTTTGAATTTTTCACACTACTTTCACACCAATTTCACACCAACTAATTTTACACCGATTTTACACCGATTTTACACTTGACTAATTTTACACCGATTTTACACTGATTTTACACTTGACTAATTTTACACCGATTTTACACCGATTTTGCACTTGACTAATTTTACACCGATTTTACATCCATTTCACACAAAACGGATATTCGAGAAAAAAAAGGGATACCTGAGTCAGGATCGAACCGCCGTCGTTCGAATTTGCAAGCAGTGACGCTACCGTCTGAGCTACGGAACTTCATAGTGATATGACCAAGTTTTAGGTTCATAAGCTTTGATATGATTGTGATTGATTTTCCATTTTCAAAGAAGTTGGTACACTTTGATCTAAATAGATAAGGTGTGCAATTGGCGTAAAATCGGTGTAAAATGGGTGGGTGTAAAATCCGTCTAAAATCGGTGTAAAATGGGTGGGTGTAAAATCGGTGTAAACTCGGTGTAAAATCGGTGGGGTGAAAAATTAGTATATAAAATCGGTGAAAAATTGGTCGGGTGTAAAATCAGTGTAAAATTAGTTGGTGTGAAATTGGTGTGAAAGTAGTGTGAAAAGTTCAAAACCACACCGTGCAATTTTGGTGTAATTTTAGACGGATTGCAGTGTGTCACTGAAATACCACCTATATCACACCAAAATAACACCACGCCAAAAATACACCAGAATCACACCAGAAACACACCAGGAAAAGTGGTGTAAATGAATCTGCTAAGGGAGTGCTTCATGCAAGAACACTACGTAGCTAGTGTAGCATTCTTGCTACACTGCATAAGGCTGATTTTTTCAAATTAGAGTTCAACCTTATATGTATCATTCAAGTGTCGGATGCAACGATTATATTATAAGACATATGCTACGTATTCTATCAGGGCTGGCGACTTCTGTGTGGAGTGTGTGGAGCACTCCACACCCTCAATGCCAACCGTGTGGATATTCCACACCCCAAAAGTCTTGATTACAAAATTAGAATTTGTCAATGGATTTTGAAAAGCCTGTGATAAACACGAATAATCAAAGGTACTTAATAAAACTTTGCCAAAAATATTGAAAAGAGCCTTCGCCCCCCTCCCTCGACGTTTGAGCAACTCCACATCCTGAAATTTCGTAAGTCGCCGGCCCTGTATTCTATACATATATCTATGTTCCGCAACCAGGCCTGTACGCAACTTTGTTTCTTCTTGGTTCCTACAATTGTACGTATCACTTAGCGGTCTGATCTGATGTAAATGATACATCTCAGAATTACAGATATGCTACGTTTCATAGACATAGCAATGTTATATAACCCTGTTCCCTGCAAGTGTCTCCAATTTTACGTATCCCCTATAGATCTCGCGTTACATACATGATATATGGCACCCTTGAGATATATCATGTACCATACATAACTGCTGTATATTACACTGATCTTTAAATGTGCTCCCACGGGTATGTATCAGATGCGTATTGGTTTGCTGGGACTTACCTGTATTTTTTCAGATACCATAATCACAGTTTTTCTCCCCATTGTTTCCAAGCAACACTTTTCAAAAATTTGACTACTCTCATTGACATCTATAATATCAGCTAGCGGGTTATCGAGGAGATTGATATCTCTTCGGGCATACACTGCTCTGGCCAATGTGATCCTCTGCTTTTGAGCTACACTCAAATTTATTTCCGTAAGATTAGTATCGTCCGAGGCTGGCCACAACGCCATGTCTGTATGCAATAAACACGAACGGATCGCGTTGTAATATCTGAAACCACAGCAACGTCATTGCAGAAGATTTTTAAAACAATATAATCGTCAAGTATTATAGGCATACCTGTTCGAGTCGAATGCCTCTCCGAAGACTACATTGTCTTTTAGTGTTCCGTCGATCAACCATGGCGTTTCAGGAACGTACGTGCAAGTTCCATCTCTAGTTACGTAGCCGCTAATGTGATTCAAATGACCCATCAACGCTAGGAGAAGAGAGCTCTTTCCAGAGCCGGGTTCACCGCAAATTCCTATCAATTTCCCCTTAGAATTGAATTAAGTATTGTTATTACTCGGATAAGGGTTGTACAAAATAATTTTTTCGTCCTACCCCCCTTGAAAACGCGTCTTTTGATACATGCAAAGCGGGTGGAATCTGAGTTATTGTGATCGCTTGGCGAGCGGGCGCACATTTCCATTACAGCCCGCTTCGAGCGGGCGGAAAGTATGGAAAGGCGTGGTTTCAAGGAGAGGGGACGAAAAGTATCGTGTGCACCACGGGCGGAAGGCGAGTTACACTCGTGAAATCGCCTTCTTTCCTCCCTTGATACACAATGTACTAATCAATCATCATCATCGAAACGGAAAGTTATCCTTCGACGTAATGGTGACCGAGGTGGTAACTCTGGCGATCCAGTTGAGGCAAGGAGGCTTTCTAGAGTAACCATTGTGATGATTCATCATCGTTTCCGAGTATTCAAGTAGCGTTGGAACTCATGATACTCACTTTTGGCGCATAAAAATTTATGTCGGTCAGCGTATTGGTTACAAGTAGTACGTTGAAACGAACTGGAACTCCGTCGTGATTTTCTAAATAAAATCTGCGAACAGTTCAATGAATTGTCACAGATCTGAAGTGTTAGTATGCCACTGCAGGTGTAAAACAGGGGAAGTAAATTAGAGTATAAGTTTACTGTGAAGTTCGTTTTCCTGGACTGTCGATGACTTGCTTGTCTGGGATCCATTTGAAATTTCCCCGGTTTATTGTTATAGCCAGGTTCTTGTCAATTGGCTTATCTGGATATCGGTCTGCTTCTTTCAGAGTTAATACAGCCTGAAAAAGAATGATCAAGTTCATATTGATAATCTCAGTTGATATTATGTCTCTCACCTTCAATTTGTTAAGCGATGTAAATCCTCTGGATATACTACTCATGGCTAGCCAACTACGTCGTACGCAATGTTTCAGGTTTATCAACAGAATCACCAATATGATCATATACTGAAACGAAGAATGAATCACGATGAATTGTGAAGCTATGCAGAATTGTTCATAATTTATTTACTTGACTGCATTAGGCTAGAGTCCATATTACATTGCGACTAGATAGTTGCACAGGGCGTTCTAGAACTAAATGCAGAAAATGTAAGGATTATTAGAAGAGGTCGAGCTGAGTGAATTGAGCACTGGCATGTCGCAGCCGAATTTTCAGCTAAGATCGAGCAACAGTCTGGTTTCAGGTGTGCGCGACCTGTGAGTAGACAAAATTATTCAATGAATAAAGTGTTCTATCTCATGATGCTTGAATAAGAGAAGATCATTAGTCGTATTAGCGATCGAGTCCGTCTAATAACCCAACTGCAGACTGATGCTACATACCAGTGCAAGTGCAACTTTTCAACCGGTCGTACCTACATATCTCGGGAACGCGACTTCGGAAACCGCATGTTGTATTAGTCAAGTTACTCAGCTCGACCACCTCTATTAGCCTTTACATTTTTTTGCAGTTTGTTCTGGGACAGTCTGCAATGAAAGTTAATGAAATATGAAAATATCGATCCCTATTATTCACATAGTTCTAGTATAGCAAGAAGTCACTCTTACATGCGCCGGGTCGACAAATCTCAGAGTTAAGAGAGCAGCCATAGTAGTGGTGCAAACCGTTATAACGGGAATGAAGTGCACCATGCATAGACTCCAACCCTCGCTCAGACCCCCAAGCCGCATCTCAACCAATTCTTTTCTTCTCGTTTCTGGAGGAAATCGACAAAGAAGGTGCAGCGCAGACATGCGCTGATTTAGTGTTTTATGTAACTTATCATCACAAAAATGATATGCTGTGCTCACCCTCTATTTTGGCTCTGAAGCAGCTATCCCACAGCGTCACTTTAGAAAGGTATATATTACTCACAAATTCTTCCACCAAAGACATTCGCGCCAATGAATAGTCCATTGTTTTAGTTGCAAATACTGATGTTAAATAAGCTGTCAGTATCTGAGAAAATATGATCGCATTACCAGAGCTGTTGAACACAGCACATCCTATACAAAGCATTTTCAGATGAATAAATATACTCATAGTTGCGAAGCAATTACCAAACACAAATAGAAGAGAAGTAATACAGCAATACCAATGAAAGCCCAATTTCCCATTAGGTACCACACGAAAAGTGAAATTAATATCAACGTGATCGGTCCTGTGAAAATCAACGGGCCATTTGTCATCAAATCGTACAAAGTATCGCTGTCTGGGACAAAATAGGTTATTGTCTGTAACAGAACAAATTTTCAATTGCGTCTTACAAAGTCTCGAAATAGTGATGAGGAAATATATATTTTTAATATCGGCACAACTATTCCGTGGGAACAATAAATACCTGGTAGGCCGAAGCTCGATATCTCACCGAAGAATGAATTAGCTTTTTATACACTAAGGCCAAACAGGCAGACCTCAAACGACTCGCTGTTCTACATAAACATAAAGTTCCATAAGCATTGATACTTCGCAGTTTATTCAATAATATAGTCAAAACTTCATCAGCAATCCGTTTCAATGCAACGAAATTCCAGATGACCAAAAACATAAACTGTAGCTATCTGATATCGTTTCAAACTGTCAGAATTATAACTCATAGAAAACCCACCTAAGATTCATGCTGGAACTCCATGCTATTAAAAAGTGTGATATTATTTCAGCAACAATTAATATTATAATATTGATGAAGATGATTGCCTCGTCGATCATAATTTTGTGTTTAATGGAATCTGGCAGTGCGTGAAGAATTTTTCCAGCAACTGAAACATGCGGCGGTCTAATTGCTGTCTTATTTATTATGTTACTAATTGACGGAGATATGGTTGTAGTCGTTAACGAAGCGCTAGACGTGACTAGAATTGTACTATTCAATGACGTGGCTGTGTTATTGTACAACATATCTCTGTGCTCTATCGCAGATATAATCCCTTGCAAAAGGAGTATCTGAAATAAACCAAACGTAGAATCTCAATGGGTGTATATATGTAATATCGAGTGGATCCAATGACTTACTGGACTTAATAGAGAAAGCAGCGTGCCTAACATGTAGATTAAAGATGCCATAAGAACTCTTGTACGCACGAATTTCCAAGCTATCCACGGAACTGAGGCACCAGCCTGTCCACGTTCTACCACATGGGCATGCCATAGTCCGTCCAATCTGTATAATTGATAAGCGCATTCATAATAATTATGAGGGATAGGTATCTGTGAAGAAATCATAGGTGCTCACCTGGGACCATTCACTTGGCAAGAATCTTGCTCAGCGGCTGTTGGCAGAGTTTTATTCCGCATCCCATTCTTGCAGCCAACGTATAAATATTCATTTAACCAACTGAACGACACGCTGGAGAAAAGACCTATTTTGTCTAGAGGCAATTCCGATACAGGGGTCCTGGGTGAAGAGAAAAAATAATTTTATATTTTTTGTCTGAAATCCGTTAGGATGTTTCATAAATATATAGTCATAGTATACTGTGTCACGGTACTGCATTGCTATTACCTTTCGAATCTAACGGGTATCAGATTTATGAGTGCTGTGGCATATCGAGACAGTCGATTGTGAGGGACGTATGTAGAGCTATGCTTCGTATGGTAATCATTTCTCGGGGGTGCCCTGCAAAGGCTGCCTGTGTCCAGACTGTGAACGACAGATATTTCAATTAACCCGCACGGAAATTTATATATTTAAAATATATCAAGAAAGAGTATATGTTTTATATCCTGCATACAAAAAATATACAAACAGGCATATATTTCATGCATAGTTTATCTATCAAATATGTATCCGAAGGATGGAAAAATATGTGTATATGCGAGAATAATATATTATTTATATGTCACACATACATATAATAGTATATTATGCACCTAGGGGCGACAAGTTGTTTTTGACGAGTGCGAGGTTGTATCACGAGGCGAAGCCGAGGGATACAATCGCACGAGTCTAAAACAACATTTGCCCTGTGGTGCATACGATATTTTATACACCAAAGGGAAATAAAGTGGTTTTTCCGGCTGGAACAGGGCAATAAACCGCCGTTTATATCCCTGAGGTGTATAAACATATATAATAAATAGATCATTTTTGGCCGCTTTTCAGTATATGTTGATTGTAATTAACGTGTATTTGAGTTATATTGCATATATATGTGTACATATGTATATTATGTATAATCGTTCTATATTATATAAAGATATCGCCGCCGTGTCAAGATTTCGAAGGTCGACGCCGAAGACCCCCCGAGGTGGAGCCCCCTCTCCTCTCCTCCCCGCCCCTCCCTCTCAAGAATCCCTCAAAACCCCCATGTGAACCCCGTACATGTCAAAAATACCTTCGAACCCCTATGTAAACCCTGTACATGTCGAAAATCCCCCAAAACCCCCATGTGAACTCTGTACATGTCAAGAATACCTCGAAACCCCCACGTGAACCCCGTACATATTAGGAATCCCTCAGAACCCCTATGTCAACCCTGTACATTTCAAGAATACCTCAGAACCCCTATGTGAACCCCGTTCATATAGAGAATCCCTTAGAAACCCCGTACAAGCTTATCCTATTTTGCGTGTGTAGCACACATCGTGGCGACTTTGAAAGAAAAATCACTCTTTTTTTATTCCAATATACATTTTTTAATTCTTTTTTCAACCTTTACTTCACTATCTAGAACGATATTGCATAGTACCAACCTGAATCGGGGGGTTGGCGCAGGGGGGCAAAGCCCCCTAGTAAATATATATATGGTTATACGTATACATCACATAATATATATCGCGTAGACGCAATAAACTGTTTTTATAGTAACGTAAGTGTGAGACCACACATAGCATAAACCATAATTACGTGAATTTATTTACAACGCAAAAAAAAAATAATTCACGCACGGATTCGAATACGGGCCGCCAGCGTGCCAACTGCGCGCCCTACCTGCTGCGCCACGCTCGCTCACTTGACGATACTCCTACTCTACGGTTATAAAATGTTCGTAAATTTACAACACATTTACTACACAAAAGTCTCGCAAAATTACAAATTTGGTGTAGCAAAGGAAATTACCAAGCCTTTTCCGCGAATTCACAATTACATTTTTGATTTCACTAAACTTGAATGGGGAAATACGAAACCGTGTTTGGAATTCGCTGAATTGTATAGTAAAAGTATCGGTAAAAGTATTTTCACTGTAAAATTACAAAACAGTATTTTCAATTTGCTAAATATTCTGCTAAAATTACTCTACACTTGTGTGAGAATTTTCGATCACAGTCTTTTGAAATGAAAAATATAGAGTATCGAACGGAATTGCTATACATCTCTATCAATTTCACTATTCGGCTTTAAAATTCCCAAAACCCAATTCTGAATTTACGAAAGTGATTTTCAAATTTGTAGTCTACTTTCGAATTTCATGACACTAAATCTTGAAATTGCCCTAACAAATTTTGATTTTACTGGATTATGTATTAAACATACCATATTTAAGATATTTCTAGCTGGAAGCTATTCGCATATTCCGGATTTTTTCTCAAACTAGCGCCAGTCAGTGAAGTGTGAATTGTCTGAATATTCATATCAAAATCAAAGTTCGCAGAGAAATGAGTTTAAAAAAAAAATTTACTTAAGTTGTGTAGTAAATAAAAAATGTTTTATCAACTGTATTTTCTATTGAATATTGATCACATGAAGTCATGGTCTACCATCAGTTAGATTGGCGTAGTAGGTATATAGGGCGTGCGATTAGTAATCCGAGCGAGCGGTGTTTTTCAAGTTAAAAAAATACGTTTTCATGCGTTAAGGTTCACCATAAACAGGTGAAACCTCTTTGGCACTCACAAATAACCTAAAAAATGTATTAAAACAATATTTTATTTACCTATTTTTCTCCTTGTACATTATTAATACACATTGACTATAAAGTTAGTAAACCAGTACAGTAAATTCATATACCAGTTTTTGAATTCTAGTTCACGTGTATGTGAAATTTGCTTATTATTAATTGAATAATGATGTCCAAATTTATTGAATTTAGCGCACCAGTGTTTAGTAATTTTACACGGTGAATTTATTATTAAAATACCACTTCTTGAATTTTCATTATCGTATTTGAATTTTCATAGACTGTATCTGCAAAAATGCTTCCAACAAATGTGTATTAAATTTTATACAGATTTTTTTCACAGTGATACTTATATGTATGACATATATGCATTGTAAGTGAGTGATCCATTATATGTTTACATATAAACAGCTAATTACCATAGATAATGAAAAACGATAAGCTCATTCAACAAATATTATAATGTATACACGTCAAAATTGGCAAGACCGAAAAATTGAGAATCCTAATGTAAAGAATTATGGAACAGTTTGACATCACAGATTCGCTATCATAATTCGATGATTAAGAGAACAAAATGTGTTGAGTAGTCGTCTTTATTGTATCGCATCCCCAGAATCGAAGTGTAACATCTAAAAAAAAAGCAAAAAACTAGTCTTCGTGAATTCGTTTTCAAATGCAAGTACCGAACCCATCCTTGAGTACTTTTTTAGTACGTTTTCCTTTTGCTCCTGGTTTAGACCTTTCACCAGCCAAACTTTCCAGCTTGTTGCTAATTGCGGATGGAGAACGAGGTCTTCGAGGGACGAGACTGTAGGGTCGTCGCCCAATTTTTCCAGGATACCCTCGTATACTTGCATATGAAAACGAATTCACGAAGACTAGTTTTTTGCTTTTGTTTTAGATGTTACACTTCGTACTCCACGAGTTTTTGAGGGAGCCCTGCTAAAAATTCCCGAATGGTCCCATGTAGGTTCCACACTGGTTCCGGTATGGACCACACTGGACCACACGTGAACCACTGAGGTCCCACGAAGGACCATGTAGGAACACAGGTAGAACAGGAATGGTCCTATGTGGGGCCTGCTGGTCCCACATGGGAATATCCAGGACCCACCTAGGAATACATAGGAAGTACCAGGGGTCTCATGATTCCCACGTAAAACCATCATGGTCCTTCCTAGGACTAGATTCCCATGGGTCTCATGATTCCCACGTAAAACCATCATGGTCCTTCCTAGGACTAGCTGGGGCCCACGTAGGACCAAATAGGAATACATAGGAAGTACCATGGGTCTCATGATTCCCACGTAAAACCATCATGGCGCTACCTAGGACTTGCTGGGGCCCATGTAGGACCATATAGGAACACACAGGAAATACCATTGGTCTTATGATCCCCACGTAACACCATCATGGCGCTACCTAGGACTAGCTGGGGCCCACGTAGGACCATGTAGGAATACATGGAAAGTATGTCGGATCTCGTGAATCGTATATCGATTATATATACGATAATCACAAGCGATATAAACGCATATAATATATGGAATACAACGTATAAATAATATTGCGAAGTTCGAAACATTTATTCTCATCCGACATAATAATATATTTTCACCCGACTACGATAAAATGACCGTATTTCGCCCCTGAAACGCGGGTCGAAAGTCGTCAATTTCGGACCAGAGGGACGAAAAGTTGATTGCCGGGCAAAAAAGTTGCCGGGCAAAAAAGTAAATAGCCGGGCAAAAAAGTGAATTGCCGGGCAAAAATTGCCGGGCAAAAAAGTGGACTTTTTCGCCCGGCAATTTACTTTTCTGCCCAGTTAATCACTTCTCTTCCTTCTGGTCAAAAATTGACTACCTACTTTCCACTCGCGTTACAGCGACGGAATAAGGTCATTTTATCGAAGTCGGATGAAAAATAGCATATGCCACACGGGAGGAGCGCAATTTTCACCTCGTGTTCGTGCTGCCCTCGCTGCACTCGCTTCGCTCGTGCCTCGGGCAGCAAACCTCGCACTCGGCGAAAATCGCGCTCTTTCCTCCCTTGTAGCATAATATACTATTACAACGATATCGGGTGATTCAGAATTATCTATTCTTTCTCTCGATTTCAACGGTTCGCTGCAGTTTCTCAAACTCAATTTTTATACCTGTAAAATTCCGATCAATATTCCTTCAGCTAATTATTGTCATAATTCTGTTAGGTCAGTTTAGGATACAAAAGCAATAGGAATTGTATATATATACCTATGTATATTACATTAGATATATATACGAAGCGTTTCAAAATTTCCAGGTCAGGATTGGACACGACTGGTCTCGCATGGGTTCTATACAAGGGTCCTTCCAGTTAACAACGTGGGGGTCAAACCGAATATGGACCTTATAGGTCCAAACGGGTCCAGTCCCCACGTCGTAATTTAGAACATGGATCTATAAGGTCCACATGGGTCCAGTGAGGTCCAGACGGGTCCAGTCCCCACGTCGTAATTTGGAACATGGACCTATAAGGTCCACATGGGTCCAGTGAGGTCCAGATGGGTCCAGTCCCCACGTCGTAATTTGGAACATGGACCTATAAGGTCCACATAGGTCCAGTGAGGTCCAGATGGGTCGGATTCCCACGTCGTGACATGGGGATTATTGGACCTCACTGGACCTTACTGGACCTATGCGGACTCTGGGTCCCACATGGGTCCAGTAGGGTCTAAGTGGGTCGAATCCCCACGTCACAACGTGGGAATCCGACCCATCTGGACCTTACTGGACCTATGTGGACCTTATAGGTCCATGCTCCAAATTACGACGTGGGGACTGGACCCGTCTGGACCTCACTGGACCCATTTAGGACCATCCTTGTCCCACATCACAACACGGAGATTAGGTCCCAAGTGGACCTTAGAGGACCAGCCGGGACCTTGTTCCAAATTACGATGTGGGGAATGGACCCATCTGGACCCATGTGGTCCTAACTCGGGAATTTTTAGCAGGGAGTTTTGAAGAATCAACAATTTTTTAGTTGTTACACTTCGATTCTGGGGGTACGGTATATTGAGTAAACTAACGTTACCTGGTTGTGAAACTCTCCACGCCGTCGAGACGATCGTAGCTATGATCAGGTGAGGAAGTCATACTGGCAAGTATGTTCAGCGGGTTGAAGCAGCAGTAATTCTTGGTTCACAGTGGTATCGCATTGTCCGAATCATATCTTGATTATGTCTTTCTTGCACAAGTATTATCACAGATTGCATTACATTTGCACATTCACAGTCGACGTCGTAAAACCATACAAATGTGAGAATTTCAGGAATCCCAATTATTCAACTGTAATATAAAGAGTGCAGACGGAGTATGAAAATAATTACAAAAAATTTAATGAGCTATCAGGTCTACGGATCATACCCTACACTAGCTGCACCATGCTTGTCGACAATTATCATTTTGAAATAGAGACTGTAGTCCGGACGTGCGCGAGATTATTCCACGAGAAATTATTAATGCAACTATAATACGATGGCGTACATCTCACCAGATAAGACAATCAGCTCACTTATGAGGAATATCCAATGGACAATATATATATGTATATATATTCGTGACTAATGATTCATTAACTCACAGCTAACTCTTAGTACCGTGGTCCGTGGAGGTATTTGATAAGCGAAGCTCGTATAGCTGTGTCTAGAAATGGAATCATAGGTGAAGTGTTACTTGATTTTACTCAAAAATAATGTCTTCTAACAATGTTACCCTGCTCCGGTACAACTGGCTAATCATGCAAAAATGTTTATAACGTATTTGTATTTACCGTCGAACCCCACACTCAATTTTTCTGCCCATATCCCCCACACTGGGGAACAAACGTTACTCAACTGCTTCACCAACGTTGAAGTCTTTCCATAGGCCAAAACAGGGTCGTGTTACATACCATTTTCTTCGTTTTTCCATAATAATAAAGTGAAATTCAATATAGAGATACGTTGTTGAAAAAGTGGTTGAAGGACTCCCGACGGAGCTAGCGCTTGCAGAAGCGTATTAAAGGTGAAGGAGCAATCTGTGCCGTGTATTTTTTCCAAATTTTGGAAATTCGTCTTCAGAGTCGAGTAAAATGGTGCCGAAAATGGGTATACTTCCCGTGATAATAAATTGGTGAATAATTTTTTTCCGAAATTCTACTAAATACACGGCACAGATCTATCTTTTACCTCCAATTTGAGCCGAAAATCAATAAAATCGTTTATAAGACCACCGAGAATACTTGCACGAGCGGAAACATAAGATCGCAATTCTGCCGCCTAGAGCCGTAAATCCCTACTCCGTCGTAGCCCCGGCAGTTTGTCCCAGCCGTTATCCCCTCCACTTTGGCGCGTGAAGCCGGAGGAACCCGCGCTAGTTCACTAGGCAACTTCCGAAAGGTGCGTGAGTGCGAGAGAGATAGCGTCATAGGCCGTACTGTGGGAGCGAGACAGACGCACTCGGAAACAGCTTGCGTTACACCTTAAAGGGAACAAGGTGTCCAAAAAATTTAAGAACGACGGGATTTCAAAAGCGATCACATTTTTTACCCAGTGTGGGGTTCTAAAGTTAATGATAATCTATTTCGGAGAAAATTTACCAGTTATCCATAATCAAGTAGTCTTGATGTTGCTTTGAACACCTCCATGTACACTCTTGCATGATGAGCACTTGGACATGCCAGTATAATCCTACTACGAATCATACATACATAGCTGAGAACATAACGTTTATAAGATGTTTATATAAATGTTTTATGCTGATTCGGCATTAATTTTTTTTAGAAATTGTACTCATTATTATCTTCAATAAGGAACAATATTTTTATATGTATATCACTTGCTGGCCTAGCAAATGTCATAGCTACTATAAGAATAAAGTAAGCTTAGTTTATCATTAAAATTTTTCAAATACGATTGAGCAATTGAGAAATGTAAAATGGATCATTTCCGTCAAAAATAAATCTCACCTGACGAATAGCAAATTTTCTAGATTAAAGATACAATCCAAATACTCAGACACTCGAGGATCTATGAGAGACGAAAAATATTGGAAGACAATATTGTGAAAACTTACGGTTTGAGAGGCTTGAACGTAACTAAATTCACTCACTCTCAGACTAATTCGGAATTCATGAGAGAAAGGAATCACCTGTAGGTGAATTTTCTTTCCCCTGCAGAGACTTTCAGATTCAATAACGAATGCTCTGAGATTTCTGTAGAAATTCTTTGGCACAGTTCACTAATACGACTACAATTTGTTCCCAGACTGTCTATGCAACTGATACCTTATCAGCCACTCCTGACAGATACCGTATGGGAATTGGTCTCCTATCAGATAAAAGATATTGTAGCTATACTTTGGAGAACATTTTCTAAATCGATTTTAAACACTGTAACTTCCACGTAAATTTACGTAGGTCTGTTTGCCTTATCAAATATTGACTAGCATGATAGTTGAACATTTCCGTCGAAAGAAAGTCTACCTACTTATTGCCTACATAGGGTAGACTGGGTACGGTTGTAACAGTTTTCGGTTTTGCCCTTACTGAGCTCAAACTACAGCGAAGACATCAATGTTCCAAATACCATAGCAAAGAGCATTCAATTGCTGACAAAATGGTGCTAAGTAGGACTCTTTAGCATAAATAGAAAAAAAGTATGAGCCTGTAAAAAAAAATCGGCAAAGTGTTACAACTGACCCCAACCCCAGGGTCAGTGGTAACACAAGATTTTTTCACAAAATTAGATTATTTATCATGATTTTGATGATTAATATCAGACATTCCCATAAGGAATACGTGTTTCAGGAACTAAAAAAAATAAAAATAACTTTTCATCACCTCTTGATGGCCGAATATTTTTTTTTTTCGTTTGGATCAAATCTTATAAATATAATGTTTTTTTTTATATTACTATTATTATTTCATAACATAAACTACGATAATGCCTAAATAAAAGAAGGAGAAGGAATGTTGTTAGCTGTAATCATCCGCCATCAAATGGTTGCAATGTCCCCGGACCAACTGTTACAACTGACCGCAGACGAGTTTTTTTACTTCAAGTCAAAATTTCATTTATTCTGTCGAATCTATCAACTCAAAATACTGTGAATACTGACACAGAATTGGCCAAGGAAACATATAAACAAAAGAAAAATTGAAGATTTATCATAGAAGTCTAATTATCGATGTTTAACTAAGATTGTAAGAACGTACTTTAGGCCCAAAAATAACAATGGGCCCCGCTACCCACTTCCGCTTTGCATGGAGGACCGCCACCTACTAATGTGCTAGTTCGGACCACTTGCACGGATTATCAGGCGGCGGTATATAAATGTCCTACCCTTAGTTTTAGAGATATTAACAATGTTATAACCGTACCCTGTTACAAGCGTACCCAGTCTACCCTACTATTGGATATCGTCCGGGGTATTTCTTTTTTCGATATTCGTCTTTACTTTTGAAGGGTAGCTTATCTTTTGGTATGGCCTGCCATCCTCTTCATAAATCTTCATATTATGCATCAGAGGCCAACAGAAAAAGAAACGATGCAAGACATATTTTTGTAGGTTACATTTATTTTCATAAACACAATTGTAGAAACTCTTAAGTCTCTACAAATAAACAATTAGCGTCTATAAAAAATATATTTGAGAGAAATGCAGATAATTTCTTGTCATTCCATTACACATACATAGAATTCAAGAGTAAAGGAGCACTGGCAATGAACCACTTTGAATGATTTATTATTTCCAACAGAACGACTACTTGGCTCGACCCTGATCGATAACTTTCGTCAGTTATATTTGATTAACAAAAATTATCTACGTGATTGAAGATGATCTAACGATAATCTTCAGGCAAGCGTATAACCACAAGGTATAATAACAATTAATATTTAGAATTTTGATTTATGTATTTGATATATGTACAGTATGAAATATTTCACATATACAAATATTCTTAAGGATGAATCCCACCTTTGCGTTTTGGTCCGTCCGACGCCGTCCGATCTGCCCGACGTATGTATATGAGGCATTCCATGCCAACTCGACCAATGATTTTCCCTCACCATTTTTGATTTGTTTCATAATTTTTTCTATGGTTGCCCTCACTTTCAAAAACACTTTGAAATTTTTTCAGATTTTTCTAAATAGCCGTTCATTTTTTACGTATTTTCAAAATTCCAAACAGATAGACATTTTTGAAAATTCTGAAAAAATTCTTAAAAATACTTTGTTCCCACACCATCATTTTGGGACATATTAAAAAGTGGAACCAATTTTTCTTATATTTTTTTTTGCATATTTAAAAAAAAACTTATTTGATAATTATGGTCCTATCGGCTCCGAAAAGTTGTAGAGTACGAATTACTCGTATTTTGAGTAAAAACGGGTTATAAAAATAAATGAGGCGAAGGTTTCTAATAATAATAATATAATATAATAATAATTACTACCTTTCTGTTATAAGACATTTTATTCAATAATGACATCAAGATTATTAATAATAATTGATTCGATAAAATGTCTTATAACAGAAACCTTCGCCTCATTTATTTTTATAACCCGTTTTTACTAAAAATACGAGTAATTCGTACTCTAAAACTTTTCGGAGCCGATAGGACAATAATTATCAAATAGGTTTTTTTTTAAATACGCAAAAAAAATATAAGAAAAATTGGTTCCACTTTTTAATATGTCCCAAAATGATGGTGTGGGAACAAAGTATTTTTAAGAATTTTTTCAGAATTTTCAAAAATGTCTATCTGTTTGGAATTTTGAAAATACGTAAAAAATGAACGGCTATTTAGAAAAATCTGAAAAAATTTCAAAGTGTTTTTGAAAGTGAGGGCAACCATAGAAAAAATTATGAAACAAATCAAAAATGGTGAGGGAAAATCATTGGTCGAGTTGGCATGGAATGCCTCATATACGGTGTCCCAAAATTAAATGCGCAAAATGATAGGGGTAATAGAGGGGGTCGAGCTGAGTAAATTAACCCCAAGAACGTGTGTCCTGCGGAGTCGCGTTTGCGAGATACGGCCGGTTAAAAAGTCGCGCTAGCGTTGGTATTTAACAGCCAGATTGACAGGGAAAATCAGTCGGTATTCTGGTTTGAGGTGCGCACGACCTTTTCATGAACAAATTTCAACGAATAAAGTCTTTGAGCTTATTATTATTAATCTGGGAATGATTGTTAACCGTATTAGTGATTAAGTGTGCCTAAATACCAGACTGCCGAACGATCTCCGCTGCGAATTCGACTGCTAAATACCAATGCTAGCGCGACTTTTTAATCGGCCGTATCTCGCGAACGCGACCTCGCGGACCAAATGTTATTGGGGTCAATTTACTCAGCTCGACCCCCTCTATTACCCCTATCATTTTGCGCATTTAATTTTGGGACACCCTGTATATGTATATATATTTATTGCAACAATGATACGCACAGAGTCGTACGGAGTCGTACGCAAAGGTGGGATTCATCCTTTAGGATTTGAGGTACCAATATAGTATATGGGTGAATTCCTAACGGTCTAAATGACCGAACAGTCTGAAATTGGCCGGAATCGAGAAATAAGGTTTAATACACTTTCGAACGATTCAACTGTCTGAACGCTCATTTCTCGATTCCAGCCTACTTCAGGCTTTTCAGTCGTTAGGGATTAACCCGTATACCAAGAGACTCGGTAGAACCTGGAGCAAATACTATGTCAATATTTATGTTAATATTTGTATTGGAAAAAAATATATATGATAATATTTGAAAGCGGCAGAAATAGTGCATGTTCGAATTCTGCAGAAACGGTATTTAGGCTTGTTACATAAAGTATTAAATTAATCTTATTATGATTATTAGGCCTAATAATTATACGACATTAAAAACTCATTATTGAAGATCATTTCTGATACTTTTTTTTCTATGCCCATTAGAATACATTAAGAAAAATTAAAATATTACTTTGGTTACTGTATAATATACTCGCTTTGTCGAGTAGATAATATGGGGTCAAAAGCAACGCAGATAAGCACCATAAATTCGACGGCAATATGGAAGAACGTGCCATCTCGGATTGTACTAAAAGGACGTGTCACCTCAGACCTTGCAAAAGAACGTGACGTCTTGAATTATGACAGAAGAATCTAACATCTCAACCAAGGAACACACATTCATTCATTCAACATTGGAATTTTTAGTGCCTGAAGTATACGTAACATTTTTTTCTAATAGATTCAATAATTGTTCCAATAATTGTCTCATTAATTACACGCGGGTCATGAAAAAAAAGCAGATCAACGATGAATTTTAATTGACAAAATTTTCATTCCGTTCATCTAAATTCATCTTAAATTTTTTTCTGTTTTTTTTCGGCCCGAATTAAATGAATGAGGAAATAATTCAAACAATTATTGATACTATTAAAAAAAAAGTATTTCGTCTACTTCAGGCACCCCGAATTCCAAAGCCGAATGAATCAAAATGTATTCCTTGGTCCACAGTCTTCTTTGACAATTTGAGATGTCACGTTCTTTGGCCGCAATCCAAGATGTCACTTCCGTTGAGCACAATTTGAAATGGCACGTTTTCCGATAAACATTCATTTAAGCGGGTATTTTTTTCGGATTTGAATCATACATGCGACGCATACGTCTTTTCAATTCCTGTGGAAACTTCTCGTAACACTTCTTACACGCTGGTTTCAAGTCAAATTCAAAAAACTTCGTCTTTTGGTTCATCTTCTGATCGCAATATGCGCACGCGAAGTGGTGCACGCACCAAGCCTTGTTCAACGCCGTGAAAACTGAAGATAAAAAATAGTATTATATCAAACCAAGGTCACTTTCAATCGACTCATTTTTTCAACTAGATTCCACAACTTACCATCTCCAGAAATGACTTGATTGCACACGAAGCATAAATTCCCAAAAAGTTGATGATAATGAGTCTCACAGTAGGCGAGTCCTTTTTTCTCATAATGACGATGACCCAGGAATGGCTTTTCGCACTTTGCACAAACAAAATGTTCGACGTGCCAATGTTTACCCAATGCTGTTACAACGCGTTCTTCAATCGGGCGTCGGCAGGCTCCACAGATCGGTATCCCCATCTTATCGTGGCACCTCAGGCAGTAGAGTTCGTTCTGCAAGAAAGATAATAGTTTTCCAAGTACTATTCAAAACAAACGCTGCATTTCTCAGTGTAACAGACAGAAGCCGTTTTATTCCATTAAGACTTTTTAATCTTTTGGTAACGTTGCGACAGCGATGAAGAGGAAATTGAGGTCTATCAAGTTTGCAAAACCGGAATTGTCTTACCATTTCGTTAGCGGCAAATCCAGGCCTAGAACGAACTTCTCTAGCGTCAGCATTCAATTCTACTCCACAAGCAGTACAGTTATAATGGTAAGGATGATACACTTCACCTCGAAAACGTAGCGGTTTGTCATCGATTACACCGCTGTAAGAATATTACGTGTAATGGTGTGGTTATTCAATTTCACTGTGAACTTGAATTGCAGTAACGTTTTATTCGAAATTCTACTGTTTTTCACTTGCGGGAAAAACACTCACTGGCATTGGTGACAAATGTGCTTTCCAAGCGCACCGGCCTTTATACGTGCATTACAAGTGTGGCACAACGCTCTTCCCTGACATTTCATGAATCCAGACTCTGCCAGCTCTCCACTACACTCTTCGCAACGGAAACAACCTGGATGCCAGTTGGAATTCATAGCTTTGATTACGCGTCCGATAACAAATTCACCTGAAAAAAAATGCAAAATGGTAAATTCAGGAGAATCATCTCTTCAATTATATTAAATTATATATATTGATTTTGTCTAATTTCATAGACAACCACAAAAAGTCTGTGTTATCGCTTGTGTTATTCTATAATAATAGCTTAGAGATGGATGTTTAGGCTATGCTTACCACACTTTCCGCAACAAGGTGCGAATAAAACATGAAAATCATGTTCGCAGTACTTACGACCCTCAAATTCATAGAAAATCCCATCAGGGAAAGGACGGAAACATTGCGCACATCTATATAAGCATAAAATCACAACAACAATAGATTAGATGTGTAGCATATCCGTTGAGAATGTGTTTGACGAACACATTCATCCTATCATTAAATTTGTGCTGCCACTTAGTAAGCTGGCAAAAGATACAATTACGCAGTACTTACACAAAACACTGCGGATGCCATAGTTCTCCACGAGAATTTACTATTTGCTCATTTGGTTCAAAGCCCTCGCGACAGCGAGAGCATAACATGTGGTCGAGCGACATTCCGGTAATTCTGGAAAAATGTGAACGTAAAAACTTTCCATTAGTGACACTACGTGCATAAATTTGGATTAGTTTCAATGCAGCGAATAAATACAAATTTACACATCATATTATTTATCATTTTAGATGATGGACAATGAGAGGAACTTATAAGATCTAGATAATTTCAACATAAGTCAGATTATCGGAAGAGCTATTTTCTGGTCTGCTTTCGTACCCAGTGTTTTTGTTCGTAGTTTGTTTGTCTGGATTATTGTTTTGTAGATAAACATTTCGAAAATTTCTTGGTGGAAGTTTGGGGGGTTTATCAAAGCCTGTCCACTCGGTCAGCTCTTCATAATCGCACATAAACGAGAGATGTTCACCATCAGATTCTTGATCGCTATTTTTGTCGATTAAATTTTCTCCGGAAAGTGTGCGCCTGCGATATAAATTACTATGATCTAACGACTGCAGCGATATAGAAATAGGAAATGGAATGGTATCACTATTCCGAGACATTATTAATAAACTTTTAACGATAGATCCTTGCGCGGAGTGATTTTTTGATCAGTCGATCACAAACATCATTGAAATCCCAATCAATTCCGAAAATTTTGGCTCGCTTTGCTCACGTTTTTGTATTTAACTAACATATAACGGTTCGGTCATATGTGTTAATTGATAATTTCTTATCTCATAGAGTTGGAGCAGATAACACACCAGAGAGATAAGAGTGTATGTACTGACCGTCAGTTTTTGACACAGTTGTCCAATACTCTCGCTTAAATGAAATATGTTGCTGATGTCACAAATTTCAGTTCTCTTCCAGTTCTCTTCCAGTAATAAAATCTACGTGTTCGAAATAATAATTTCAACACTGATGTAGCATGGCTGATAATGAGTGATCTACGCGTGAGTAATGCCTTACCAAGCGATTGCTGTAAGAAGATCGCTGCTTGTTGTACAGTAGTGCTCCCGAATTAATTAGTATAGTCTAAATTAACTACAGTGCGACCTCTCAATAAGAACGCTAAAGCCCCCAGGGGGAAGAGTTTTTCTGAGAATTCGAGTACCCCCACCGGGCGCGCGCTCCACGCTGACTGACTCTCTCTGTCTCTCTCTATCTTTTCATTCGGGGTTGGGCGTTCTTATTCAGAGGTTCGAACGCGAAAAACTCGAGCTCAGAGTGCGAGTCGGAGTGGGAGAAAGTACTCGAGCGAGAAATAGGGGAAGCGTTCTTATTGAGTGGACTCTTATTGGGAGGTCGCACTGTATAAGTGCTCAAAATAATAAAATATTCCTTTGACTTCAATTTCAAGATGCTACTTTAAGAATAGCTATATACTTTTTAAACTCATCAACCTAGACACCTTTGCTCATATTCTAAGAACTTTTCTTAAGCCTTGTCTTGATATACCTAATAACACTGCACTCCGAAGCCCGAGGCCGTTACGATGATATTTGTTTGCTATTTGGCTTAGTTATCGAGCCATCAACACTTAGCTCAGTACTACCACGTTGATAGATATAACATCGGGCAACCTTTTCGTGGTATATAGAAAAGCGAAACTGCTGTAAAATCTGAATGTAGGAGGTTACTGGAAAAGGTCTACTGGAAAGAATTATGTAGTGAAGTACCTTTCAAATGACACGCTAAATTCCACTGCGATATGACCGCTCTCTGTGTATCGTTTACCACAATGTCACTTGTTTCTTGTACTTAATTGTGTGATTGGTAAGGTGATTTTTCATGAATAAATGGGTTTGTAATTTACTTTGTTCTTCATCAATCATCTTACAAATCACACAATCACGTACACAACAAGTGACATTATCGTAAACTGTACACAGAAATCGGTCATAACGCAAAACGATCCCGTGTGTCATTCAGAAGGTACCTTGTCACATCATTTTTTTCAACAGCATTGAAAATCGCCTTATCCGATCAATATTCTTCGTGAGATTTTTGGTAAAAACTAATCCTGAGTTGACTATCTTACGCCAGAGCATGTATTCTCGCATCGTTCTTCGAGACCTAACCAACAAATGCAGAAGTATTGGGTTTGGAAAATTTTCATGTTAAAAATATCAGGGGTTGGGAGGAAAATGGGTGTCTGTAGGTATGTGAGATGCGATTCTAACTACGTGTAGTAAATGAATATCAATTATTGTTAAATACTAATGGATATGACGTCAATGCTAAAAAAAGAATATTATAGCATTGCTTACCCCGGCATAGTTTGTTTGTTGAGAAAGTAGATTTACGTATAATAAAAACTGAGGTTGGGATCGGATATTTTCACCCTTGTCACCCCGCAATCAATCTATCTGGCCGTAGTGTTGAGTCTGGAATTAGAACACGATTCACAACCGCTCCCGTATGTACGAGGCGATTTAAATATTTCGTAAGATATTCCGTGCTGCTGACATCTGTCCCACCCCTTCACCATGACACAGACGCTATATTTATCCCTATAGACTTCTAGACCTATAAACTTCTACATATCTATAGCACAGGCATAGTAGGTTTGGCAAATAGATCCGCGTGTATCGCGGTTTGAGGATAATGATGATGATTGTAGTGGGTGTACCTGCGTTTATTTACCTTGTTCAATTGCTCGTACAGCCGGGAAAGTACTTGATGAAACTTGAAATTAATTTAGCACTTTGGCATTAGCCTGACACCGTAGTTGTGGTCTCACACGCCCTGTACGATGAATATTATACTGATTTCTTTTCCTCGCTCTGCTGTCGGCCAATGAGACGACGGCGAATTCCCTCTCGCCTTTTTAAGATGTGTGAAGAATCTGTGGGCGGATGTTGGTTAAAGATGTGACCTGTCTCGCGATAATATTGCATTTACCATACCTAATTTGCGCTTTATTATAACTATAAGTCGAGATTTTTACAACCGTGAGTGTAGATTTATGAAGAGCAAAGGATTTAGTTCTGCATTCAGAATAGTTTTCACCAGTTTCACCTAACGTGCTTACGTAACACAAATCAGACGTTGGGCATAACTTACTCTCTACTCATCTCGACTCAGGATTAATTCTTTAATTATGGAGGTGAAACTATGTTATAGAACTTTACGAGCTAGCCAATGTCTACATTATCGACGAAAATTACCATTTGCACGTATAACACCGAGAAGATATTCTACGAAGATCTCCGACCTTAGATATTCTAGGAAGATCTCTGTCTTCAGATATTCTTGACATGTCTCCTCAGTGCTACTGGACTCCAAAATTAACTTTTTTTTTTCTAGCTGAAATAACAATAATAAAATGATATATTTTGACATTATTCGCATAATCGTGTTTATTGACACTTAACCTTTACTTTCTGGTCAAACTAGTTTCCCTCTCCTATTGGGATCGAAACTAAGGGCGTGTCCTAAGCTGAGAGCCCACTTAGAGCCACCATCTTTGTTTATGATTTTGATTTGAAACCAGTTTCAGGGTTGTTCTTGAGATATAAATAGTTGATTGTCATGTATTCTTACAAGAATGAGTCAGAATAATAGTGTACCGATGGAACTAGCCCGTTTCTGGGAATTTTTAACGTCCAGCTACCCTTATTTGAATGCGGTTCAAAGCCCACTCTGAATGGTTCAACGTTTTAGCACCAGATGTCAGAGTGCCACATTTTCGTTCCCATGTAACATCTAACCGGACCACAAACCACATCCTCATGAAGAGTTACCAGAAGTCACTATATCACCATGAACTACAAGAATCCATGATGAGAAACTTGAAATCTAGTAACTTGTCCAGTCTTCTAACGACTAACTAAAAACCCCTATACAAGGAACTTAGATCCAACCGGCTCTATATACGAGACCAACCCGCCTACCTCTGCTGATAAACGGACACGATTATAATAATCAATCTTATTTTATAATATTAATACTTTATAATAATGGTAATGGAATATATATACATGGGTAATCACATAAATACATATATATTACTATACATAAATATATATGCATATATAAAGGAAAATATAATTATAATTATTACTCTGGTGTGGAATAATAATGATACCCTTCAAAACGGATATCTAATTCAGGAACATAGCATAGCTATAAGTTTGATTCTTATAACTTTAATATAAATTAATATAACAACAACGAAATCACGGAACAACGTGTATACGGCTACGCGTTGATTAACAGGAGACCGCAACCGCGCGGAATACATTCATAGATAAGCCTTAGCTGCTTTCCTCGAAGATAAAAAGAGACGTTCAAATATTCAGCGCGAAAGCCATAAACACGTCAACCTGGTATACCGAGCGGTATTCATCGTTAAGAGTCAATACATACCATTGAGTAAGGATAAACAACGATGCACACAGATACTTATATGAATATGCTACCCAGCCGCATATACATGAAATAATTAATAAATACACACAATCAGTCACATTGCATATGTACGCATATACGTATCTATCAAATCATTGTAATGATCCATTTAACCATATAAACTAGTAAACATATATATATAATCAAGCATTAATCAATTGTTCAGAATCTGCAAATATACACATGTATAGATACATATATATATTCATTCAATTACACAAAAATTCTATATTAAAACGATACTGAACAATCGAATAATCATCAGAATATATACATCTAAGATAGGTATTAATCATACGACAAACATGCACGACGTATATGGAGTTGCACATTAAGACGACCCAGGTTGCAAGAAATACCTACAGCCATAGCTACCGAAAATAGCTAAAGCGATAGGAAAACTGCGGCCGCATAGTTCGACATTATCAGACAAATGACAACCAATCACGCTCGTCTACTCCCACTTGTATCACCTAAAAAGGGCCTATATAAACCCTCAAAAAGCAGAAGCATCATCTCAAATCTCTCATTCTTATTCTCGATTTTCTCACAGTTTTTCTAAACCTTCTCGGTATACTTCACGTCACGTTGAGCATCGCTCATACACGTCGTCCAAATTAAATATTGTCTTTGTAACATTTTCAAACTTATCCAAATAAACTTTATTAAACTTTAACCAAAGTCAAAGTGAATTATTCTGAGAAAAGAACCTTTCTCATCTATCCCCAACTCTGCCGAGATCCAGAGTTGACCAGCCGCAGCCCAAATCTTCATCGCTCAACTTGCATCGAGTTTCCATCAAAAACAAGGTAATATAAATATATATATATATTCAACCCTTAAATAGTAATAATCCTTCCTGTCCTACGGACGATAACCCAACGGACTGCCCTACTACGCGGACTGTAACAACCACGGACGATAACGTAGAAATCAACCCAATTCAGTGTATTTCAATACTTTATCGGTACTTGAGCACCCTGAACTACTGATCTGTGAGACTAACCACTAGTAACATTAAACTCTAGGGATTATTCTCTGGGGTCTTTTGTGAACTCCGGTTGGGACGTTACACCCATGTAACATCTCATCTGACCACATACCTCACCCTCATGAAGAACCACTAGAAGTCACTATATCACCATGAACTACGAGAATCCATGATGAGAAACTTGAAACCTAGTAACTTGTCCAGTCTTCTAATGACTAACTAGAATCCCCTATACAAGGAACTTAGATCGAACCGGCTCTATATACGAGACGAACCCGCCTACCTCTGCTGATAAATGGACACGATTATAATGATCATTTCTACCTTATAATATTAATATTTTATGACAATAGTAATGGAATATCTTCAGGGATAATTAAATGTATACATATATATTATTATATATATATATATAAAGGTAAAAGGAAATACGATCACAACTACTACTATAGAACGATAGCGATCCCTCAGACGGATACCTCCCTGCAAAAAATGTCCACAAGAAACCGGAAAGCGGCGTATACATTTGTTATACATTTCGGATACATTCCGGAAATTGATTTTTCGGATTGAATACGTTTTTGTCGGGATCGTATCCGGCCAAAAAATGGCTATGCGGATTGAATATAGTTCTTTCGGAGTTTGTACTCGGACGCCGAAAACCGTGAAATCGGCAATCCGTCCGTTTCATCCGCACTCTTTCCGGATGAAGAAAGGTGATCGAAATATATACTAATGTGTTCGGTTTGGTTTCAGCAGCGGCAATCGTGGGTTTCGCCACGAATCAGATTGTGTCCGGAACCAAATTAAATCCGTTTTTTATACGGGTGTATCCGCAAGGATACCGGGAGGGCGATGTGCCGAAGGTGATTTTACGTGGTTTTGAATACGGCTTCATCCGGTTTTCATCGGCAATCGATGCAATCCCCCCGTGATCCTGTTGTATCCGCAATTATTCCGGCAATACTTACGGAGAACAAGCGATTTCCAATTCGGCTGTATCCGGTTTCGATTCCATAATCGATTTCATCCGGCTTCCGCTCGGTTGTATCCGCAATTTTGCCGGAACAAAAACTTGCGTTCAAATTTCTTAAATAGTTGCGAATAGAATCGGACATCGGGCGGATTGCATCGGTAAGAGAATCGAAACCAGATAAGGCCGGATTGAGAATTGCTTGTACCACTTATACATTTCCGGCATAGTTGCGCATAAAATTGGATCGCGGGCGGATTCCATCGATTATAGAATCGAAACCGGATACGGCCGGATTGATAATTCTTTGAACGGCGTCAACGTTGGCGGGACAGTTGCGGATACAAACGGATAGACTCGATTTTTGACCAACGGCAAGTGGTCGTTCCAGCAAAGTTGCGGATACAACCGGACAGCGGACGCATTATGTCGCATTAGCATAAGCTAACATTATAAGAACACTAACGAGTGGCGCCACCCTGCGGACGAAAATCAAAAAAATGTAACCGCCGGAGCGGCGTTCGCTCTTTCGTAACATGGCGTCGAGCGTGAAGACGCGTCTTTAATAAAGTTTCTGTTTTTCACTCAATAAAGTGTCTCAATTGTTTTCCCCGGTTCCTAAATTGACATCTGGCGACCGTGACAGGACGGGGTTCTATGTTTGATTGAGTTAAGTGCAAAAATATGGATAAAATTAAGAAAACCAGAGCGGTATTACGCACCGCGTTTACAAAGGCCCTGAACAATTTACACGCCGAGGTACACGCGACTGTGTTGAATGCCGAGGAGGTTGCAGTTTCGCTACAGCTACTGGAAACTAAATTCTCTGAATTGGAAATAGTGAATCAACAGCTTTTTAACAGCATGGTTGAAAGTAATGTGGCTGAAGAAGAGATAGCACACGAGCTGGAAACCGCGGACGAATACAAGGTTAAATTCATCCGCGAACGGAATAGAGCTTTGGCGACAACGACACCAACCACAACGGCATCAAACAACATGGCGTCCGAAAGAAAACCGAAAACATTCAAACTCCCGAAAATTGAATTGAAGAAGTTTAACGGAGACGTGAAAGAGTGGCTACAATTCTGGAGCCTGTTTAAGAAGATACACGAGGATGTCGACGTGGCGAAGGAAGATAAGTTTCAATACTTAATTCAGGCTATGGTTCCGAAGTCGCGGGCATATGAGTTGGTACAAAGTTTCCCACCGACCAGTGAGAATTATGACAAAGTCATAGTGAGTCTAAAAACCCGTTTTGGCCGTGATGAGCTGCTAGTGGAGGTCTACGTCCGGGAGCTACTGAAACTAGTACTCCAGAACGCGATGAAACCGAATGAAAAGACACCGCTATCGAGCTTGTATGATAAAATTGAGTCGCAGCTACGGGCCTTGGAAACACTCGGAGTCACTACGGCGAAATGTGCATCGATGCTGTTCCCCCTCGTAGAATCATCACTACCGGAAGACCTGCTACGTGCGTGGCAGAGAAGTGGCGGGCTGGTTTCTGCAACAGCGGCTACTTCGGACAGTGCTGGATCAGGTAGAGGTGATGTGACTAATTGTAAAGACAGACTGACACTACTGATGGAATTTCTACAAAGCGAAGTAGAAAACGAACAAAGAATCGCTATGGCTGTGGACGGTTTCGATTTGAAGGATGGCATGGACAAAACAAAGAAACCAAAAGCACGTACGGACGCAGTTAAAGACATTCCCAGTGCGACTGGCTTATTGACTACGGGTAAGTCGAGCAAAGAAATTGAATGTGTGTTCTGTGACGCTGGACACGAGAGTTCAAACTGTGATAAGGCACGAAAGATGAGTCTGTCCCAAAAACAAGACATCTTAAAGGAAAAAAATGCTTGTTTTAATTGCCTGCGAATTGGTCACTCGTGCAGGAAGTGTAGAATCAACGTAAAGTGTGCGTGGTGCAGAAGGAAGCACGTGGTCTTGATGTGCCCGGAGTTGCTTACCAACGAAGCAGAGATCAAGAAGGTGGAGCCAATTGCGAGTACTATCGCTGAGAGCAACCTGGCCAGTTTTTCACTCAACCCAGAGGTCCTACTACAAACACTTCGCGTTAAACTGCGCAACGACACAGAAGAATGTGTGATACGCGCAATTATAGACACAGGGTCGCAAAAATCGTACATTCTGAAGCAGGCAGCGAGCAAGATGGACTACGTGCCTATTAGTGAGCATCGGATCACACACTCACTGTTCGGCGGAGTACAATCTGAACCTCAGAATCATCGATGTTACCATGTCCGGCTGAGCAGTCTGGATGGGAAGTACGCTTGCAGATTCAAAGCTATGGATCAGGATATTATCTGTGGTATTATACCTAGTATTCGGAATGGATCGTGGTATCAAGAGTTGGACGAATTGAACATCAAACCCGTTGACGTAGGGAGTGAGATGCCTATCCAGGTTCTTATCGGAGCCGACATCGCTGGAAAGCTTTTAACTGGACGTCATCACATTCTCAAGTGCGGACTGGTAGCGGTGGAAACACTCCTGGGATGGACTTTGATGGGCAAGATACCGCAAACAGAATGTCGAGAGGATGCAGTATTAACGATTAATTCGATGTTCGTGAAAGAAGCAAACGTTTCTGACTTATGGGAGTTGGATGTTCTGGGCATCGAGGATCCTGTCGAGAGTAAGACACGGCGTGAACACGAGGAAGAGGTTCACCAAACCTTCTTGAAGACTGTCGTTGTAAATGAGGAAAACCGTTATGAGGTGAAATTGCCTTGGTTGGAAAACCACCCGCCTCTCAACGACAACAGACAACTGGCTTGCAAAAGGCTAGAGTCGACCAAGAAGAAATTGGAAGCAGATGGTTTGTTTCCGGACTACAACCGGGTCCTTAATGAGTGGAAGGAGGAAGGCATCATCGAAGAAGTTCCGGAGAATGAAATGACCAATTGGGGTCATTATCTCCCTCATCGACACGTGGTGAAGGAGAACAGTACCACGAGGATTCGTCCGGTGTTTGACGCTTCAGCGAAAGACAGAGATCATCCTTCTTTAAATCAATGTTTGGAAACAGGTCCTAATCTTATTGAATTAATTGATTTGATTTTATTACGGTTTAGAAAAGGTAATATTGGAGTCATTTCGGATATTAGGAAGGCGTTTTTGCAAATAAGCATTGCCGCTAAGGACAGAGACTGCCTACGATTTTTGTGGTACAAAAATGGTAATATTGTGATTTTACGCCATACCAGAGTAGTATTTGGAGTCTCTTGCAGTCCATTCCTGTTAAACGCAGTAATAAGCTTACATTTACAACAAATCATTGAAAATGAACGTAACAAACTTTCAGCAAAATATTCTCAGTCTAATCTGTTGAAGCTAGCTGAAAGTTTCTATGTCGACAACTGTGTGACAAGTGTCAATTCTTTGCCAGAACTAACTCAGTTCGTTTCAGATGCAAAGGCAGCAATGGAGGAAGGGCGTTTTGACCTCAGAGGGTGGGAGTTCACTGACGACGAGGCACCATCTCACCAGGTCGCTGTGTTAGGTATGATTTGGAATAAACGGGAGGATACCCTGTCGTTGAGCGTGCCGAATTTGGACAAATTTCAGTCAGAGAAAGTTACAAAGAGGTCGATATTGTCTCTGGCCCATCGCGTCTTCGATCCACTAGGTTTTGCCTGCTCGATAATGCTCTGTCCGAAGCTTCTTCTCCAAGAAGCCTGGGCATCTAAGATTCTCTGGGATGATGAAGTAAGTGAGGAAATAGGGCAGAGGTTTCTGAATTGGGTTAGTCAACTGAAATACTTGCACGAGTTGCAAGTACCTAGGCGCATGTTGGGTTCACTAACCGACAGCGACAGTGTAAGCCTGCATACCTTCTGTGACGCTAGTCAGGTAGCCTACGCCGCAGTGGTTTTTGTTCGAATAGAAAATTCTTCAGGGGTTCGAGTACACTTTGTTCAAGCGAAGGCGAGAATTGCCACTGTAAAGAAGATTACAATTCCTAGACTAGAATTGATGGCAGCGACGATAGCAGCTAGATTGTCTGTCTCGGTTTTGGAAACGTTAGGATTAGAGCATGTGACGAAATATTTCTGGAGTGATTCAACAACTGTTCTGGCGTGGATAAAAAGACAAACACAATGGTGTACCTTCGTGTGGAATAGGGTGCAGGAGATTCGTAGGTTAACTAATCTTGACGATTGGCGGCATGTCCCTGGAGCTTTGAATCCTGCGGATCTGCCTTCAAGGGGTTGTACGGTTAGACACTTAGTAGCATCCAGATGGTGGGAGGGACCAGAGTGGTTGTCTGGTGCCGCAGACTCTTGGCCTATAGAGGAAGTTGAATTCAACGAAGAAGAAGTAGACAAAGAGAAAAGAAAGTCAATTACTCTAACTACAATGCTTTGTACTAAGGATAGCCAGGTAGAGAGAAGCCAAGATATCCCTTGGTATGCTGAGTATTTCTCCAATTACAGTAGAATTCTAAGACTGATAGGGTGGATAAGGAGATTTGCCTTTAACAGTCAACGTAAACAAGATGAGAAAAAAAGGGGAGAATTATCAGCAGTAGAAATTAGAGAAGCTGAATTGACTCTTTTGAGAGTTTTACAGGAGGAATCCTTTTCCAGTGAAAACGACGAACGTCTAGCTTCCTTATCGTCTATCAAAGGGGACGACGGGCTGATACGAATAAAGACAAAGATCATTCTCAGAGACGACGCACACAACTTTCGCTATCCTATAGTCTTACCTGCCCGACATCCCTTATCTCAGATGATTATTCGAGAGAAGCATGAAAATTTGGCTCATGCAGGAGTTCAGATATTGATGAGTAATCTGAGGGAGAATTTCTGGATCCTCGGAGGTAGAAGGACAATTCGAGCAGTTATTGGTAGGTGTGTGGTCTGTCAAAGACATGAGTCTAAGGCGGTAGAAACAGCACCGGCTCCTCTTCCGATGGATAGGGTTAGAGATGCCGCGGTGTTCGAAGTCACAGGAGTAGATCTCGCAGGGCCTGTTTTTCTAAAGGGATCTAGTAAAGCTTGGATTGTTTTATTCACGTGTGCAGTCTATAGAGCAGTTCATTTAGAACTAGTTACCTCGCTGTCAACTATGGCTTTTATTGAAGCTCTTAGACGTTTTATAACCAGGAAGGGTAGACCGTCGATTATCTATAGTGATAATGGCAAGAATTTTGTCGGTCTAAACAATCTGCTGCAGCAAGTAGATTGGGAGAAGGTGTCCAAATTCGGTACTGTCCACAGAATAGAGTGGAGATTCAATCCTCCAACTGCGGCCTGGTGGGGTGGTTGGTGGGAACGTTTAATTGGATTGTTGAAACGATTGTTGAGACGGGTGCTGGGTAAAGCTTGTCTTACGTACGAGGAGATGACGACTGTCTTATGTGATTGCGAATCAGTCATAAATTCGAGACCCATCACTTTCATGTCTGATAACACACAAGACTTGGTGCCTCTTACTCCATTGATGTTTCTGCAAGATCTTAAGGAAATAGGAGTACCTGATTTGGACTGTATAGAAGAAACTAATTTAGAACAGAGATATTTATATCGCATAAAGATAAAAGAAGACTTACGTCACCGATTCCGGAGTGAATACTTGGGTGAATTAGTGCACCGTTGTGATAAAAACAAATTGTATCGACAAATTCAAGAAGGAGATATAGTTTTAGTTGGCAATGACAATGATAAACGATTAAAATGGCCTTTAGCCCGTGTAAAAGAAGTAATTGTAGGTAAAGATGATGTTCCTAGAGTCGTGAAGCTTGTAACTAGTTCTGGGGAGTTGGTACGACCAGTACAAAGAGTTTTCCCCTTAGAACTAAGATTGGAGCAGTCAGAGGTTCTCGACCAAATCAACGATAATATTAAGTCAAAATTACCTGAAAAGATAAACGTGATACCTGAAAAGGAAGAAATAATCGTAACCCGTAAGGGACGTACTATTAAGAAACCTAAAAAACTTACGCTGTAATGTGGTTACATTCAAATAATAATAAAAGACTGATGGTTGAGTTGAATTCCGACAACTCAAGGTGGGAGGATGTCACATTAGCATTATAAGAACACTAACGAGTGGCGCCGCCCTGCGGACGAAAATCAAAAAAATGTAACCGCCGGAGCTGCGTTAGCTCTCTCGTAACATGGCGTCGAGCGTGAAGACGCGTCTTCAATAAAGTTTCCGTTTTTCACTATATAAAGTGTCTCAATTGTTTTCCCCGGTTCCTAAATTGACACATTACTTAGATTATTGAACCGAAACCGGATACGGCCGGATTGATAATTCCTTGAACCGCGTATATATCGGCGGGACAGTTGCGGATGCAAACGGATAGACTCGATTTTTGACCAACAGCAAGTGGTCGTTCCGGCAATATTGCGGATACAACCGGAAAGCGGGTACATTACTTAGATTATAGAATCAAAATCGGACACGGACGGATTGAATCGATTATCGAATTCGGCCTCATCCACTTGCTATTCGATAATTAATTGTACTCGCCCGTGATCCGGTTGTATCCGCAACTATTCCGGATAGAATTCAGATCGAAGTACAAGAGTTTCAGTTTTTTCAGGAAAGTAATTCCGGGTGAAATCCAGGCAAACCCGGATAAGACCCTCATAGTCTTTTTTTGACCGAATGGAGTGCGGATAGAGACCGGTAGAAACTCAGTCAGGCCTATCCGGATTTAATCCGTTTACGCAATTCAGATTTTCGCCGCTCGGGGGCATCATTCTCTCGGGAGTGAAGTACCACGGCTGCGAAATAAGACCTCGCGATGCTCGAGCCTAAGTATACTTACCTGCCACCGAAGGTTACTGTGCGAATAACACGGTTTCTGGAAGTCGAGGCTTTTTCATTGCTCTATTGGTCGAGCTGAACCCAACTCCCCCCCCCCCCCTCCCCTCACCCACGCTCGGATAACACCGGGCATGTGTACGTATACAAACAGCTTCGCATTACCGGACACACTTGCGGATAAGACCGTATAGCACTTAAATCCTGAAATCCGTGCATCGTCCGTATCAAAGTGGATAGGATCTGGATAGAGCATCGCAGCCACGCATGCGGGACCATATTCGAATCAATCTCGGATTGAGCCGCATACAATACGGGTACGCCATTTTTCACGGCTCTTTCGGATAGAAAGGGATGAACCCCGATTCGCGTGACCGCGCATTATTCGGATAAGGCCGGATTCAGTTTGTTCAATTTTTTTGTTGGCAAATTCTAATTAAATTTCGAACTGGGCCGCAAACAGTTCGGGTTGGCCATTTTCCACCGCTTTTTCGGATAGAAACGGATGATCTCCGATTCGCGTGACCGGGCATTATTCGAATAAGACCGGATACAGTTTCCTTGGAAAATTTTTGAGCAAATTCGAATAGAATTCCGAATTGGGCCGCAAACAGTACGGGTTGGCCATTTTTCACCGCTTTTTCGGATAGAAACGGATCAGAAATTCCTATCGGACATTTTTTGCAGGGCTAAGCAGACACACTTCAAATGATCATTTCTACCTTTATAATAATATTTTATAATAATAGTAATGGAATATATTCAGGGATAAACAATTGTATACATATATATTATTATATATATATATATATATATATATTCCACGAAATGTCACGGTATATATATATATACCGTGACATTTCGTGGAAGGCGTACGCTTTGCAGCAAAGGCCTGTTCTCATTTCAAAGGTCCTGAAACTTTGGACGAATTCAAACGCGAGATGCTAGAGGTGTTGCGGTCATGCAAGCAGAGATGCAAAAATTCAAGGAGAAATCGTCTGAAACGCAAAAGAGTGGACTCCGAAGACGAAGACCTGGATGTCGAAGAGATGGAAGATCCGGAGGAGGCAGAGCTGAGGGATACCGAGTACGAAGACTCGGAAGATTCAAGAGTAGGGTAACCGATGCAGGTCCTGGTGTATGGAAATATTCTAGTTTATTCACGTAGCGAAATATCAGAAATATTATATTATATTAATGATATTTTGATAAATATCAGAAATACAATGTTATATCAGTGATATTTCGATTTTATCAGAAATACAATTTATTTATTTTTTATATTATAATATTTTTATATTTTATATTATAATATTTCTAACATTTCGGTACTTGAATGGACTAGAATATTATATCATACATATCCCATTCTATATACTCTGTTGCAATTAAATTATATTCTATTTTATATGTTCTATTACATTATATTCTAGTCTATTAGATTAAAATAGGTATTATATTCTGGACTATCCAAGTATGGAAATATGAAAAATATTCTGGTCTATTCAAGTATTAAAATATGTGAAATATTCTAGTCTATTCAAGTATTGATATATCTGAAATATTCCAGTCTGTTTGAGTATCGACATACAATATTCCTGATATTCCGATACGTAAACAGACTAGAATATTATATTTCACATAATATACATATAATATTTTTATCAGCCTCTTCATATCAAAGAGACAAATATTTACATTTTTTTTATATATTTCAATAACTAATACCGTATCAGCCCGAATATAAGCCTTCTTCACCCTCACAATCCGCATACTAGGAGTCGAATTATATTCGGGCTGATGCGGTATATGGAAAAATGTTGAAGTCCTTTCACTAATCATTAGTTTATAAGCTCATATCAAAGATATCAAGCTCGTTGAAGTTTTTATATTTTATAATATTATATTACCGTAAGGAGGTTTTTTCTTTGTTTACCAATATAAGACTGTTTATATACCCCTGTACTAAAGCAATACATTTTTTACACATTAAATTTGTTGTATTGTTATTTCGTGTCACTCGAAAATATCCTCATCACGAGAATACATATTTGAGATGTAGTTCCATCATGACAGGAGGACAATATGCCCACACGCGTGCTCATCACGCGTGCGTGGCATATGCGACGCATATGCGGACGCATCTGTATGGTACTATGGTATTGTGAGCTCACGGCGTGTAGGTTAGGTAGCACAAGGTGCGCGCACTATGCGCGCACTGTACACGCATTTTGTTATCTGGGAACGTCTATTAGAATACATAAAGAATAGACGGACGCAGCGTATATGGGACGATGCATTACCCTTCACAAAATGTCGGATAGGAATCGATAGAGACGGATAGGATTTCGGATATAAAACCGGGTAGAGCCCGGACGGATTCTTATCCGTCTGTATGTGGTTTCTGACCGGTCGAAAATTTCTGTACGGGGTTTATCCGGAATTGTCCGGATTGGATTCGGGATTATTTTCCTTTTGATACGAACATTTAACCGGCTTTATCCGATTTTCATTCGGCGTGAAAACCAAGTACGTTACTTATGCGACCCTATCCGGTTCCGATGCGGACCCCAGACTCCGGCCAATGCGGAATCCATCCGGTGCCATCCGGATCTCGTCCGACGAAGCACCGTAGTCGATTTTCAGGCGGGCCTGTCCAGGTCTTACGCGGGCACCAGTCTCCGGCCAATGCGGAATCTATCCGGTCCCATCTGGATGTCGTCCGACGAAGCACCGCAGTCGTCTTCCAGCCGGGCCTGTCCGGGTTTTACGCGGGCCCCAGTATCCGGCCAAGGCGGAATCCATCCGGTCCCATCTGGTTTTCAGCGGACGACTGGGAACTTGAGAATTCGGCAAAGTCCCTAAAACGGACGCTATTCGGTATCATCCGAATTCCAGCGGACGACTGGGAACTTGAGAATTCGGCAAAGTCCCTGATCGACCTGCCGGTATCCGGTCTCATCCGGATTCCAGCGGACGACAGGGAACTTGAGAATTCGGCAAAGTCCCTCGACCGGACGGGACACGGTCCCATCCGGTTTTCAGCGGACGACTGGGAACTTGAGAATTCGGCAAAGTTCCTCGACCGGACGGTACCCGGTCCTATCCGGTTTTCTGCGGACGACTGGGAACTTGAGAATTTGGCCCGAGCCTCGGAATCTATCCGTCCTCATCCGCACTTTATCCGTATTTCATACTACCAGCGGAACCTATACGCTTCTGTTCGGTTCCTGCCCGGCAGCGATTTTTGCGATCTTCACAATTCTATCGCCCTCATCCGCACTCTATCCGTATTACAAACGCCGAACAGAACCTATATGTATGTATGTAGATACGCCAGCGCTATAATCATGAGCATGGTAATCTATCTGCCGCGAGGCGGATCGTATCCGGAAGATAATTGAAAACGCCCGGAATCTGGGTGTACCCGACAGGCTGCCACTAGAACTAAGTGCCGAAAATGGTAACCTGTCCGGACCCAGGGGCATTATTTTCTCGCGATCAAAGTACCACGGCTGGGTGATGAAATCCAGACAGACCCAGATAAGACCCTGATAGTATTTTGTGACCGAATAGAGTCCGGATGGAGACCGTTAGAAACCCAGTCGGGCCTGTCCGGGTTTAATCCGTTCACGCAGTTCCGATTTTCGCCACTCGGGGCGTCATTCTCTCGCGAGTAAAGTACGACGGCTCCGAAATAAGACCTCGCGATGCTCGAGCCTAAGTATACTTACTTGCCACCGACGGTTACTGTGCGAATAACACGGTTTCTAGAAGTCGAGGCTTTTTCATTGCTCTATGGTCGAGCTGAATCTAACGGAACCCCCCCCCCTCCCCCCTTTTCCACCCCGCCCCCTTGGTACATAGGCTGCTAAGTCAGCTATGAATTTTTGGGTAAAAAAAAAATAAATTGGAACATAGCTTAGCCATATCTGATGGTAAAAAATAAATAAATAAATAAGTAAATAACGAAACCCCTTATGTCGGGGTGGGATGTCCGGATAGCCTCGGATATTCGTCCGGATACATGTTGGCCAAAAATTTTTTGCATATTGCGGATACGACCCGCATAGGACGGGACGGAAACAGGAATCAAAAACCGTAAATGAAAACGGGTTAGACCAGATGAAGTGTTCCGAAGCTGTTCCGAATATGACCGGATATAAATCGGCTAAAAAATATTTGCACATTGCAGATCCGACCCGCATAGGACCGGACGAAAACCGGAATCAAAAGCCGGATATACATCCGGATACAATCGGGTAGGTTCCGGCACCTATGCGGAACCTACCCGACATTTTGTGTAGGGTAGGACTACCCAAAAAAAAAGCAGCACTTAGCCAGCCCGAGGAATGTTACGTAACAAACGAATGACTCAGAAAGCGAGACCTCGCTCGCACCAACGTGGACCAATCACGTTCGTCTACTCCCACTTTTTACGCCTAAAAATGGCCTATATAAACCCTCAAAAAGTCGGAGCATCATCTCAGTTCTTCCATTATTTTTTGGAGTTCTCTCTGTACGTTTCACGTCGAGCATAGCTCATATATACGTTGTACAAACTAAGTATTGTCTTTGTAACATTTTCCAACATATCCAAATAAACATTATTAAAATTATAAACAAAAGTCAAAGTAAATTACTCAGAGAAAGAGAACCTTTTTTATCCATCACATACTCTGCCGAGATCCAGAGTCTACCAGGCGCAGCCCTAGTCCTCACCGTGCAAAGATAAGGTAATATAAAATATATATACATATTTAACCCTTACATAGTAATAATCCTTCCTACCCTACGGACGATAACTACACACACCGTCTTATTACCCAGACGATAAGACGTACGGACGGTAACGTAGAAATCGACCCAATTCAGTGTATTTCAATACTTAATCGGTACTTGAGCACCCTGAACTACTGATCTGTGAGACTAGCCACTAGTAACATTAAACTCTGGGGAGTATTCTCTAGGGTCTTTTGTGAACACCGGTTGGGACGAACTACACCCAATGGCCAACTCCCTATAGTTAGCCCCTCACCTGCCCCGATTGGATTAATTATGATTTTAATCGTTTGTCGGTCATTTGTTGGTGAATGATGGACTAATCCGGACGTTTCTCGGTGATGCGTTAATTAATAAATCGATTAATAAAATTTCCTAGGGAATTTTTTTTTTCTTGGCCCCTCGATAAAAATGAATTTAATAAGTGGCCGAATCCGCGTGGATTCACCCAGATTTTCCGGCCATGTTTTTTGTGGAGGCTGAAACTTTTTTTAGTGGTTCTTTGGCGTATTTTAAGCGACCTGTGTCCGAGGGTTTTGCCCGAAAATTTTTTGAAGGACCGTATTTATTAATTTTTAATTTGGCGAGAAAATCAGTCTTTTTAAAACGAATTTCAGAAAAACTGCTGTAAAATTGAGCCAAATGGACTGATTTTGGCGATTTTTTTTTCAAAATGTTCAGAATTTCATCACCTTTCAGGTCGCACCTATAGTTTTCGATTTTATTGCGATGCGAGTCCACAATTTTGAAAAAACTGAAAAGATTCGAAAATTTTCAAGTCAAAATATCTCAAAACACCACATCTTTTTTTCGCTCGTTTTTTAATATGTTTTTGTACATGAACAGTACTAACTTCTCCCAAAGCGACATCCCCAGTACTTTTTTTAAACGCAAGATATAGCAGATTTTCGAAAATAACGGTTTTTTTTTGGCGTTTTTCGCCGTTTCCACGTGTTACATCGAGTTTGAAGATTGAATAGGCTTCGTTTTAAAAAGACTGATTTTCTCGCCAAATTTAAAATTAATAAATACGGTCCTTCAAAAAATTTTCGGGCGAAATCCTCGGACACGGGTCGCTTAAAATACGCCAAAGAACCCCTAAAAAAAGTTTCAGCCTCCACAAAAAACATGGCCGGAAGATCTGGGTGAATCCACGCGGATTCGACCAAGTATCGATGCAAATCGACGTGGAATCGTTTGTCGGTGATTAATTGTCCATTTTTAGGAGGAAAATATTCATACCTTTTTGTTCGAAAGTTCGCTGTGGAAACAGAAAGTAAAGATTCATGGAGACACACATGTTTTCGCTTCACCCTGCATACGCGGACCTATGGGAGGTTGCATGCCCGCCACTTTCGAATTTCCCAATGATTTTGATGTCAAACAATTGCTCCTTAATTGCTCGCATTAATCGTAATTGCTCCGTTGCTTTTATTAATTGCTCCTTCACCGTTTTTGAGAAAATTAACAACAACAAAATTTGTCTTATTTGATACGTGCGAGTGCGCGGCCTGTATGATAAGACGAAAAATCGCGTTTTCAAGTCAAGATCCAGGAAATTTGATTTTTTTTTTACATATTGACATCGATCATCGTCTCTTCATTGCACGTATGATAAGATGAAAAATCGCGTTTTCAAGCCAAGATCCAGGAAATTTGATTTTTTTTTCATTGACATCGATCTTTCATTGCATGTATGGTAAGACGAAAGATCGCGTTTTCCAGCCAAGATCCATGAAATTTTTTTTTTTTTTTCATTGACATCGATCAGCGTCTCTTTATTGCATGTATGATAAGACGAGAAATCGCGTTTTCAAGCCAAGATCCATGAAATTTGATTTTTTTTTATCGACATTGATCAGCATCTCTTCATTGCATGTATGATAAGACGAGAAATCGCGTTTTCCAGCCAAGATCCAGGAAATTTGATTTTTTTTTTTTACATTGACATCGATCACCGTCTCTTCATCGTCTCTTCATTGCATGTATGATAAGATGAAAAATCGCGTTTTCAAGCCAAGATCTTTGAAATTTGATTTTTTTTTTTCATTGACATGGATCACCGTCTCTTCATTTCGGTCATGATAAGACGAAATATTGCGTTTTCAAGCCAAGATCCATGGAATTTGATTTTGTTTTTTCATCGACATGGATCACCGTCTCTTCATTTCCGTCATGATAAGACGAAATATTGCGTTTTCAAGACAAGATCCAGGAAATTTGATTTTTTTTTTTCATTGACATTGATCAGCGTCTCTTCATTGCATGTATGGTAAGACGAAAAATCGCGTTTTCAAGCAAAGATCCAGGAAATTTGATTTTTTTTTCATTGACATCGATCACCGTCTCTTCATTGCATGTATGATAAGACGGGAAATCGCGTTTTCCAGCCAAGATCCATGAAATTTGATTTTTTTTCCTCCACATCGACCACCGCCTCGCCATTGCTGGTATGATAAGACGAAAAATCGCATTCGGGCACTCGAACGTATCAAATAGAAAAAATTTTGTTCTTGTTAATTTTCTCAAAAAACGGTGAAGGAGCAATTAATAAAAGCAACGGAATAATTACGAGCAATTAAGGAGCAATTGTTTGACATCAATATCATTGGGAAATTCGAAAGTGGCGGGCCATGCAACCTGCCATAGGTCCGCGTATGCAGGGTGAAGCGGAAACATGTGTGTCTCCATGAACCTTTACTTTCTGTTTCCACAGCGAACTTTCCACGGTTTGTTTTTTTCGTTTCCGAGGAAGGTATGAATATTTTCCTCCTAAAAATGGACCATCAATCACCGACAAACGATTCCACGTCGATTTGCATCGATATACTTATTAAATTCATTTTTATCGAGGGGCCAAGAAAAAAAAATTCCCTAGGAAACTTTATTAATCGATTTATTAATTAACGCATCACCGACAAACGTCCGGATTAGTCCATCATTCACCAACAAACGACCGACAAACGATTAAAATCATAATTAATCCAATCGGGGCAGGTGAGGGGCTAACTATAGGGAGTTTCCTCTTTGCTTCCGAAGCGTTCTGCCGTCTTGACGTCCCATCAGCGCTGCCAAGCGGCGACCACGTTTATTGAGCCGTATTGGACTACGCACCTGGCATAGCAGTTCGTATTTCTTATTATAGTTTCCATAGTCCGTGGTCGTGTACAGATTCAGAGATCCCTAAGTCCAAAAAGGAAGAAGAAGAAGAAGAAGGTCTTGTACAGATTATTGAATCGTGTAGAACGGGCTTTACTTCCGGCTTTCACGCAGCGGCGCCGATCCACCAGGTCTTGATCGGCATCTGAAAAAAGGGACGATAACGTTGTAACCAGCTCTGGATAAGCTCCCACTGATCTCTATAAGCTCTGTCCCACTCTGAGTTAGTAGCAACTCACTCTCTCCTCGCTCAGAGTAACGAGAATTTTAGTCTGCATGTACTTTCCCCGCCCCCAGAAATCATAAATGACATAACCATTGAGAATAAGACACGAGTGACGAGACTGTAAAGAATATAACCTCAAAGTATGTATGTATGTATGTATGTATGTATGTATGTATGTATGTATGTATGTATGTATTCATTACTGAAATTTACGAGTTACATTTACAATTTACGATTCCCAAGCCATTCTCTAAATTTCGATGTTGTGTGGAAGCCGGTTCTTAACTAGCCTACCCATACGTTGCAGGTGTTGCTTGGTTACCTTTAATATGTTGAAATTTATTCGTTTTTCTAGGATAAGCACAATGGGTAATTGGCAATTGGAAGTTGCCAGAATGATACTATACATGGCATTTCCAGTTGGCATGTTTCACTACTTCAACCAACCAGAAGTTTATGAAAAATGGATAGTAAATAAGAAACGTGAAATCTACCCAATAATAAATCGAGAGGAAGAGGCAAAGATCAAGGAGAAAATACGAGCTATCCGTGAAAGACAGGAAGCAAAAGCATATCATGAAATAGAAAATAATTTGAATAAATGAAATAGGTAACTGGAATAAGTTACTTATAATTTTTTTGATACAAACCAGGTATCAAAGTAGACTTCCCTACCTAATAGAATTATCAAATGATACATACATCATAAATGATCAATACTTCTACAGCACAGACAGTGTGTTAACAATCTAACCTTATCTCAGATTGGATAATTAGGACTTATATGTACATAATCATTTGTTGAGAACAAAAACTTTGTGAATATTTCGATCCAAAACCGCATTGAAGGTAGCAGATTTCAATTTCTTGTAGAATCATAATACTAGTTGGGACTCATTCATAATTAGTATAGAGCATGTGGCTAAGTCCAAATATGGAATAAAGATATAAAAACTGTAATTTTAATGTACATACTGCAAAAAGGAGAGAATCAAAAGATAACAGCTGTACTTTACTATTGTAGAATCGTAGTCTCTGTACAATTACCATTTATTGCGCTATTTTTACGAAAGTGAACTGCTTATTGCTGCTGCAGGGGAGGGTTTATTTTAAGACACGCGCGGTAAAAATCTCAAAGAATCTGTGGCTAGTAAAAATTAATTGCGAGACACTACCCTAGCGAATTCATTTACACCGTTATTTTTGGTGTAATTTTGGTGTGTTTTTAGGGTGGTATGATTTCGGTGTAATTTTGGTAAAATACCATTTTGCCACCAATATTACACCAAAACTACACGGTGTAGCTGCTCGTTTTCCACACCATATTTACACCGATCTTACACCCACCCATTTTACACCTATTTTACACCGATCTTACACCCACCCATTTTACACCCATTTTACACCGATTTTACACCCACCAGTTTTAGACCGATTTTACACCCTCCCATTTTACACCGATCTTGCACCGATTTTACACCCACCCATTTTACACCGATTTTACCTCGGATTTTACGCCAATTGCACACCTTATCTATTCGGATCGAAGTGTACCAACTTCTTCAAAGAAAATGAAAATCAATCACAATCATATCATAGCTTATGAACCTAAAACTTGCTTTCATTAACATGAAGTACTGTAGCTCAGACGGTAGTGTCACTGCTTGGAAATTCGAAGGATGGTGGTTCGATCCCGACTCAGATATCTCATTTTTTTTTTCGAAAATCCGTTCTGTGTGAAATGGATGTAAAATCGGTGTAAAATGGGTGGGTGTAAAATCGGTGTAAAATGGGTGGGTGTAAGATTGGTGTAAAATAGGTGTAAAATTGGTAAGGTGTAAAATCGGTGTAAAAATGGTGTGGAAAACGAGCAGCTACACCGTGCCGTTTTGGTGTGATTTAGGTGTGGTCAGATTTGCTAGGGTAAAGTTTTTGTTTTGCCAACTTGAAAATTTTCAACATAGCTATGAATCAACATGTTATGAGAATAAAAAAAAGAAACTAATAATTTGGATCTCATTGATTTATTATTTATAGATAAAAAATAAATAAATATCCTCGATATTGGCAAGTGCGAAATTATTGTACAGAGGTATAACCTTACGTAACTATAAATAAGGCAGCGTTGCCACTGTTAAAGAAATTTCTTAAGACCTTAAGAATTTCTCAGAATTTCTATTTAATGGTATGGGCAAACCATAGACATAACCTCTAAACGTGCTTTGAACCTATATTGCCGTCACCTGTATGACGCATTTTTGGAAAACTGACTGAAAAATTCTACGAAACATAAAATTCAATAATGTTTTAGGTCCTAAGAAATTCTTAAGAAATTTTGAGGACTCATCCTAAGAAATTAATTTTCACAGAGTGGCAACACTGCTCACCATATTATAGTTGTTCTCGCGACGTTAAAATGTGACTGATCAATAAGTACGTCTGGTGGAATTACAATCACAGTTATCGGTATAATTATAAGTCCGTGGTCTGAACCAAAGAGTATGGGATAGAGGAGCCACTGAACTCTATAATACACTCGAAGGCTGTCTGAGGTGGTGGGGGTATCGAGAACTTGCAAGAGAGAGATAGTTGTGGTTATTACCGGACGCACTCGTCACACGCATATGTACGTTCTGAGCTACAAACATCGCTACCGCTACCGCTTCTGCGCTAACGGTCAACGTTTTCATGCGAGGTAGTCGCCATGGATTGGACAAGGAGGTCCGGTAATAACCACAACTATCTCTGTCTTCCGCAGTTCGCTACACGAATCATAGGGCAGACAGCCTTCCAGTATATTATAGAGTTCAGTGAGAGGAGCAGCCAGCGTGCACGGTGTTCGGCGCTGCCTGACGACGAGTCGGGCCCGAACTAACTGAGAGATGATGACGTCATGACATCGGGGTCCGTAAAATACGCGCTTAGAGCGTCCAAAATTTGATTCAAAACGATGTGGTGGGGAGTCGATCGTTCGGGCCTGACTCACAAGGTGCGCTCGGAACCGCGTACGAAATTTAACACAGGAGCCCACTGATATACATATATACTAACTGGATACGAGGTGTCCGCCATATTGATGTTCCCAATAGAAACCGCTGCGAACCTGGCAGTCAGCCACGGTACTTCGTAGGGTCGCGGTGACAAACCAATGAGAAAACGAGGGACAAGTTGGTCACGGAATTTGGTTGGTACACAACGTAGTACGGAGGCTGACTGCCAGGCATCGCATGGTCGAATCTCAGCTTCTAATGGGTACAAAACGCTGGCCCATGGCTCCATAGGCGATCTCGTATCCAGTTAGTATATATATCAGTGCAGGAGCCTTATGGTGGCTGATCCTCTATCCTTATCCTCTTTGGTTTGAACCATGGACGCGTCACAGCGATTTCGGCCTGTACCCTATCCAGTGTATTCGCGCTGCTCACGACCGATGGCGGCGCTAGCATCGGGTCGTCACGTGGTCTGAAAAGAGTCCCCAAAAACCAATGGGGAAGCCACCTTCAAATAATCTGAATTGTGACACATTTTTAGAACGAGATCCCATTGCGCGGGATAAAAAACTGTGTCACATACTAAAAATATATGAGAAATGATATTTTCACAATTATTTAAAATACTGGTGTTTGACTAAGCACGATTTCCCATGCTTTAACATACGGAGTTCGACAGGGGACTCTTTTGAATGGTTCTTGTTACTGCCGCGTGGCGCTTTTCATTTCGTGAGCAACGCGAATAACGGAGTTATAGTAGAGATCAGTGACTATTATCGTGAGCTTGAGTTCTGAATACCTGCCACCACAGCTTGTTGTTCTGTTCTTTGCAACCGTTGATAATATCAACGTTGACACACTCTTGATGGAATTCCCGCAAGATAAACAGAGGTCGTGACCCTACCCACATTATTGAGAGAATACGTTCTACCTTTCCTACCGCCGATAATATGACACGTGGTTCTGTATTCGTGCATACCGGGCGAGACATCTGGAAGACTGAGCTGAGTGTTGCGAGAGGGACACAGTGACGAAACTGAGCTCGCGTAGTAGCCGCTATTGAAGTGTCTCAGCTCCACGCCGAAATAAACAGTTGGTCGGTTTGCAAACGTTCTTTACTCCCTGTCCAATGTTCGTTGTATTTTTACCAAATGAACCGAACGCAGCGGTGCAGCGTGACGCCTCGGAGGAGAAGAAAAAGTGTCAGAACTTTTCCGTACAACAGAAATTGTTCATATTGAATCGAGTAGACGCCGAGGGGGTGTCGATCCCAAAGATTGCCAGGGAATACGGACTCTGTGACACGACAGTACGACGGTGGAAAAAAAAGCGCAAACAGCTCGAAGCGTTCCAAAACGAATGCACCCTCAGACATAACAAGAGAATGAAAACTTCTCCGAATTCACGACTTAACGAAGCACTCTACATTTGGTACTGCCAGAACAAAAGGCGAGGGGTTCACATCACCGGGCCTATTCTGAAAGGTATAATCAGTTTGTGAAAGAGAGGTTCTTTCTTACAGAAATGTGTCCAGCACGTTTTAAATGTTCTGTACGTATGGTTTTATAGTAGAATATTGTGCAAGTGCGGAAAGTGGGCGAGTAGCCGCTATCACACGAGTTGGATACGTATCCGCCATCCGCACGAAGTCTGCGTAAGTTGCGGCAGGTGCCTTGTTTCCAAGATGCATTTTCCGCACTAGTGCTTCACTTTCTGCATTGCTCGGAAATGAGGAACTTCATGTACGCTAGAGGCTTCGAAAATCATACTTTCCAAGCAGGTGTGACAAAATAATACATTGTGTATCAAGGGCGGAACGTGGTGCACACGATACTTTTCGTCCCCTCCCCTTGAACCCACGCCTTTTCATATTTTCCGCCCGCTCGAAGCTGGCTGTAATAGAAATGTGCGCTCGCTCGCCAAGCGGTCACAATAACTCAGATTCCATCCGCTTCGTATGTATGAAAAGACGCGTTTTTAAGGGGAGTAGGACGAAAATAAATATATTTTCCGCACGCCGTGCGTAAAGTTCGATTTTACGCACGCAAGCGTGCGTGTAATCGGACTTTACGTGCGTTTACGATGAAAAATTTTGTTCGATACATGTGCGAAAGTTGTTTTTCGACTCGTGAGATTGTCACCTCCCACTCGTCTCAAAAGTACAAACCTTTCGCACTTGTATCGAAATATACTATTCTGCGCTTTCTCCGTTAAAAACTTTACTGTTGTGGAGTTTTTCCACACACTGCCACACACATTTTTTACGGAGTCCGCGCAGAAAATAGTATGTGCGGCAAGGGCGCAAATATGGTCTTCATGACGAGTGTAAGGTGCCACACGAGCCAAACGCGCCCTTGCCCTACAAAATTACTACTCTTCTGTGAACTCTAAAGCCAATGCCTTATCCATAATACCAATAGTCCAGTCAGAAGGTAGCATAGAAACTGAAATTCGCCTAACTCCTAATATTTAAGAAGAACTTGTGATCGCTTGTGACGATATTTACTGGTCATTCTTCTCGCCAGAAAGAATTATTATTAAATGATATTATCCTTATATTAATCTAGAATGGACCGCAGGATGCGGGAGGTCAGATGTTATCCAATATTGGTAAAAAACCGAATGTGGCACAGTACACCTACGATTCGATGTTAGTTGACTTAGCTCGAGATTCTTTGTTGAGGACGAGTGGCTTAGCGGCTCCGAAGATGATCTTTCCCTTGGGGTTAACGGCAGGTTTTCCGGGTAATTAGGCGTCACCAATCATGATTGGGTTGCGTTCTTGATTTCCTGTCGCCAACAGGCTTCGATGTTTCAAATTTAATGTAGTCAATGGCCCTTCAGAATTAACAAGGCTTTATGATCAAATAATAATTTTTTACGGCATAGGCATTAAAAAGTCACTTTTCGACACCTGTTTTCGATCCGTAAAGTGGCACTTTATACCGCTGAGTTCCAAGTTGCGGTACAAAGTCTTTCTACCGCAACTTTGATGCGCAGTTCGAAGTTCGTAGTTCAAAGTTGCGGCATGAAGTCATATATATGTATATCTTCTATAGGGGAGACCGGGGCTAGTTGATACGGGGGCAAGTTGATACAAACTGTATTGTGCGCAAGTGCGACTGTACACAATGGCGTCCTTCGAGTTGAGGGACTCTTTCCTAACCCACTTCAGTCTACACGTGTGTTTGACCACGTGTGAACAACGGCGTTGAAGTTATTTCAGTGAAATGGTTTTCGGTAGGGCAAAGTAAATTTTCGTGATGTGATTCAAAGGCAGTTTGCACCTGGAAACAAAATTTTGGGCGATTCTTCTGATCCTGGCTCTATTTGGTAATAAAAAGGTCAGGAAATTCCGTTGTCGTCGAAGGTATATCTCTACTCTTGTTCTCTGGAGTCCTGAGAGACGCCAACAGCGTCGCCGGGGGCAAGTTGATACGTTTCGAAGGGGGCAGGTTGATACAGTACACACGTTGTATCACTTGCCCCAACTATGTTCAAATTCCTTTTTTTTTCGTTTCACAGAAAAATTGGTCCGGAAATATATGTATTAAGAAAACAGAATGGGGCGAGATACCTTTGGAACTTACCTTTTTACTCGTCATTATCATTTGTAGCTGTCTTATTTGATACGTACTTTCTATTCCTTATTGCATATTTTGGGCAATAGTATTATTAGCGGTAGATATACCACGAATCGCCATTCGTATACTAATTCGTCTTGTCATGATTAATAGTCTAACTTCAAACGAAGTATTTGTAACTCTTCCATCTGTCGTTACTTTATGTAAAAGCTTCGTATTGTACTAAATATCTAATTTCTTACCTACTAAAATATATTGTGATAATCGTGTGCCTCATGTGTATCGTTATCGAAACTGCAAAATATGAGGTAGATTGATTAAACAAATATTTTCATAATTTTTTCGGATTTTTTAACAGTTTTTCATATTAGTATCAACTTGCCCCATGTCGGTATCAACTTGCCCCGGGGTGGGGCAGGTTGATACGTTTTGCACGCGTCTACTCAACAGGCTGTCACAGGCTCACAATTTCAATCATCAAATTTTCCTTCGCTACACTAATAGAGGAAGGACTAGGGTATATTACCATCTTTTTTTCAAATTTTTATTACAAAAATTGGAGGAGTTAAAAATTGGAAACCAAATTTTGTATCAACTAGCCCCGGTATCCCCTACTAATATATAAAATAGTTCGTACGTTTGTCTGTTTGTTACCGATAAACTCGAGAACCAGTGGACCGATTCACATGAATCTTGCACCAAATTGTTCGTTACGACTGAACTTAAAACATAGGCTACATAAGTTGTGCAAAAATGGTCCGATTGGTTAACAAAATGGTAAAAATATGATAAATACGTTGCCTTTTGACATGGAGCGTACACTATGCGCTTGGAACTTCTGACCGCCACTGCGAGATAGCGGGGCGTTCCCTAGCCTACCTTACCATCGCAGCCAAACAGCCCAAGCAACGTACAAGTCACGTAATATCTGGACAGCCTCTTGCAAATACATTCATTAGATGGCTTTCGTCTCTCGCGATTAAATTGCACTCATTCGAGTATATCGATGCCCGATACGAATAAAAGCACGTTTCAGATTCCGGGTGGAAAAGAGCACGTTTCAGATTCCGGGTGGAAAAGAGCACGTTTCAAATCCCGGATGGAAAAGAGCACATTTCATATTCCGGGTGGAAAAGAGCACGTTTCAAATTCCGGGTGGAAAAGAGCACGTTTCAGGTTGACTCGAATAATAGCACATTTCGGGTTGACTCGAATACTAGCACGTTTCGGGTTGATATTTTTTCCACATGCCCACCCTTACTATCGAGACTATATCGACGCCCGATACGAATAAAAGCACGTTCCAGATTCCGGGTGGAAAAGAGCACGTTTCATATTCCGGGTGGAAAAGAGCACGTTTCAGATTCCGGGTGGAAAAGAGCACGTTTCAGGTTGATTCGAATAATAGCACATTTCGGGTTGACTCGAATACTAGCACGTTTCGGGTTGACTCGAATAATAGCACGTTTCGTTAATATTATAATCCGTCTAACAATGGCAATCGGATTATAATATTAACGAAACGTGCTATTATTCGAGTCAACCCGAAACGTGCTAGTATTCGAGTCAACCCGAAATGTGCTATTATTCGAGTCAACCTGAAACGTGCTCTTTTCCACCCGGAATCTGAAACGTGCTCTTTTCCACCCGGAATATGAAACGTGCTCTTTTCCACCCGGAATCTGGAACGTGCTTTTATTCGTATCGGGCGTCGATATAGTCTCGATAGTAAGGGTGGGCATGTGGAAAAAATATCACGTTGTGGCGGTAGATCAATATTTATCGTTTGACGCTATCGCTATATGCCATTATTAAAATCTACAGTTGAGTTTTAAGTATGTCGAATATTTTGAGCCAACAAAATGATCTTTTACGAGAGTTTTTTTTTCTCTCCTGTCTAGGTTTTTATCCCTCTTGACAAGTTTTTACCCCGGTTTATTGCCCCGGTCAAGAAACTGTGACTTCCATCCCGTTGAAGAGAGCAAAAAACACGAGTTTTTGATGCATGTGTGGTAGAAAAATATGATATAAATGATCATTCACATATTTGAATTTATCGGACGAGGCGAACCAAATTAATTAATTATTGGTACCCACCAAGGAGAGATTCTTCCTCTATTCGAGCGTGCAAACCTTGGTGGGACCGAAAAAAACCTATAGAAAAATCAAATTTTTATTTTTAATTCTTCGAGTAAAAATTCCCCCGGCCCGGGTTTGAACCAGGACCTTCACATTTGTACTGCGACGCCTTGTCCAATTAGACCACCGAGGGGCTGAAGGAATCTTTACTCGAAACTTGTATTATGGTATACTAGACACGTCATTGTCCCAGTGTCAGGTGTTTGTTTTGGTGACTCTATCGTTCGCTATCTTATACATTCACATATTTGAATTTATCGGACGAGGCGAACCAAATTATAATGATATAAATGATATCTCTCTTTATAAATAAAAAAGTTTTTCGTCGTTTCGTCGTCGTCGTAACTATGGTCGGTTGTTGATTTCACGAGCCGGTAACTATGCCAGTCTCTATATCTTATCTCTCTATCTATATAATATAGTATATTGTGCATCAAGTGCGGGAAGTTGGCGATTCCGGACGAGTGTGAGGTATGCCGGACGAGCCGAAGGCGAGTGTCGGCATTCACACGAGTTAGGAATCGCCAACCCGCACGAGATCCACATCCTGTTTTTTGTATAAAACCTGATATGGAAAGTCTGACTTCGCGGACTGTGGAGAATGTGCGAGATAGCTGATCCTCTTACCGACCGAGGACAGTGCTGGAATGTCCACATTCCGGCACTGCTCTCGGCCGGTAAGGGAATCAGCCATTTCGCGCACCCTCTACCGTGCGCGGAGTCGAACTTCCCATGCAGGTGTTACGAAAAAGTCCTTTTCGTTCGTACGTTCGTCACGTAACTATGGTCGGTTGTTGATTTCACGAGCCGGTAACCAAGGAGCCGCGAAGCGCCGGCCCACTGATATCACTGATCTCTAATAGAGATCAGTGACTGATCTACATATACAATCTAACCTTCAGTGGCTGTCGCGCCATAGTTTCCGGCGTCCAAAAAAGTTTTTCGTTTGTACGTTCGTCACGTAACTATGGTCGGTCGTTGATTTCACGAGCCGGTAACTATGCAAGCATCTAGGTGAATTTTTTCGGACATCCTAGGAAAAATGAGTGTTCCAAGAAGGGTTAGAAATGATAGAATAGCCACTGAAGGTTATAAAAAGTTAGGCCCGCCATTCCTAGGAAAAGTGAGGCGTGAAGCGCCGAGCGGGGTTGCCGCGCGAAGCGCGGAGGGGCGGAGCCCCTAGTATAAGCATCCGGGGCATTGAAAATGTCCCCTGTTTTATCGTCTTTGTGCATTATGTTTCGATGATCTTTTGTATCGTTTCATTTTGATTTGCCCTTGCGAAAACGGGTGTGCAAGGAATGTCAATTGGAATAACGAAGTGTGACCGAAGCGTTCAGCAAACGTGAATTGTTTTAATTTACATCCCTTATTTTCAAACTTAAAAAAAAAAAATTCCTTAAATCCATGGATATTTTCCGCAACCGTCACAGTGCTTGACGTAGACGGCTCAGAGTTTTCACACATCCTCCCGAGGCACCGTTAGACTTCTTTACGTAGACCGCTCAGAGTTCTCTCACATCCGCTCCGCAAACTTCACTTTCAGGTTTGAGATCAAAACTTCACTTTTACGTTTGACATAAAAATATACTACATATTTTTTCAATTGTTCCGCAACTGTTGAACCTCAGAATTCATGACTATCTTGACCCACTAACTGACTAACTCATTGGTGCTCAACCAGCGTAACGCTTTCGTGTGACACTTTATCGTGACATTGAGTATCTGGACCCCTATACTGAACCAGTGGTGCACTATTACCCCGAAATCGGAAGCATTTTCAATGCTAATACGCAGTCTGTACGGACCTCAACTGGCGTCAAAGTGACGTTTAATGCCTTTTTCGTAAAAAATATTGTATGGGGCGCACGCGTAAAGTGACTGTTGAGCAAGGATTACCGGCATAAAAGCGGCTCGTACGGAAAACATAACCTTGCTGAATAAACAGTCACTTGACGCGCATGCCACATAAATATCTATTACACTGGATACGTTAAATTTGAAAAGAATGAAAAATACAAGAGAGTCTGAGTCGACCTCACGCCTTGGCGTCCTCCCGCAGAGTCAGAGCCAGACGTCCTTCGGGCCCAAAGTCTGGTGGCGGAACGAAGTTCGAAATAATTTTTACGTTAACCTACCTATTTCAGATTTGCATATTCGATGTGGCCATGACGCGTAATTATGAACATCTACTAATCTCACATATCGTTACAAACTCAGAGCTGGTGTTTTTTCCACAAGTGAATTGAGTTTTCGCGAATGGTTCAAATGAACTACTACGGACAATACAATTACACTGTTAAAAATTTCTGTTGCAAATTTACAACAAATGTATAGGAAGAAATATTCGGACTCGGTATTTTAAATTTACTCCACATTTTGTTAGTATTTTTTAAAGTCTTGTTTCGCACATTTACTATACTATTATTGGCAAGTTATCAGCCATAAGTGAAGTAATTTAATAAAACGGAGTAGCATTATTAAATTGATGAATAGCAATTTCAATGTTCGAATGTATGAGAATTTTGATTGCGTGTAAAAAGTGTTTATTGGAAATTCACTGAAATTTACTATACTAGTTATAGTCTAAGAGCCGACGACAAAAATCCGAGTAGAAATCCCTCCCAGAGGTCATACATATGATTGGTCGCGTCATACATGGGGGAACACGAAATGGGCCTGCTGCATAACCTGGGACTTGCCAGGGCCCAAAAAAATAAATGAATAAAAAATTAAAAAAATTCGGTTTTGGGTTTTTGAAAACTCCTGTATTTTTTTTGTTCCTCGAGGCAGGGGAGGGGTAGGGCTATACGAAAAGGCAGTGCTGCAAGCCCCCCTGATAGGTCGTATCAGTTGCTGCAGCGAGATAAGCGACGCCTCGCGCCCAGGTATCAGGTTTCTAATCTCTCCTACAAAAACCAATGCTTACCTGAAAGATCATCAAATTCTGCCATGGTGGCGACAGGGCGGGAAAACCTGGAAAACCTGGAATAGTCAGGGAATTCCGATAGTCGGGAAAAGTCAGGGAAAAGTCAGGGAATTCTACTGAGCCACAGGGAATTTTTTTTATGTCACCATTTTTGTGATTACTACATTCAGTCAGGCCTTTTAATTATTTCAATCTCGCTTGTGAAGACAATAATTTTTTATCTGCCTCCGTTTTACCTAAGATTGACTTCAATTTTATGATTCCCCTGGAACAATTGTAATAATTTGCTTATGAAAATCATCTGGATTTGCTGAGAAAAGAGTAGGAAAAAATTGATTTTCGGGCGGGAAAAGTCAGGGAAAAGTCAGGGAATTTAATTCCACCTAAATTGTCGCCACCATGTCTGCGTAAGAAAAACCACTGCTGCATTTTCCAAACAGTGGTGAACACGGCTGCTGCAGCATTTGAAAGTCGCCCTCCTAGTCCAGTCATTATGCACTTTTGACTTTGCAAAAATTAAGTCTCAAGGTTTTCTTTTTGTCTCACGCCCTCGGAGGGATCAGTCTTCGTGTAAATTCAGAATGACGACCCAATCCAGCCATTGCGTACGTCCAAAATTTTTTCTTTTTTTTCTAAAAAATGGTTTTTGTCAAATAACTTGGCCATTGCAAAATTTGGTGCAAAAAACGTTGGAACAAAAGTTGTAGGAAATTCAATTTTCTACAAGTTTGGTCCCCACAGTTTTTCTTCTAAGATTTATAATTTTCAAAATAAATCTGAAGAAAACGGTCAACTCGAAATATTGAATTATCTCGTTTATTTTCGAATTTACGGCATAAATGAATATAGTCAAACTTGAAGAAAATCAAATTTCCTACAACTTTGGTCCAGGCGATTTTTCTTCTACGACCGATATTTTTGTTGCTAGGGACAAATAATGCGTTGAAATAACGTGTCAATGGCTCGTGAACTGAAGTAACGAGGGATGAATGCAATAACGTAGTAGAACATAAGATGGAATGTCATTGAAATTTTGATGAGGGCAATACTGAAAGAAGATTGATTATTCAAATATTTTGGTGATTAAAATTTTCTTTTATTTCGATGATCATACGTAATTCTTATTCTTAGAATCATATTTTTATCAAGTATTCTACTGTAACTTACATTTTTAGAAGGAAAATCGTGGAGACCAAAGTTGTGGGAAATTTGATTTTCTTCAAGTTTGACTATATTCATTTCTGCCGTAAATTCGAAAATAAACGAGATAATGCAATATTTCGAGTTGACCGTTTTTTTTCAGGTTTATTTTGAAAATTCTAAATCTTAGAAGAAAAACTGTGGGAACGAAACTTCTAGAAAATTGAATTTCCTACAACTTTTGTCCCAACGATTTTTGCACTAAATTTTGAAATGGCCAAGTTATTTGATAAAAACCATTTTTTAGAAAAGAAAGAAAAAATTTTGGACGTACGCAATCGCTGGATTTGGTCGTCATTCTGAATTTACACGAAGAAGACCCTCCGACGGCGTGAGACAAAAAGAAAACTTTGAGACTTAATTTTTGCAAAGTCAAAAGTGCATAATGACTGGACTAGTAGGGCGACTTTCAAACGTTGCAGCAGCCGTGTTCACCACTGTTTGGAAAATGCAGCAGTGGTTTTTCTTATGCAGAATTTGATGATCTTTCAGATAAGCATTGGTTTTTGTAGGAGAGATTAGAAACCTGATACCTGGGCGCGAGGCGTCGCTTATCTCGCTGCAGCAACTGATACGACCTATCAGGGGGGCTTGCAGCACTGCCTTTTCGTATAGCCCTACCCCTCCCCTGCCTCGAGGAACAAAAAAAATACAGGAGTTTTCAAAAACCCAAAACCGGATTTTTTTTATTTTTTATTTATTTATTTTTTTGGGCCCTGGCAAGTCCCAGGTTATGCAGCAGGCCCATTTCGTGTTCCCCCATGTATGACGTGACCAATTATATGTATGACCTCTGGGAGGGATTTCTACTCGGTTTTTTGTCGTCGGCTCTCTTACTATTAAGTAACTTTGTAGCGAATGTGCTGACAAAATTTGTACATGATTACACACTATGATACTATAAAAAAACGGAGGGACAGATTTTTCCAGCACAAGATAGGCTTCGAAGAAATAACTGAGTTCTGTCAGTCAAAAATCCTATGTTATTCAAATGGGGAAAAGTAAGGGCTTACAGGCACCCTATCCCATTAAGCTAGAGAGCTCAAATTTCACTCAGATTTTTATTTATTTATTTTGAACCGATTTGGGGGGCGTCGCGGACAAAATTCCACCGACCCCCAAATAAGGGCCACCCTACTGCAGTATGCTGGGTTGCCTATCGGTCATCGCATAGAGTTTCGTATACTGTACAGTGTTTCGGCAGAAGGGGCATACGAAAACCTACGTGCTAAACAATAGGCAACCTAACATACTGCGGCGTTCATCAGGAAACACCCAGTACAGTGTAACGCCGTTAAAAGCAACGGGCCGGAGTGGATTCTGCTTCTACGGGGGGTCCCCTGCACTCTTTCATGCCTCACCACTGGCCCGTTTCTTTCGAAAAGGTGGTCAACTGGTCTATTATTAGCATAAAACACCATCACATTAAAAAAAAAAAAAAAATCACTGAACTCCCACGAGCTGCACAAGAATATACGGTTTGACATTGTACGTGGGTCACACATAACTTCTATTCAATCACGAATACAGGTTATGTCCAACCTCTTGAATCGACTCTAATCGTCTCTCAACTCGTTCTGAAACATTCTGCAAATTCGAACACTTTTTCAACACGAACACTTAGACCTCCGTTGTAAATTTTTTGTCCCAACACGGTAAAAAATATAATTTCTCCGGATTTTTAATTTCAGGCCACAATGAAACGTTTCAGAGTTTTTGGAGTCTTTCAAAATCTTTGCATAAATCTTTCGAATAATAAGAAATATTACAGTAATTATTTCCCCTCCGACTTTTCACCCCCGGATTTTCAACTGATCTCATTATCTGACCGCACGTATAATAATACGTACATTAAATTACAGGGAAGGCTTTAGAACTGAATGAACAATTAGGTCAGCATAGGAGCGAGAATTTCCAGGCTAGTGACGGGTGGCTGACTAATTGGAAAGCAAGACATGGTATTCAACTGCCAGTTCACAACTCTGAAGAACGAGCGTCCCCTGTGGATTTTGACCCCATTGAAGATTTCAGGACAAAATTCGCGGAGCTGAAATTAGGCGATGAGTATTTGAGCAAGAGTCAGATATTCAGTTGCGACAATACCGGCCTAAAATACAAATCGATGCCTCAGAAGAAATTAATCATAAAAGAAGAAGAAGGCCTCAAATCTGCCGTAGAGTATAAGCAGCATGAGCAATTCCTAAATGTTATGGCCTGCAGCAATGCGGATGGTTCCTTCAAGCTGCCCTTGGTAGTGATCGGCAGATCTGCGGAGCCCAAGTCCCTGAAGAATATGCGGAAAGATTTTGTTCCCGTCTATTACTCAAATGAGAGAAGTTCCGCCATGGACAGCACCATTTTTGCAGCGTGGTTTAAAGAACAGTTCGTCCCTCGAGTAAAGGATTTCCTACGAGTCAGATCCCTTCCTCTGAAGGCAGTACTCCTCCTCGAAAATTCAGCTAGTCATCTTGCATCAAATTCACTCTCCGTCGGACAGATCAAAGCCATTTTTCTTCCACCTAACGTAACCTCCATTATTTCAACTTTGGGTGAGAGGATATTACACAAACTGAGAGTCAGGTACAAGCTGAAACTTCTGACGTCTGTCCTGAACGCTCAAGATGATGACGTCGATGCGAGAACTTACTTGGAAGGCGTCACACTTCGGTGCGTTGAAAAAAAATCGTATAGAACAACTAAAAATGTGCTAAATCATCTAACATGCCACTTTGTTTTAGAGACGTATTTTACTGGCTGAGTTCTGCGTGGAAAGAAGTGAGCGGAGATACTATTTACGAATGCTGCAAGGAACTGTTCCCAAAAATGGCCTACATCAAGACGGAGGATTCCCCGGAGCAGATAGGAATCGAGGACCCGTTATTGGTCCCTATAGAAGAAAGCTTCGATGACGTTCTCGATGTTTTGCGTCGAATTCATGGATATCTTGATGCTGACACGGAAGATGTGAGAACTTGGCTTGCCAGTGAAGATGATTTGACGTTTGGTGATCTGACTGATGACCAAATCATTCAGAGCGTGCTTGGAGCCAAGAATACCCACTACTATCACGGTATGACGGAAATTCGTTGCTTTCACGGAATTATATAATACTTTGAGTACCTGCCATCTGGTCTATGTGTATTACTCAACATCATTATTGTTCTTCAATCAATATTTTCTAGATACCGACAATGAGGATTGGGTGAAAGCGCCAGTCGTGACTGAAGCTGATGCTTTGCAAGGAATAGAAACCGCGATTAGATATTTTGAACAGCGCGGAACTATTTCCCTCAGCGAAATGTCGGTATTTCTGAAAGCTAAGGAAACGGTATTAAGCAGGAAGATAGATGTCAGCTCTAGTTGATGGAAAGAGGGCCAGTCGTGACGGAAGCTGATGCTTTGCAAGGTATAGAAATCGTGATAAGATATTTTGAACAGTGAGGAACTATTCTCCTTGCGGAAATGTCAGTATTTCTAACAGCTAAGAAAACGGTATTGAGCGGGAAGATAGATGGCACTTCTAGTTGATTAGTGAATGTATTTTATGTGTAAGAGTATTATTACATTCGGAAAAAATGTGAAAAATAATTATTTAGTTATTATTCATAAGATTATTAAAGAAATTTATGTTTGTCAAAGCGTTCATTCTTCCGAGGATTTTTTGAAACCCTGAAAATCTGAAATCATTCAGTCTGACTACGTAATTGTTTTGATGATCGGATAAACTTCAGTCACAGTGTAATTTGAGGAAATACTAGAATTGTGGAGCCTACAGAGAAAAAACATCTTCTGGTCTATATTACATCTGTTCACACTGACAAACATCTGCTGCACACCGGTAGATGGTCTATATTTTTTTATTGGAATTAAATAGTTTGAAGACATATGAGATACACATATGAGAAGACATACTCGTGAGATTGTCACCCTCACTTTGCTCGGGCGACAAACCTCCCACTCGTGCCAAAACAAACCTTTCGCACTTGTATCGAAATATACTATTTCCGCACGCCGTGTGTAAAGTTCGATTTTACGCACGCAAGCATGCGTGTAATCGGACTTTACGTGCGTTTGTGATGAAAAATTTTGTTCGATACAAGTGCGAAAGGTTTGTTTTGAGACGAGTGGGAGGTTTGTCGCCCGAGCAAAGCGAGGGTGACAATCTCACGAGTATATACTATTCTGTGCTTCCTCTGCCAAAAACTCGACTGTTGTGGTGTTTTTTCACGCACTAGTAGGGAGACCGGGGCAAAGCGGATACCCTAACACTAATTCGGACATAAAACATAAAATATCGACTAAAGCTTCATCATATCGTATATATTTTGTAGTTTGTACCTTTGGGTAAGCGATTATGATGGTAAAACCCGATATTATTGCGATGTACTTGCGTCATAATCGATATAAACCTAACCTGCAAAATGATCACTTTTCCCCGATATTGGGGTAAAGTGGCAAGCCTACGGGGTAGAGTTATAATAACTGGAAAAATTTGTATTATGATGAAAATAACGTCAAAAGATTGCAAAATCTGTACATATAGCCCTGAGCCTGAGAAATGTATGTGACTGTGTAAATGTGTAATCTAACACAAAAACATCGTAGATGTAAAAAAAGCCGCCAAGTACCCACGCAAAAATGTGCAAAACGTATCGCCAGTCTCTGTCGCGTGAAATCAAGAAAGAAGCCAAGCACCGAGCGTACCCCTTCGATCTCTCAGCAAGTCTACGTCGTCAAGTCGGAGTTTCGTGTGAGGATATCGAAACATCATTCCAAGAGCTACGTACTTGGCGGGCACATTCGGTTTTTCTTTATGTGTGTTTGTTGTTTTATTTTTAAATTCACAATCTTCTCACGTATTTTGAGAACCGTTTGTCCATTTAAACTGTGCTCCATATTGTTTATTATTCGTCAAATTACCATGAAAAATTGATTGATTAATTATAATACACAACTACTTGCATTTTTATGCTGTGGTTTGGGTGTTTGTCTGATAATATTCCTTCCAAGCTGCGAATAGTAGTTTCTTGTATCGGTACTTTGTGGATGATAGATGTATCGAAGTACTATACGCTTCCGGTCGGTGGACACCCATGTCATGAATCTTGCATTGACTGGCTTATGTTCGATTCAGAGATAACATTGGTTCTATTCATACTGAATAAAAGTGCATCTTTCGATCTTGAAGGACGAATTTGTCGCGGCAGTGAAAGATTAGCGCGTGCAAGTTTACGTTCGTGCTTGCGAGCGGGCGCCTTGAGGCTCTACAGCACTTCCGTAAACTTGCACGCGCTAATCTTGTCGTACTATTATATCATTACGAATGGTTATCCTTTAGAAGCTAATCAATACAGTAAAACCTCAGTCCCTGTCCGCTCTCGGAACTGAACGCTTCAGTCCCTGTCCACGGAACAGCTGACTGTGGAAGGGAACGCTCGGCCAATCACGATACAGATACAGTTAGACGGGGCGTGACAGCTGTGAGCAGCACCAATACAGCACCGAACGGCGGACAGGGACTGAAGCTAGGGATCGGACAGGGACTGAAGTTGGACAGGGACCGAGGGGACAGGGACTGAGGTTTTACTGTAATGAAATATTTTTGCTAGAATACGAGACTGGCGTGATACGCGGTTAATTGTTTTATGAGTACTGTAATCGATCCTTCTGGCGGCTTTTTTTACATCTAAGATGTTTTTGTGTTAGATTCAGGGCTGGCGACTTCGGTGTGGAGTGTGTGGAGCACTCCACACCCTGAATGCCAACCATGTGGATATTCCACACCCCAAAAGTCTTGATTAAAAATTAGAGTTTGTCAATGGATTTTGAAAAGCCTGTGATAAAAACGAATAATCAAAGGTACTTAATGAAACTTTGCCAAAAATATTGAGAAGAGCCTTCGCCCCCCCCCCCTTCCCCCCCCGTCATCTGAGCAACTCCACATTCTGAAATTTCGTAAGTCGCCGGCCCTGGTTAAATTTCCCGACTTTTTGCAAGTACACAGCATTTAAATTGCTTTTTCATTCAACCAACAATCCTAACAAACCCCCGATCATTCACAGGACATGTTATGTGTAATACTACATACTGGAGTTATATATTTCCGCCCAGGGTTAATCTGCCGCGCCTAGGATGCGCGAAATAGGCAACCGACGATGCACCTCGTTTCGTATGAGTATACATGTGTAAGAAAGAGAAGGATATGGAATGAGAGAGAAATAGAATGAACGGAATGAGTTGATAGGGACCGTGCACACTAATACACGCTCACCAAAGTGAGAATGTGTTGTCATGGACATGCATACATTTTTCACCACCAAAGTGCTCGTTCTGGACTTTAGATGTCGCAACTAGTATGCATATACGCGATTATACATTCTCACTTTGGTGAGCGTGTATTAGTGTGCACGGTCCCTATAGAGGCGGCAGATTGGTAATAAGTAAGTGCGGAGATAGGTGAGACAGTATGAAGAGTAGTGAGAGGTAGAGTGTGATGAGAGCAGGTTGTAGAGAGAGAGTTCAGAGAAATAGAGTGAGGGATAGAAGAGTATGATAAGAGTGATAAAGACTGTACGAGAAGAGTTGGGTGATTATTGAAGAGAGATAATACAATATATCTTAATTTCGTATTAAGCATCGTCTTTCTGTTTGAATCCGTATTATCTTCCCTGAATCCTGTCCTCTGACACATTTACTCAGTATATAAGTGGATGTAGGTGGACCTTCTCCGCTCGCAGAATTACTTATCTAATTTCAGCGGGGTGGTACGTTTGTATAGTGTGATTATATTAAGTTGATTAACAAAGACCGTGCAGGCTTGAGCTACAGTGCCATTAGAGTGAGTACCGTCAGCTAAGAGCACCCCACTCCTGACCTCCCAGGTATAGCCAGGTAGATTATAGTCACCCAAATCAATAATCAAGATTGAGGGATTACTACTGGCAATGTTCAAAATATCGGCCGTATGCTTCAGGTACAGGTCAGGATCCGACACACAGTGGGACGAAACCCCGAATTCGTGCCCATAATTCCGAAAAGTGAATTTTGGATTCGGGGAATTTTGACCCTCGGGTGGGGTAGAGAAATGATTGGTGCATTCAAACCTCGAAGGGTATGGTCGTCCGTTCCATACCTGGCTCGATACATTAGTTCAAAGTCAGCCTTCGTTGAGAGTCCACGCGGCGAGTGAAAACGTAAGGAAAAACAGTGAACTTCAAAGATCAATAACTCGAAAGTTATTTAAGCGATTTTGATTTTTCAAAATGGATTCTACTCCTGGAGGTATGTAGAAAATATTTGTGTATGAGTTAAATTGGAAAGTCACGTTCATCTGCTTGAAATACGACCATGTTTGGTACCCCGTGAAAACGATATGATTTTTTTATTTCTACTTTCACATGGACAAAAAGTACATTTCTCCAGGTATCTCCACCTTCGTTCAAGTCTTAGGCTCTAGATTAGTCCATCAGCTGTCGAAACCAGCTTAGATCGCCTGCGCGATCCTGCGCGAAAGTGTGTTTTTTAGTATATCGTGCGCGGATACGAAGCGCGCTATAGGTACCACGCTGTGCGCCGGCCGTCCGCGTCCGTCCGGGTGCGGGTCTGTCGGGTGTTCAATAAGTACAATAGGGAACTTATACCTGTCTTCAACGTATATAGGGTGTTCGTAACAAAGTAGTATAGTTCTTCTAGAGTCACATTGTTCATGATGAATTTTATTGATGATTTAGTCAGATAGAAAATTAATTTCAGAAAGAATTCAGTTTATCCAATGAGTTTCATGGTATTTTATTAATTGTAGTTTAGGTTAAATATTGCAAGTTCTCATATGCAAATCAATTTCTAATTTTCTGTTGCTTTATTACAGGGTCTAGTACCGACGACAATTTACTACACACCCGGAGGGAGGTCTTCGTTATTGTGATTCGGATGAGGAAATTGTATTCCACTAATTTTATAAGCCTTCACATTTCATGACATTAATACTGAATAATACAAAGTCTTTATTCCTGTATATGCATATGCCTAAACATTTCCCACCATTTTGTTTTTGAGATTTTTGACTTTGGATTCGTCATCAGCGACCCCAAAAACCCCCGAGTACCGACTTTCACTCGAATCCATTAGGTTTTTCAAGAAATTTGTTACCGTTTTTGGTCCGCCATTTTGTTTTTGAGATTTTTGACTTCGGATTCGTCATCACCGACCCCAAAAACCTCCGAGTACCGACTTTCACTCGAATCCATTAGGTTTTTCAAGAAATTTGTTACCGTTTTTGGTCCGCCATTTTGTTTTTGAGATTTTTGACTTCGGATTCGTAATCAGCGACCCCAAAAACCCACGCGTACCGACTTTCACCCGAATTCATTGGGTTTTTGAATTATGGGTACAAATTCGGGGTTTCGTCCCACTGTGCGACAGTGGGGGAAGATAAGCGGAGCTAATAAGAATATCTTTACCGTAAGACGATTCGATTTTAACAAAGATATGCTCTACAGGGTCATGCAGAGATTCGCACACACGACTTCGCAAGTTGTTACGAACAGCAATCAGCACTCCGCCTCCATGGGACTTGGAACTAGTAGCCAGAGATCTGTCTTTTCTGAAGATACGATAGTCAGTCAGCCCAAGCTCCATATCCAGAACCGAATCATTCAACCATGTTTCAGTGAGAACGATAACATCAAATGCCTCAGGCGAAGTATGGACGTTACTTTGCAGAGCAATTAACTTCGACTTGAGACCTCTAACGTTCTGGTAATAGAGCAATAGTTTGGACTGAGGTACCCTGGAATCTCTCAGTTTTTTGCAGATGATCTGGGCATAATCTGCGGAAGTCCCCGGACGTACCTGATGACTAGGTTCTCCTCACCCTCATTGCGTCGACGCAATAGCGTTTGCTTCAGTCTGGCCATTTCCTGTTTTTGGAGGGGGTTATTGTCATTCGAGAGGAGAATCCCACCGACACAGATCTTGTCTTTGGAACTAAACGTCCACGTAACACAGTCGGGCGTCGGAAAACGAACTAGCACCGGACGGGTCTTATCAGGAGCTTTGGTCTTGCCTAGTCGGCGAACACTTGTGCGATTCAAGTCGCAAGGGGCACCACTCAGAATTCCACAGATTTTTGGCAGGTCAAGATCGTCTGTGGCACTCTCAGGTACATTAAACAACACAATGTTGCACTTTCTATTCTGTCGGTCATGCAGCTCCGAAATCACAGACAGGCCAACAGAGTTAATGGAATCATCAAGGGCATCGACACGTCCTTCAAGAAGGTTCGTCCTTGCATCATTAGACTCCTTGGCCTCTTTGAGGGCCTGAGGTTCGGCACTAGAACTCGCATCGGACGTTGCGATCCCAGCTTCCAAATTATTCAATCTTGCGCTAAGATTAACGATGGATTTCTCATTAGCACCCACTTTGGCAGCGATCAGGTCGATTTTCGTACCAAGGCCAGAAATGGTTTCTTGAAGATTTTTAGTATTCGTGGAATGACTCGCCTTGATTTTAGACCAGAGAGCACTCATAGCATTATCAATATAGTCCGTAAGTGCCGGGGATAATAAGACAGGATCATCCGATGGCACAGCTGAGGAACCTGTACGAGAGCTGTGGGTTCGTTTCGCACCACAACACTTGTCAACAGACCCATTGAAAATAGCAGTCTTGTCAGCACAGCTCTTGTGGTAATGACGGCCACATGACACACACACAAACGGGTCCACTGTAGCAGTCTTATTACAACACAGACAAACGTTGATAGGCACAGAACTGATGTCAACATTACTCGTTTTGGCAGCCATTATGGCTCTAGAGTTGAATTCAGATATAAAATGCCCACAAAACTGTAATACACAATAGCCGACTGCTGGAGATTATAGCCAGGACAGTCTGAACTTATAATAGAACTGAGTCGCCGCAGTAGGCAATTAAAAAACAGGCTATTAACCACGAATATGATTCAAAAATGCTGACAGACACCGAGCACAACTACCCAACGTGACGCCATGACACGTATGAGATATCCGAAGTTGAAAAAAGCACTGGTCTTCTAAGCTGCTTGGTCGGACGACACGAGGAACTCTTGAAGTCAGGTGTACACACCTTCCGAAAAGTTAGTTGAAGTCAGTTGAAAATTTCGAAATTTGAAATGCTGAGACTCGAAAATTTGAAAAAAAAAAATGGTTTCTGATTAATTTTCTGATTTTCAATTTTTTTTTTTTTTTTTTTTGCCCTCCGAATCTGAAATGCGGAGATTTGATGAATTTTTTTCGCCAAATTTTGTTTGGTCAAGCAAAAAAAAATTATCAAATCCCCGCATTTCAGATTTGAAGGGGGAAAAAAAATTGAGATTGAAAATCAGAAAATTAACCGTTTTTTTCAAATTCGGAATCTCAGCATTTCCGAATTTCGAAATTTTCAATTGACGTCAGCTGAGTTCAGCTGACTCACTGACCTTGGCCAAGCAAAATTTGGCGAAAAAAATCATCAAATCTCCGCATTTCAGATTCGGAGGGGAAAAAAAAAGAAATATTGAAAATCAGAAAACTAATCAGAAACCATTTTTTTTTTTCGAATTTTGGAGTCTCAGCATTTCAAATTTCGAAATTTTCAACTGACTTCAACTGACTTTTCGGAAGGTGTGTACACCTGACTTCAAGAGTTCCTCGTGTCGTCCGAACAAGCAGCTTAGAAGACCAGTGCTTTTTTCAACTTCGGATATCTCGGTTCACGAAAATCGTACAACAGTCGTGAGGGGGTCATTTTGAAGGAAGAAATTTTTTTTTCAATTTCGAACCGTTTATGCTTGGTTGAAAAAGGTAGTCGGACTCAACGGTTTACCGAACACGTTTTTTTGCGACAAAAATTAGGGGAAGGGGCTGAATGGGGGCGTCATGTGATTTTCCTTGTCAGAAAATTGAAGACGATACTTCCACCTTCAAAATGAGTTTTTGTTCGCTCTTTTCCAATAAACACGTCATTTTCAGTGGCCGTTCAAAGTTTTTTGACGTTGTTCGTTTCAAAGTTGAACAACTTTGCGAAAAAAAATTCGAGTCTGGATGTCAAAAATGCATTTTGCAGAGAAAACAAACTTTACACTTTCACTTGACAAAGTGACGCAATCGTCTTCACGGGACCAAAACTCAAAAACAAAATGGCGCTGGTCAAATTTGACAAAAATGACTCGAAAGCTAAGGCTTCAAGCTTCAAAATGCGCTTTTAACCCCTCCTCTGCGATCATTTCACACGAAGTTATAGGACTTTGAATCTGGCCAATTGTTCAGCCAAAAAAACGGGTGATGCTTTAATTCTTTTGACGAGTGTACATTGAATTCAGCTGATTTTTGTGTGGAAAAATGGGTCATGCTGAAATTCTTTTGACGAGTGTATAATAATTATAATCCAAATCTAACATACAACATACGTTTTAAGGTATACGGAGGCGGGTTCTATCCCATTAGACCAGAAAAAATACAACAAGTCAGTCTGTGTTACTTAGCTTTCCAAATACCATTGGTGGCAATCGGAGATAAAGGGTATAGCCGAATAAGGGGGCAAAAAGTGCCCTCTCACCAAATAGACGACGGACTTCATTTTCAGTTGGGCCTTGGTAAAAAAGGTATTCATGCCAAATTTTAGCCTTCTACCCCTCCTGTCGCGGTAGTTATGGCGAAAAAACGTGATTTTCCCGTTTTTTTTCTATCTTTGCTAATTCATCGTATAGACCTTCACCAAAATTCATGGCCATGTATTAACATGTAAGAAATGTAGAGAAAAATGTTCAGAGGTTCGGCACTGCGGATCCGATCTTTAAAAAATTCCGAAAGATTTAAATACCGTGTTCTCAGTGGATTTTCGCGCGGCACTAAGTTCCAATAATTTTTTTTACAAATGTCGATCACTTCCGTCCAATTTCTCATATTAGCCTTCGCTTCACTTCTGGTGCGTCATGCTGAAAAAAAATGAAGAAACCTTTGGGAATTTTTTTAAAATCTGATTTCGTACCCAAGGAAGTGTAAAACGTCTTTTCGCATGTATTTTGATCACCTTCTTCTGTACGAATTTTTTCAAGCCAATACTTTCAGTGGAGCTTACTTATCGTAGTAGGCGTCGGAGTTTATCATCACGGCAATCTTTTCAGAGTCAGCACGTAAAATTGCACAAAAATTTTGTGATGAATAAAAAAAAGCTCACGAAATTTTTTTTTCTTCATAAATTTTTTTGTAGTGATCGAAAAAAAAAATCCTACGCTACATTTTAGTCACACCCTTCAATAATAAGCTAATATATATAATTTTTTTAAGATGACCCGTTCCGGAGATTGATTGGCTGCAAGCTACGCGCGTGTACCTTCACGGCAACTACTGCGAAGCCGCCATTTCTGAATATTTTTTTACGAAAATTATGATATGTTCATCAAGCTATAAACTAGCATGTGTGCAAAAATTTCGTTGAATATTATCGAGCTTACAAATTTTCTTAGAATAAGCCCATTTTCTGTGCGGCTAGGTTGGCCAGACCTCTTAAGCAGTGGGGTAAACAGGGGGGGGCCCATGGGGCCCGCCCCCCCCCCCCAACCGAGGAACCGAATGACCTATACTCTGATAAAGGGGGATATTCAAAATCATCGTCCGTCCTTTTTTTACGTTTCTATTGTACACATTTCTGCATCCCTCGGTGTTAGTTGGCCAGTGGCTCCGAAGATGTTTTCCCTGATGTTTCAATGGCTTCGGTATTCAGCTTTGGTCGTCACCAAAGATCGTACCGGAAAATTCGCTCACAGGCTTCGTAGATCAGGTTTTTAATCGATTGTATTGATTGCTTGTTTTTAAATCGAACGAGGAGATCAGAGTGTACGTAGTTATGATAGAGTAATCGTTATTTATAGACTTTCAATGAATTTGTATAATGAGTGTAGTGTAGGGGAGAATGGGGGAATGACGGTCATCAGGCAATGCCGGTCAGCTCTAATTTGCATTAAAACCAGCGATTACATCGAACTGCTTTCCGCTGTTCGCTTACAAACATGATAAATAACTAATTTATCATACCGTGCCTGTTGAACCAACATAAACAAATGATAAAATGATAATCATTAGTTTTCACCCTTTTTCTTGTAAGAAACACCTTATTTTAAATAGGAATTTTACGAAACCTATAGTCCTGAAAATCAACTTGCATTATTATTCACGTCTTCTTTGGTTCGCTATTTTTCATTCCGTTTCTGTTAGAATGTTGTCATCGTATGTATAAATGTGTTTATATGCGGTAAAAACAAATGAACTTCTCGGGGTAACGGCGGTCACGTGCATGGGGAAATAACAGTCGAGGCTCACGACAGTGGCTAGCTATCGAGCCCGTGCGGTGCCGAGATTTTAGGTTAGTTGGGCCGGAATTTGAGGTTAGAATATCGACATTTTCTGTTTACTAGTGATTGAACCGACTCCCATTACCCCAAAGTTGACCGTAGTTACCCCGGAAAGCTGACTGCAGTTACCCCAAGAGCAAACGCAATTACCCCCACACGTTGGACAATGACGGTCAATGCAGGGTTTGTAATTTTCAACGAAAAGTTTATTTAATGTTTTTTTGTTACTGTCATAAGATGACCTACAGTCAAAAAATGATCTGTAGAATATGGGTTGAATATTCTATTTTGGCTCAAAGCACGTTTGCCCTCAAAAAAAGAGGTTAAATGTTAGTGACCGTCATTCCCCCATTCTCCCCTAATTTTGAGTTTTAAACAGTAAAAATGATTCAGAGGGAATTTTGGTCGACCGCTCGACTCGGCGTCTTCCTAGCGAGAGAGCGAGAGTTGGGCTCCCGGAAATACGATTGCGACTTTTGACTCGAGCTGTTATGATATAATTTGACCCTTGACTAGTTTGTCTATCGGTAACTTATTTTCAATTTATGCTAATATAGATTGCTGACAGGTGTCGCCATCGATACCTGTCACATCCCCCCCCCCATTTTTGATTACTGCGAAGCAAAAAAATCAAAAATCGCAACAAAAAAATCCTAAGTTTCTCTATCTGTTAAATTGAAATTTACATTTATAATTCATACATATCTTATTCTATTTCCACTCATTCATCCATTCAACATTCCTTGTATAATTAACATTTACATAATGTATAAAAATTCAAAATTGGCATTTATCACATTTCAAATATCAAATTTCAGCGAATTTTTCAATAAACATTTTCTTATTCTCCTTACATCTATTTTTTAACCTAGTACACATTTTTTATATGAATGGTGAGTCCTTGATGCGTCTCAAGGAGTATTGGGTTAGCTGTTAATATTGATTTATTAAGTGGATTGCCAATACCTGCGTAGACTCATTCGATTGAAAGTTCCTATGTATTTTGATGTATCATTGATTTCTGCTAACCGGAATGCATTATTGTTAATATTTTTTGTGATTTTATACGGACCGTTATATATGTGAAAAAATTTGTGCGTTTCTTTATCAATTGCAGAGGAAGGGTATGGTACTTTGAGCAAGACTAAATCTCCTTGTATGGAACATAGCCGGTACTTTCATGAGTTGTCAAATTGAACAATTTTTCTATTTCTTTAACGTGTTTCGCCCAGCTGGTATGTTTCTGTGAGCAGTATGTTCTGAAAAATCTCCCAAGTTCACGCATTACCCTTTCAGTTGGATTGGATTGTGGATGTCGTATTGATGAATAGCACACTTGAACACCTTGTTTATCTAATTCTACTTTCCATTTTGCAGCTGTAAATTGCGTACCATGGTCTGACAATAATTTTTCAGGTTTCCCGACTTTTATAAAATAATCATTTATCATTTTATTCAACGCTACTTTAGTTGTTGCCCGTTTCATAGGGTATAATCTTACGTATTTTGAAAATGCATCGATAGCAACCAATAAGAATTGAACTCCTGCTGTTGATTTTGGTAATGGCCCATAAAAGTCTATAGTTACCAACTCATTTGGTTTTTTAGCTGCCACTCTTTGGTATTCTCCTTGCATACTATAGTTTAATGCTTTCACTCTTTGACATAAATCACAGGTTTGCAAACTTTTTTTAATGAATTCTCTCATGTTTCACCAATAAAAATGTGTACTTATATATCTGAAAGTTTTGTATGTGCCTGTATGGCCTAATTTTTCGTGAATCGATGTTACCAAGGTTCCTATTAAACTAATAGGTACTACTATTCGCCAATTTTCTTCTCGCTCAGTTTTATGGAACAATATATTTTCATGAATTCGATACATGTTTTGATTTGGATCATCTTGATATTTTTTAATCAGATCGGCTACGTGCGTATTAGGGTGGTCCTTGAAAAGGTCATTTTTGAAGTTGAAAATGCACACCCCCCAGATCGATTCCAAATAAATAAATAAAAATCCTCACCAAATTTCAGCCTTCTAGCTCAACTAGAAGTCGTGCCTGTGACCACGAACTTTTTCCCATTTGAATAACATGGGTTTTTGTCATACTTTCGGTCACTTTTTTATTGCAACTGTAATAAGCCTACAAAAAATCTGAAATTCACAGGACGTAATCTCAGCTGTTACTGCGACCTGTAAAAAAATCAACAGACCTCCAACATCATTTTCCAGATTGCTGTAGGGTGATGAACTTGATGTTCAAATTGTTTTTCATGAGTATTGCATCTTATGGGCCAATTCGGACTTTTACTTACTATAAGCTGTGGTTCGAATGAATTTCACTGCATTCAGGTGAAATTCATAGAAAAACTCGTATTCTCCTGAATATATGGGGTATTCCATGCGAAGCGGGACAGATTTCGGCCGAGGTACGGCGAATTCGACGTTCGTCCAGAATATAGTTCCTAATTACTACCTTGCAACGAGATTTCCGGAGTTTTACCCCCTGATTGATTTTCGGTTTTCCGCGTTAGAAAAGTATGGCGCAATTTTCAGCCAACCACTTTTTTTCGTTCGCCGGCAATTATTTATCGAATTTTGTTTTGGAAACTATAAAATTATTCTATATCATAATGGCTGTTTATGAACTGTTTTGTATTGGTATTTGGCATACGTACTTCATTTTAATAAAGTCCAGGTAACGAAAATCGTTAAGGTTACTATAATTTTTGTTTCTATAATTTATTGCCGGCGAACAAAAAAAAGGGGTGGCTGAAATTTTCACCATACTTTCGTAATACCTTTAACTACGTTCAGTAAAATTTTCAAGTGAATCCAGTAGACCCTAAGATAATTCCTTCAATCGCGCCTCACGGAAAACCGAAAATCAACTGGGGGCTGAAACCACAGCTTATAGTAAGTAAAAGTCCGAATTGGCCCATAAGCTGCAATACTCATGAAAAACAATTTGAACATCAAGTTCATCACCCTACAGCAATCTGGGAAATGATGTTGGAGGTCTGTTGATTTTTTTACAGGTCGCAGTAACAGCTGAGATTACGTCCTGTGAATTTCAGATTTTTTGAAGGCTTATTACAGTTGCAATAAAAAAGTGACCGAAAGTATGACAAAAACCAATGTTATTCAAATGGGAAAAAGTTCGTGCTCACAGGCACGACTTCTAGTTGAGCTAGAAGGCTGAAATTTGGTGACGATTTTTATTTATTTATTTGGAATCGATCTGGGGGGTGTGCATTTTCAATTTCAAAAATGACCTTTTTAAGGACCACCCTAGTGCGTATCATCTTTCTGTAATTTCTCTAAAATTGTCAAATTTTTAGCTAATATTGAATCTAATTGTATTTCAAATCTTTTAACTTTATTTATCTCAATTTTCAAATTCGCTATCAACGCTTTGTTAACACTCGGAATTATTAGTTTATTTGATTCGGTTTTTGCTTCTTTCCCATCGATACTTCTACTATAAAAATCTGCGACGATGTTATCTACGCCCTTACAGTGTTTTATTTTAAACGTGTACTGTTGAAGTATCATACTCCATCGCATTAGACGAGCATTTTGAAATTCCGTGCTGTTCAAAAACGTTAAAGCTTTGTGATCTGTAATTAACTCGAATGTACTTCCTATTAAATAAATTCTGAATTTTGTGATTGAGTAGACTATTGCGAGTAGTTCTTTTTCAGTTGTATTGTATCTTACTTCGACTTTTGAAAGGCATCTACTGACTAGTGCTACGATTTTATGATCTTTTTCGTCATCTTCTTGATATAGTATTCCACTGATTCCCAAATCACTTGCATCGGTTTGTACTTTGAACATGCGGTTCGGTAAATAATGACTTATAGTTACGCAATTTATGAAATTATTTTTTATATCTTGAAATGCTTTCGTGCGGATGTCCGTCCATTTCCATACCGCGTTGTCTTCGAGCAGATCTCGTAAAGGTGTGGCATAATTTGAATATTTTAAACAAAACTGTCGGTAAAAGTTACACGATCCTAAGAAACCTTGCAGTTGTTTCTTGTTAGTAGGTATAGGAAAATTTCTGATTACTTCTAACTTTTTCGGATCTGGTCTTACGCCAAGAGATGAAATTTCAAAACCAAGAAATAAAACTGATTCCTGACAAAACAGTGACTTATTTAAACGTATCGTGAAGTTGTGTTTCATTAATTGACCGAATATTTGATTTAAATCTTTTAGGTGTGACTCGAAATCTGTAGAGGATATTAAGATATCATCGATATAACATGTTAAGAAGGAGCTAGATTCATTTCCTAAAGCCATATTTAAAGCTCGGATGAATCCACTTCCTGCTGTTTGTAAACCGAATGGTATCCTACAGAATTGATATAACGTGCCATTGTGTAGAAAAGCTGTATACGGTCTCGATTCTTTTGCGAGCGGGATTTGCCAGTACCCGTGTGTGAGATCTGTTGAAGTCATGAATTTTGCACCTTGATACTTTCTTAATAATTCATCAATAGGTGGTGGTGATTCGTTATCCGACTCAATTATATCATTTAGAAATCTGGCGTCTAAGCACACTCTAACTTGATTTTCTTTTTTAGTCACGATTCGTAATGGGTTACAGTATGGACTTGTGGATCTTTCTATAATTCCGGCTTCCAACATTTCTTTTATTTCTAAACTTGCTGCATTTCTAAACTTAAGTGGGATTGGATACGATCGTCTTACTATAGGTTTATTTTTGATTAACTTTATAGAATGCTCATAGATGTCTGTGCATCCTGCTTTATCTGAGAACAGTTGTTTATGTTTAATTAACATTTTTTCAAGTTTGTTTTTCTGACCCTCATCCAACCTCGTAAGCTTATTCACGATCGTTCGAACGTCCTCAAAAAAATGTTGGTCTGCGTTTTCTACCTGTATGCTACGAACACGGTAACAACTGATTTCTTCAAAAAAATTGTGATCTTCGTTATCTATAGATTCTGCAAAGTGATCTTGTTCTTCGAAATTTTTTTATAAAAGTTATGGTCTTCTGCTTCTTCGTGTCTTTTTGTTATTTGTTCACACTCTACTTCATTTTGTTTTACGTTATCAGCTGTTTCATTTAACTCAGTGTTGTTTACTTCACTTGTTTTTACTACTTCACTATCAACGACTGTTAAACTTCTATTTATTTTTTCAATTTCAACCTTATTTCTAACATCTTCAATAATATTCATATCAATACAAGGATTATCACAATTTTTTACGAAATCATCAGTTTCCTTAATACTATCATCAAATTCGACCGTACTTCTGACGTCGTTATCAGTGTTCATATTCATACTTAAACTATCATTATTTTTCAAGAAATCATCTATCTCCTCCTCTTCTCTTATTAATGACAGCAAAATTTCGCTATTATCTACTTCATCATCGATTTCAACATCATCAATTTTTATAATTTCACACAAAATTTCGACCTCTTCTTCATTTTCTGCGAGCTTATTCTCTAAATTTATGTTTTTGTTTGTTTCTGCTTCGTTTTCTTTGCAATGCTTGCTGACTGACTCTAAGTTTACGTGATCATTTTCAGTGATATGAAAACTACACTCAATGTCAGTTCTTTCGGCATTCCTTTCAGCGCTATCTCTAGTGCATGCCTTTTCATCATGTGGAATTAAGTTTTCATTGCGATTTGGCTCTACGTTAATTATTTGTACATATGGGGTATTCCACGTCAAATCGACCGAAAAAACGGGATTTTTTCCCTGACCCCTTTCGATCTTCTTGTCCTTTTGCACAGTCGAACTACATGTTGAAAGGATGAACTGTGATTTTTTTCAGATTTTTTTGACTCATCATTCTATCACGAAAAATAATCGAATAAATTTATTTTCAATTTTTTTTTATTTTTCACGCCTACATAGCTCAAAACGTCAACAATGTATGAAAAAAGTTCCAATACCAAAATTTTGAGGCTTTTTGTGAACTTTTCGAGAGTATTTTCATCAGATTTTTAATACCCCGTTCAAGTGTAGTTTTAATACAAAATGAGTGGAAATCATTCATAACTCAAAAGTGCCCTGATCGAATTGGCTGAAATTTATGCACAGCCCGTCTTTCACAATGCCAAAGGTTGTCTGAAAATTTCAAAGTGGGCCGAGCAGTGATTCAAAAGATACATCAACAAATATTCGCACAGTGGCAAGAATTCGGCGATTATGAGGTCGCAAAAAAAGTTTTTTGGCCACGATTCGAAAATTCAACATTAAAATTCATTATTCTTGTCTACCTACTGGTGATCGCCTTTGAATTTTTGAACTGCGGCCGAAAAAACTTTTTGGCGACCTCATAATCGCCGAATTATCGCCACCTTGCGAATATTTGTTGATGTATCTTTTGAACCACTGCTTAGCCCACTTTGAAATTTCCAGACAACCTTTGGCATTGAAAAAGACATGCTGTGTAAAAATTTCAGCCAATTCGATCAGGGCACTTTTTTGTTACTGAAGATTTTCGAAGATTTTTAACCAAAACTACAGTTTCGCGAGGCACAAAAAATTGCAAAAAATTATTTTCAGAAATTTCAAAGAAAGACGCGAAACTTTTGTATGAGAACTTTTTTCATTGCTCATCTGGATTTCAAGCTATGTTGGCTTGAAAAATCAAAAAAACGCTAAAAGCTGATTATTTGACCAGCTGTAGTGAAAAAATACTTGGTCAGAAAAATCTGACAAAATTCACAGTCGATCCTTTCAACTTGTACTTTCACTGTGTAAAAGGGCAAACAGATCGAAAGGGGTCAGGGAAATCAGCCGGTCGATTTGACCTGGAATCCCCCATATGTTTTCTGTTTCCATGCAAACGACTTTACTTTTTCTGAGGACTCCCGACCGTACGAGATCAATTCAGGCTCGACAAACACGCCGTTTATCTCTACTGTTTGAAGACCGTAATCCAATCTCACTTTATTCAAAAATAGCCAATCGCTGCCAAAGAATTATGCTATTTGTTAGATGCGGTATTATTAAAAAGATCGTACTGATTCTATTTTTTCCCACCAAAACATCCACCATTATTTGACGTTTTACCGGAGTAGTTTTCTTTCCAATTGCAGACAAAACCATTACGTTATTAACCGGAAGTTCATTTAAAATGTGTCTCGCGCGTGAGACATTGTACAATTTCTCCGATATGCATGTGATTTGGCTTCCTGTGTCTATAAGTGCTGCTAATTTTTGACCTAGAATATTTGTACATATATATATAAACCTTCAGATATTTTTTTTCCACATTGTTTGGTACTTCTTCTGTATTTTCTAGAACATCGTATGAGAGATCCTTTGCTAATTCAATATAATTACAACCCGATGTCGGATCCATACACATCGCGTTGCCTACTAGTTTAAATTGTTGCTTCTACTTTGATTTTGATTATTATTCACGAACGGTAATTGAGGTGGCGGATATTGAAAGTTTGGAAGTGCTATTGATGCATGATTTTGTGGATACGTTGGAAAAAAGTGTGCATTTTGGGCTTGCCCGTACTGTTGATTTGAATTTTGATAATTTGACTGTACCTGTGATCCAGCTCTGTTACTGTTATGATTAATACCATTATTACTTGTTTGATAACCGGTTGGTTGGCTTCTATGATCGTTATATTGAGAACTTCCAACGGTATTTGAGTGTTTATTGTTGCTATGACTATTTTGAAATTTACGTTTATCATTTTCTCTTTCTTCAAAATCCGAATCCAAGTATGCTATTGCATTTTCTACCGATTTTAAATCATTCATATTAACGGTAGCTAATGCATCTCGAATCCTCCACGGTAGTTGCTGAATAATTGTATAGTTAATTTCAAATTGACTCAATTTAGGCCTGAAATATTTTGCTTCTCGTACTTGTTTAAAGAAATAGGTCTGCAGTGAACCGTCTTGTTTTTCATATCGTTTTGAACTCCATTTACTTTTTGCTTTGATTTGAGTAGGTATTGAATAAAACTTTTCCAGAAACTTCACTTTGAAATCATCGAACGTGGTTACACCCTCCTTCGACGCATCCCACCATACCCTTGCTTTACCTTGTAATTTATTTTCAACGATTGGAATTTTATACTGTTCAGTGATATTTTTTAATTTAAAATAATTTTCTAAATTTTCGATATATTCTTTTGGATTTGAGCAACCTTCGTCTGAAAATTCTGGCGTTTTTGCATCGATATGAGTTTGTTGCAAGGCAGTTAACAATCCACTTACCGAGATGACTTCGTTATTTGCTCTTTGTGCGGGAGGCGCGGTTCTCAGCTGATCGAGTGCTGCTTGTTGCTGTTCGTTCTGTGTTTTCAGCATCTGGATTTGTCGAGTTAAATCCTGGTTCTGCTCATTTGCCGTAGTTAGCTGTTCGACTTGATTTCGAAGCTGACCCAAGTTAGCCATTTCCTCCTTGAGACGCCTCAGTTCCTCCTCCATTTTCTTAGTTTTTTGCTCGTTCTTACTGCTTACTGGAGTGTGCACCACTTTGGACCTAGTTTGAACAGGAGTGCGATGAGCCATAAATTTAACCAATTTTGCTTAAAATCTATTTTTCTTTCGTGTAACAGCGAGATGTATATATTAAAATTATTTGTAAATACCAATATATCTTTAAAATCTTTATAAATAAATAACTAAATATTCTTGCCAAATTTTATTCAATTTAATAATTCCTGGATGAGTCTTGGCTTCCGGGTTGGAGCCGCGTTGATGAACGGTGTGTTGCCGACGTTTCGTAAACATTGCAGTTTACTTCATCAGGGCGAGAGGTAACCTGATACTGGTTACCTCCAGACAGGGTGTCCCTATTTATCCGGAGCTGGAGTCATCGGAGCGTGACGTTCCAGTTGGGTGGAGTTGACCAATCAGGTGTTTTTAATTGATTGGCCAATCAATTAAAAAACCGGGAGGATGGCGTCCCAAATTGGGTGGGTCTGATATCCTTTATCCCTATTGATGTTGTTGGGATGTTTCCGAATTTCAAGTGCTTCTCTGTATTTTCGAGGGAAGTACTGTTTCGAGTTTGCCAGAGATGTGGTCTGGTCAAACAGGATTTCATGACCCGTTTCCATTTTGTGTTCCGCCAGAGCTGAGATGGTGTGGTGTTTTAGCTTGACGCATCTTTCATGTTCTTTAAGGCGAGTGCTGATCTTCCTCCCGGTTTCTCCGATATAGACTTTTCCACAGGAACAAGGGATCCTGTATACCCCTGATGAGCTGAGTGGAGGGCGATTGTCTTTTGGAGAGGTTAGGATTTGTCCGATTTTTCGAGGTGGTTTGAAAATCGGTTTGATGTTGTTCTTTCTCAGGATTCTCCCTATGGAGTCAGTTACTCCTTGAACGTAGGGGAGGAAGGCACATTTTCTTGTATTTTCAGTTGTTGTGTCCGTCTCGGGGTTAGCGGGGTTTCGGAGTTTTCTGATGGTACGCTTGATTTGATGAAGAGGGTAGCCGTTGGACTGGAGAGTTTTGTGTAAGTGATTCAGTTCTTGGTTGAGGCTGCTGGGGTCTGAGACTACGAGAGCCCTGTGTGCGAGAGAGCTGATGACGGATTCTTTTTGTGAGGGGTGGTGATGTGACGCTGCATGTAGGTACCTATTGGTGTGAGTAGGCTTGCGATACACCCCGTGGCCTAGATGTCCATTGGGTTTTTTGGTGACCAGTACATCCAGGAATGGAAGTTGGTTGTTCTGTTCCGTTTCCATGGTGAAGCGTATGTTGGGGTGTTGGCTATTTAGGAAGGCGAGGAACGCTGGGAGGGTTTCTTTACCATGACGCCAAATGACGAAGGTGTCATCGACATATCTGAGCCAAAGTTCTGGTTTATGTTGGGCTTTTGAGAGGACTTGCTTCTCGAAGTGTTCCATGAAAATGTCCGCGATGATGGGGGATATCGGGGATCCCATAGCGGCCCCGGTGACTTGTTCATAGTACTCTCCTTGGTAAAGAAAGTAGGTGGAAGTGAGGCAGTGTTCGATTAGGGGAAGTAGGTGTTCGGGTATCTTCTTGGAGAATTTTATGATTTCTAAGGTGTCCTGGATGGGAACCTTCGTAAACAATGATTCGACATCAAAACTGACTAGTATGTCATCCGGGTGTAATCGGAGCTGCTGGATTTTCTCAACGAAGTCTTTTGAGTTCAGGATGCGTGAGCCAGAGTTCTGTAGGAGTGGTTTGAGTTCGGATGCTAGGTAACGTGAGAGGCGGTATGTGGGTGAGTTTATTGCGCTGACTATTGGTCTTAGGGGTATGTTGGTTTTGTGGATTTTTTTGGTAGACCGTATAATCTCGGGGGGTGTGATTCTTTAGGTGTGATTGCTTTTTTGGTGGAGTCAGTGAGGTTGCTTTTCTTTATGAGTGTGGTGGTGTGCTTTTCTAATTTTGATGTGGGATCTTTACGGATTTTGCGATAGGTGGCGTCATCTAGGAGTGCATGGATTTTGGTGTGGTAATCAGTTCTGTTGAGGACTACTGTGGCATTCCCTTTGTCTGCTGGTAGTACAATTATGGCCGGGTTATCGTTTAGTTCTCGTAGGGCTAAGCGTTCGGGTCTGGTGAGGTTGGATTTGGGGACTTTGGCGTTCCGTAGGATGTTTGTTGTTTGTCTCCGGATGTTGTTCGCTGCTTCTGTTGGGAGACCGAAGATGGCGTCTTCGATTTGGGAAATAATTTCTTCTTTGGGGATTCTGGATGGAGCGATCGCGAAGTTTGGACCTTTGGATAGAGCCGATATAGCTTCGTGGGACAGGGTGGCGTTACTTAGGTTCTTGACAGTGTCTTTAGGTGGTGTAGGGGTTTTGGACTGTGGGTCGAGTTTCTCGAATTTCTTTATTAGTTGTTCCGAACTTTGCTGGTGGATGCGTTCAGCTTGTTCCGCTGAGATGCGATCGACTGTTTCCCAGATGTCTGGTCGCAGAGTGGATGCGAGAGTAAGGTGAAGGTGCATTGTCCGTTCGGAAATGAGGTGTAGTTGGAGTTTAGTGTGTGTAATGCGTTCCCGTAGGAGAGCTAAACTAGTGCGCTTGAGTATGCGTTTGGATTTTTCCGTGCCGAGGAGATCTTTGATGCGTAGGAATTTCGGGATGATGTTGTTGTCCCTGCATCTTTTCAAAAAGGCTAGATTGGTCAGATGTTTGGATAGGGACGACCTGTTCTTGCTAAAAGAGTTGACTTTAGCGAGGATTCCCTCCCCGTGGAGGAGTTTGATATGGTCTTTGAGGCTTCCGCGGGTAGATTCTGGATGAGTCTTGGCTTCCGGGTTGGAGCCGCGTTGATGAACGGTGTGTTGCCGACGTTTCGTAAACATTGCAGTTTACTTCATCAGGGCGAGAGGTAACCTGATACTGGTTACCTCCAGACAGGGTGTCCCTATTTATCCGGAGCTGGAGTCATCGGAGCGTGACGTTCCAGTTGGGTGGAGTTGACCAATCAGGTGTTTTTAATTGATTGGGCCAATCAATGAAATTGGATTGATTGGCCAATCAATTAAAAACACCTGATTGGTCAACTCCACCCAACTGGAACGTCACGCTCCGATGACTCCAGCTCCGGATAAATAGGGACACCCTGTCTGGAGGTAACCAGTATCAGGTTACCTCTCGCCCTGATGAAGTAAACTGCAATGTTTACGAAACGTCGGCAACACACCGTTCATCAACGCGGCTCCAACCCGGAAGCCAAGACTCATCCAGAATCTACCCGCGGAAGCCTCAAAGACCATATTAATAATTCCTATTTAAATTCCTAATAATATTTCCTAAAATTCTTTATATAATTCTAAAATCAAGATATTCACTGAATTCTAGCTTGATTATTATTCTTTAAAGAATTCCATTTTCAATATTCTATACTTATTTTCCTTTTCAACCACCTTGTATATAATTTAAAACTGTATATGTATATAACCTACCTAAACCTACTACACAATAGATCGATATTTCAAAACATTTGGTATATTTCTTCTTCCTATCCCTACGCCTGAGCCTTAATCCCTACGCGTCTAATGTAAACAATTATATATGCAAAAACTAATATCTCCTGATACCTTATGCCTACTCGAATATACTGTGGTTTCGTTTCAACGGAAAATTTAAAATTTGCAATTTTCTATTACCTGTATAATTATTACATTTAAAATTACATGAATCATTCATTCCATCATTCACACTTTACTTTTGTTCGGGCGCCATTTATAACGGATTTAAGGTGTTTTCCGTTTTTTTTTTGTGTTTTACATGTATAAATATGTTGGGGATGAAGAAGGTTAAGGATTGAGAGTTTTTAAAATGAAATAAAGGTGAATCGAATCATTTTGGATAGTGCTATCAAGAAAAAGGTATTCTTTTAGCGTTTATTATAATTTAAAACGGAGTATCCGGAAAAGAATCCCATGTGTTATACGAAATTAGGCATTTAATGCAATTTAATACAATACAAATAACAAAAGTCACACTCACCCTCCATTCATACCTTAAAATACGCCTTTTTTTTGTTTGATGAATAGACAGGGAGATGGTCGTTCAATGGTAACCTGTTTCGATAATGAAACATGAAACAAACTGATTCTACGTTTTCAAATTAGCAATTATATTACACGGATGAATGAAGTCTTTTTGGATGAAATTCTGAATTCTCAGTATTGTGACACAGTACGCCGACTAATACTCAGGCTATTACTACTACTTAACTCGATTTTCCTCTATCCCTCGGTGTTAGTTGGCCAGCGGCTCCGAAGATGTTTTCCCTGATGTTTCAATGGCTTCGGTATTCAGCTTTGGTCGTCACCAAAGATCGTACCGGAAAATTCGCTCACAGGCTTCGTAGATCAGGTTTTTAATCGATTGTATTGATTGCTTGTTTTTAAATCGAACGAGGAGATCAGAGTGTACGTAGTTATGATAGAGTAATCGTAATGGACATCTAGGCCACGGGGTGTATCGCAAGCCTACTCACACCAATAGGTACCTACATGCAGCGTCACATCACCACCCCTCACAAAAAGAATCCGTCATCAGCTCTCTCGCACACAGGGCTCTCGTAGTCTCAGACCCCAGCAGCCTCAACCAAGAACTGAATCACTTACACAAAACTCTCCAGTCCAACGGCTACCCTCTTCATCAAATCAAGCGTACCATCAGAAAACTCCGAAACCCCGCTAACCCCGAGACGGACACAACAACTGAAAATACAAGAAAATGTGCCTTCCTCCCCTACGTTCAAGGAGTAACTGACTCCATAGGGAGAATCCTGAGAAAGAACAACATCAAACCGATTTTCAAACCACCTCGAAAAATCGGACAAATCCTAACCTCTCCAAAAGACAATCGCCCTCCACTCAGCTCATCAGGGGTATACAGGATCCCTTGTTCCTGTGGAAAAGTCTATATCGGAGAAACCGGGAGGAAGATCAGCACTCGCCTTAAAGAACATGAAAGATGCGTCAAGCTAAAACACCACACCATCTCAGCTCTGGCGGAACACAAAATGGAAACGGGTCATGAAATCCTGTTTGACCAGACCACATCTCTGGCAAACTCGAAACAGTACTTCCCTCGAAAATACAGAGAAGCACTTGAAATTCGGAAACATCCCAACAACATCAATAGGGATAAAGGATATCAGACCCACCCAATTTGGGACGCCATCCTCCCGGTTTTTTAATTGATTGGCCAATCAATTAAAAACACCTGATTGGTCAACTCCACCCAACTGGAACGTCACGCTCCGATGACTCCAGCTCCGGATAAATAGGGACACCCTGTCTGGAGGTAACCAGTATCAGGTTACCTCTCGCCCTGATGAAGTAAACTGCAATGTTTACGAAACGTCGGCAACACACCGTTCATCAACGCGGCTCCAACCCGGAAGCCAAGACTCATCCAGAATCTACCCGCGGAAGCCTCAAAGACGATAGAGTAATCGTTATTTATAGACTTTCAATGAATAAAACCGCTCGACTCGGCGTCTTCCTAGCGAGAGAGCGAGAGTTGGGCTCCCGGAAATACGATTGCGACTTTTGACTCGAGCTGTTATGATATAATTTGACCCTTGACTAGTTTGTCTATCGGTAACTTATTTTCAATTTATGCTAATATAGATTGCTGACAGGTGTCGCCATCGATACCTGTCACAACCTTAACATTTAAGAAAAGTCAAAACCTCCGAAAGTCATTCTTGAGACTATTGGAATGGCTTTCTCAAGACTTTAGAAAAAAATGTATCTCTATCTATGATGTAAAGAATAAAATATACCGGTGGACCGATTTTAGTTTTTCTGGTCTCAAACCGTTCAGTAAAGAAGCCTTTTCAATTTGAACGAAGAACTTTTTCATAACTTTATTTTGACTCGAGTTATAATGAAAAGTAACGTATGAAGACAGAAAAACACTATTTTCATCTAAAAAATTATGAGTATCTGGGGCCTTATTCTGAAAATCCTTTCACACGTATCACCCGGTAACAAAGCGTGATAGAGGCATTTGAGCCAATCAGAGAGCAGGTTTAAACGAAAATTCGACTCTTTCACCAGTGATACCCGCACGGAAAAAAACCCTCAAGTTTGGGGGTATACCCTCAACATTGGGGATAAACCCTCAATAGTTCGGGGTTCACCTTTAACATTTGAGGGTTTACCTTCAATATTCCAGGGTTCACCCTCAACTTTCAGGGTAACCTCTAAATTTAAGGGTTACACCCAACTGTAGTTGAGGGTATACCCTCAACTTTGGCGGTAACCCCAAAATTTGAGGGTTACACCCAACTGTAGTCTGTAAGAGTTTCCCATAAACTTTTAGGGTAACCCCTAAATTTTGATGGTCACACCCAACTGTAGTTGAAGACATTTTACCCTCAACTTAAAGGATATCCCTGGTGAAAATAATTCCTACGAAAAACTACGAAAATCTACGAATTTCTACGAAATTGGAAAAAACTGCAAATCGTAGTTTTTCGTAGGAAATCGTAGTTTTTCGTAGGAAATCGTAGTTTTTCGTAGAAAATCCTAAAACTCCGTATCGAGTTCTACGAGAAATTACGAGTTTCTACGAAGAACTACGAACTTCTACGAAATTTCTACGACGATCTACGCAAAACTATGAATTGGTAGAAAACTCAAAATTGATGGAAAGTGCAAAATGAATTTCACACATTTTCGTAGAATTGTAAGAATTTCTACGATTTTCTACGATTTATTACGATTATCGACGATTTTCTACGAACAAATACGACGACTCGAATTCACGAAAAATCAAACACCAAATTTCGTAGACTTTCGTAAAATACTACGAATTTCTACAATTTTCTACGCAAAAATACGACGACTCGAATTCACGAAAAATCAAACACCAAATTTCGTAGACTTTCTTAAAATACTACGAATTTCTACAATTTTCTACGCAAAAATACGACGACTCGAATTCACGAAAAATCAAACACCAAATTTCGTAGACTTTCGTAAAATACTACGAATTTCTACAATTTTCTACGCAATAATACGATCAAGCTAATTTCTGTAAAGTTCTTGTAGAATACTAAGAATTTTTACGATTTTCTACGTTTTTCTACGAAAAATTGGAGAACTTCAACTTGAAAAAAGTATCATCATATGAATTCGTAAATTTTCGTAAAATGAGAGTGAATAATCACAAGATGAAAAGAAAAAAGTCCACTCGTATCGCTTTAATACTATTAATCAAATTTAGTTTATATGGTGGACTGTCTAAGTTGTGATCTCTCATACGTGGGCCAAACGAAACAACACTTACACAAAAGAATGTATAACCATAAGTATAGTGTAATTTGTAAAGATTTGACTAAGTCAGCACTAAGCGAGCATTCGTTAACCCTGGGACACAAATTTGATTTAGATAATCCTACTATTTTGACTAAAGAATCCAATTATTACCGTAGGGCAATTAAAGAAATGCTGCATATCTCACGAAATCTGACTTGCAACAAAAGAATTGACGTGGATAGGCTTAGTAATATGTATGCGCCACTTTTGTAAATTGCATATGTTGTTCAAATTTTCGCGGGGCCGCCATTGTCTGATCTATGTCCAATAATCTTTCCTCTGTCACTTCGCCGCTGAGCGCTCACCTGTTAACACCTTAAGTGCTACCGAAGTGCAAAAATTGGTGAGTTTCCGTGGATTTGATTAATATGTGCAATGTAGTATGTGGCCTTAGTAATATTTTTAATTTTTATTAATTTATTTTTTATTTTATTGAACTTTGGATAGTTTATCTGGTTCTGTTCTGGCTTTGGTTGGCGATCTAACCTCCAAAACGTCTGAATTCTGTAACTGTCATTTACTCTCGGTTTCCTTAACCTCTCAGTTTGTTTACACCAGTTTAACGGCTCTGGGTCGTTATTGCTACAACGCACGAATTAGTAGTGGGTTTTCTCTGATTAATTATTGATAAGTTAGTTTAGGTCTTTTTGGTCTTTTATAATTGTAATTTCTGTATGTGGTTACCCACAGGCTCTGAAGATGACGGACCATGGGCCGTCGAAACGTCGCCTAAAATAAAAAGCATGTTCCTAGTAACTGTTATGATTGGTACACCCACGAACTCCTCTACAAGTAACACTAAACCAATCAAGAAATTCTCTCACCATTAGGTAATTGTAAAAAAAAAAAAAATCGCAACCAAAATCTTTCGCTTTTTAATACTATAATTATCATTATTATTATTATCGTTTTTTTTTTTTAAGCAAAGAAAGAAAAAAAAACTACAATTAGATATAATTGCTTGCAGGAATGTCAGATTGGAATTTATCTTTCATATAATTTTAATGACAAAAAAAAAAACAATAACAATGATGATGATGACAAAATTGAGTTTTTGTACAGAAAAAGAAGAAAAATTAGAATCCCTCTTCTAAATAATTCTCAGTGTGTGTGTGTAATTATGTCAGTATAAAAAAAAATCTTTTTTTGTTTGACTGTACAGTTATGACGCAGCTATAAGAATTAGTCTTTTGACGATCTAATGATTACTGCAGGAGAGAAAAAGAGATAATGCGATAAAAAGAAGAAAAAAAATGTGTACATAGTTGGTTACTTGAAAAATTCACAGAAATGTTTATTGCCGCTAATTGACTACATGCTTCGCAAAATACACTTGAAATAAAATCAAAATTCTATCACGATTTCGATGCACCTTCAACTTTATTACCAGGAGATTCGAACATACAAATGTACGCGATTCTACCGCAATCTATAGAAAACTACGACATTCTACGAAAACGTACGAAATTATTTGATACCTTTCCGTTGAATTTCGTATTTATTCGTAGATTGTCGTACAACAACGTACTTTTTTGTAGCAATATCCCGTTTATATATGTTACCGTTTCTTACACGTTTTCGTAGTTTTTCGTAGATTATCGTACAATTGCGTACTTTTTGTAACGATATATCTCGCTTATGAAAAAGTACGCCAATGTACGACAATCTACGAAGAACTACGGAAACGTACGGGAACCAATTTATAAGAATTACGCTGTTCTACGCGGTTCTACGATAAACTACTAGAATCTACGAAATTCTACGAAAAACTACGAGGATTCACTATATTTTTGGCGGAAATTTCTACGAATTTTCTACGAAACGTCCGAATTACTGTAGAAAATCGTAGAAATTACGTAGAAATTGCGTAGAAATTCGTAGTTTTTCGTAGAAATTATTTTCACCAGGGATACCCCAAAATTTGATGTTATAAATACTTATACACAATGGGACAAAAATTATTATATATGAAATCGACATTATTATAGTAGCCACTCATAAAACAGTGAAAAATATTCCCTGACGCTCTTTTGACTGATTTCCAATGTGTCGGCTTACTAAAATCCGAACTACATAATTATCTCACGATGTGAATAATAATCAATAAAATATATAGCTCTCAATTAATCGGTATTTAAAAACAAGTTCTATTTCAGTATACCATTATTCATTTATTAATTGTGATGCAAAATAATTGTTATACATAAGCCACATATAGAATTATTTATACATATACTTTTATTCGCTCGTCCCTCAATTTTCTGCCTGACCAACTGAAATTTTCTTGATTTTTCCCTAACTAATTTCAAGTTGTTTGTCGAACGAGCTTTTGAGTTTTGGACTCGTAGAATAAACCTGAGATTATATAAACCACTGGTTGTGTAATAAAACTAACGTATACTGAAGGCATAATATAATAACCAATTTTTTCGGGGTTGATAAAGTATAAATCATTATAATTAACTTTCACAATATTATATATTTTCAAACAATATCATAATCTTGATTTAAATATAATACATAGTAAATGGAACGTGATATTCAAATTCTTCACCTACTGCTGCATTACTATATAAATTACATAATCTTATATCACTTTGATAATCTTTGTACAATATTATTATTTTTCTCGGAATTATATAGCTGAGTCTTTGAAAACCACAAAAGCGTGAGCGGGAAAAACTGCGGTATATGTATCCGAATAATAATTCTAATAAATTGAATTTTTTATGTATTGCTATAATTTTGCATATATTTGGTGAAAATTAATATAATCATATGTATTGAATATACATGGATAATAGCTCGATAGTCACAGAATAAGGAATTACCCGATATGATCTTCTTTATATTAGTCAGTTTCTATCATATTAACTAACGGTATGATATATTTCGTTAAATCATCGCCAGGAATTAGGATACATTTATTGGAAATATGCTCTGGGAGACAAGTGGAAGTATTGTCGGTGAGTCGAACAACGTTAGTATACGTTGATGATGTGATATTATCACTTGTACATAAAATCTCGTCTAATACTTCGAACGATTTGCCAATTATTACAAACTTCTTTACACCGGTCATTGTAATTGAAACAGAAAGAATAGCTGTAATTGTCATAAACGTTCCGTGTGTAGTTTTAATGATACTGTTATCTCTCTTGTATATTTTCTCATACATGCAAGAGTGATACATTACTTTCTTATACATGAATCGTTCAAAACTCTGCACATTATTTTTTATATTTTCATTGATGAGTGCTTCAATTTCCAATTTTTGTACCAAGGCCAAAATTTTGACACTTCCTACGCCGAAAATTTTCAAACGAATTTCGTTGTAATCGTTCATTAGTTGACCCCCACAGTCTGTCAACATAATTTTTCCCTATCATTTTCATAAATAGATTTCTCCCCACACGACTGCTATTTCTTTTGTTAAAGGTATCGTCAAACTTGATACTTTGGAGTCTTAGGTACGATTTACAGACTTTCTGCAAGATATACTGTGAACTATGAAGCATACTTCTCAATACGTAGTTGTAACTTTCAAAATAAAAAGCTGACCACGCCCATAGAGCACCGAAGTACTTCACAGATTGTGGAATATGAAGCAGCAAATGTAGGTTAAACTTCATGAATTCTTTGCCGTACAATGTTTCTGTGCGCGGAACAAAACGTTCTATAGATATTTTAGCTAGTAAAAAATCTCTATTCTTTATTTTCTCAGCTAGCAATTTATGCATGGCAAAAACAAGAAGCGACCAGTGCTTGTAGTATGGCATGGGGAGTAAATCTTTCAAACATGGCAATGAATAACACAACAAAAAATTTTTTAATTCGGAGGCCTTCCACAGTTTAATATCATTGATGGATCGAGGTGTGCGTGTTATTTCAGAGGGAGGAAGAATTTGGGTTAATCTTTGATCAAAAATCTTTTTTTTCTGGGCATTGATGTACCAAGCGCTATCGCAGTTTTTAGGATCAAACCATGCCAAAATGAACATTTTGACTACGCCAAGCAATACTGAGTGCATGTACTCAGGTGGAAAGGATTTGATTATACTGAAAACAGTTGACAAAAGCATTAATACGGAAACGCCCTTAACCCCGTTTACGACAATGTTTTCCCTAACTGCAGTCTCGGCGTCCCTTCTGTGTTGTTCGATTGTTCTTAAAGGGTTGGCTTCACCACAATACACGCGAGCAAAACCTCTTCCCACCCTCACATGTTCTCCGGGATTCAAACATAGCGAACAGCCAAATTCTCCATTAAACTGATGCATATTTTGTAGCGCACATCTGGCGACTGAGTCTACGGGTGCAAGAATAGCATGCACTTTGATATTTATAGGTTCTTCTAAACCTGGTGGTAAACACTCAAAACCATTTTCATGTAAGTCCCGCAAATCATCAACAAATGGTTTGAGATACAGATCCATGACAGGCTTTTCCGATGCACACCATAAGCTCGCTAGAATAATATTTTGTTTTCTGAGGCGGTAGGGTAGTTCATTAATTGCCACTTGAATTGGCCACATAGATACTTTTGATGATTTGAATGTATCCACACCATCAGCGTTCCATTGAATTGTGATATCTACGTTGGAAATGATTTGATTTCGTTTAAGTGTCTTATAAACTTTTCCGCTATTGACATCCGAAATCACATCATCAGATTCTGGAGAATCTCTTTGCAATTTTTGATAGAGTGGCCCGGACAGTAATTTACTTAATTGCTCTTTCAGAGGAATGTGCAAAAAAAAATGCCCATCACGTTTTAAACTAATCTCATAATAACACGCTTGACAAGATGGGTAGTTTGTATTTCGCAATCCATTGAAATTCAGGAAAACGTAACATTCTGGGCAGTAGTAAAATGTTTTCATGTTTACGATGTTTGGAAAACTTTTGAAAAACAGGTATTTCGATGGAATAATACATGGTCTTGGAAGATGGCAATTTATTAATTGCAAAATGTCTTCTAATGCTGTATCTGTCATTCCATGTCGAATCAGGAAGCTCATTATGAGCAGATCACTCTCATTTTTTGTTAGTGGACATCCCTCGTAAACGGGTCTCCTTTCCTATATCAAAATATAAATAGAACAAATGCATTAAATCTTGTTCCGTGAAAAGTAAATTATTGTTGTCATACACAGAAAAAAATTATTATTGAATCAATGAGTAACTAAATTCGAAGCAAGATTCGAGGTTTAATCAAAAATAAAATTATTCTTGAATGAGAGTATGATATTGTTGATTCAAATGGTAAATCATTCTTGATTCTAAGAATATAATTTTAAATAACTATTATTTCTTTCCTTTCTTGAATTAGGAATATTTTTTTTTCCGTGCAATTGAATTGTCAAGGCACCCTTAGATGTCAAACGAATGGCAGTCTATGGAGTTGTGAGCACGTTTTAATTTCGTGAAACTGATTTGTCTTACATTCAATACGGGATTTATCACAGTGACGTCCAGTTTTACCAAATATAAAAACTGTATTACCGACATAATAATTTCTTGTATAATAATAATAATAATAATAATAATAATAATAATAATAATAATAATAATAATAATAATAATAATAATAATAATAATTACTACCTACTACCCGCCATACCCGAGTGGGTTTGTCCCCAGAAGCAGAAGCATATTTACCAATATGATATAATATACAGAGTTCTACAAACCTCTGCTTCGAATGGTCGGTCATCATTCGGGTCGTTATCATCTGGGTCATTGTCGTCTGGGTCATTGTCGTCTGGGTCATTGTCGTCTGGGTCATTGTCGTCTGGATCATTATCATCCTGCTCATCATCTGACGTCTGACCATGTTCTTCATCGAGTTCCTCACTTTCTTGATCATCGAGAACATCTTCATTATCGCTTTCATTATTTGATCCCTGAAAGTTGGATTTATTGAAACTACATCGTTTTACGTCAAAAAATGGATGTTGATTGATTAAACGTACTAACTGTAATCAATCTAACAAAGATAGTGGAACTGCCATAATGCAGTCAAAAGCAATCCCTTAGGGGCTGCCTATTTCACTTACTTAATTAATGATTATAATAAATTAATACGAAGATCGCCGAAGGTATAAACGGAATATAGACCAACTCTATACACCAACTGACCATTACCGATACATGCATCGATAGATAATAAAGTGGTTGTTTCATATCTACCTCAGTATCGTCACTTTGGCTGTCGACAACCATATCTTCTGGCAAATCTTCTGCAGCGACAGGACTTATGTTGTCTTCGTGTTCATTAATTACCTCGTCGTCGTGATTTTCACATAAATGCAATTCGCGATCACGTCGCGTTGAACGTGGGACCGGTTTTGATTCATCTCTTAAGTACTTAAAATAAGGACCTCGTTTCATTTTCACGATTTGTTGGCCGCACTAACTAACGTGGCCTTAGGAAAGCCTATACGTATATGTCTGCGTAATAGGTACCTAACTGCGAGTGCTTCGTGCTCTAATCCTCAACCATAGGTTTCCATGTACGTACACACGCGCGCCAACGCGTTCAGCCAATAGACAATAAGTCGCAAGCCACCGATTATTGGCTGACGCCTTGCACGCGACATGGAAATCCAGTAACGCGACCCATGCCCAAACACTCGTGCGTCGAGAGGCCGCCGGTAGATACCCACGTGGTTGCGTTTTATACAACTTCGAATTTCGTCGGTGCCTCGTCAGATGTATTGTTCAGAATACCTGTCCGATCAAAGAGTGTTCAGTATCCTCGAGTTTTCTTAATCTCATAAGTTATACAATTGCACTTCAATGAGCTGTATAAAACAGTGCTGCATAGAAGAAAAGTCAAACTTATTCACTTTGTATACCATCGACAACGAGTCGCGTGGTTATGCTGTTATATTGCGCAGCGTGAGGGCGCGAGGCTGCGAGCACATGGTCGAATTTTACATTTTGAGATTTTACTAAAACGTTGCAAACAACAAACATCATGGATGACAAAAAGTGTCTCCTTGTCGAGTTCGTCAACGAAAGCTGTTCTTTAGCAGTCGGCTATATAGAACTTGGTTAGTAAATCAAAAAGAAGATACAGAACTAGAAGAGCTGAAAAATAACGAGACGCAAGTGGAAATCTCCTGGCCGAACTGCGATGTTACAACTGCTAAGAAGATGCAAAAGGTAGTGAAAAATTTGACTGATCAAGACTGGCAAATATTGGCAGTGAGGATTATTGGATTTGGTGGTGAGTAAGGAAAAAAATTAATACATAGCCTATCAATATGCGTGTACCCGTATAGTGTTTTTCCGACACTCTCGCGATTCGTCCTTCATAAGGAATTAGTGTAGACAGATTTTGCAGAGATAGTAGACAATAGTCATATCATAACAAGATTATACATTGTCATTCTGTGACTACAGTCCGACCTCTCAATAAGATCGCAAGAGCCCCGAAGGGGAAGAGTTATTCCTAGAATTCGGGTACCCCCACCAGGCGCGTGCTCCGCGCTCACTGACTCTCTCTGTCTCTCTCACTCGAATAACTCGAGCTCGGAGTTCGAGTCGGAGTGGGGGAAGTGCTCGAGCGAGAAACTAGGGAAACGTTCTCATTGCCGGCAGTCTTATTGGGAGGTCGAACTGTACTACCTCAAGCATAATACTGGTTATAGACCTATACATATGTTTCAATATGTTCGCTGTATAGGCTGGACGGATATGCATGGACAGCTGAATTCAGTGGAGAAATTTGATCAACCAGATACATCGAAAGAACAACGAAAATATCTAATGAAAAAACAGTCCAGCAATGGTCAGAAGCGAAAGGCTCAAACTCAAACCGATAATAAGAAGGTTAATTAATATTTACTAATACTGCATTTTTAATTTCTTCTTTTGATATTGTATGTATTATTCAATAATCCTTGTATGTACACTGAGAGAAAAAATCTGTTGATTCAAACATTTCAATTTTTTTGGTTGCAAAATAGTTGCTTCAACTATCATATTGTTCGAACGAACAACACGTAATCACCATAAGAAATTCTAGAACTTTGAAACAAACAAATGATTTATTTGAAGCATTTGGTTGATTTGACTGAATTGTTAATTGTTAATTGTTACAACTATTACTTAGTTGTGTTGACTAAATCCATTTGGTTGAAGTGGGATGACGGTGCAGTTGGACGCGTGCTGTTAAAGTAACTAAGTACGTCGTTGTTTCGAATAAACGCAGTAATTGAATCAATCAAACTAGAACTGACCGAAATTATTGATAGATCTTGTTGAATCGAATAAATAGTAAATTCGAATCAACTAATCCTTCATCATCTCAAAAAAGTGCGGTGCTCGAGGCAAACAGTTGGACATGTTTCGTTGAACTGTCATTTGTATATTCAGTACAATTAAAGAAAATTCTCCTAACTAAAATGTCGATTAATTCGAGTCAGTCACTCAGTTCTATTTATCACAAATAATTTAGATCATTTTAATGCACAACTGAACCCAGAGAACTTGGAATTTTCTTTTCACTCATGATAAGAACAGTAGAGTTATGGATTGAATACCAAATAAATCTTAATTTAAGATATTGTAAGTTCAACTAATTGTAAGTCGCACTGACCATCTAGTACACTTTATAAATCACTTTAAATTATGGTATGCCATAAGGTAGTTTGGCGTAGTAGGTAGGGCGTGCGACTAGTATTCCGAGCGAGCGATCGATCACGGTTCGAACCCCAGTTAGGACAAAAACACGGCGGTGTTTTTAATGCGGAAAAAATGCGTTTTCATTTACGGAAATTGATCTTAAGTTATCACTTGTCGTTCAGGGGTACGAAACATGCCGAAAAAAAAAAGAGAAAAGCAGTTTTTTTTTAATTTTCAAGTCAATACGTTAACCCGATCATTTATTCAATGCAACTAAATATTCAATCGTACGAAAATAAACGCGGTTGTCTGGAGTACAAGCGCTGGTTGGATTAACTAAATCATCAATATGAATCAAGACTCACATTTTGATTTACAAAAGCTTTGCAGTCAGAGCAACTAAATGATACACTCAAATTGACGAAATATTTCCTTAACGTAAGTTTTTCATTGTTGAAACGATTACGCATTCATTTAACTGAACTGTTTTTAATCTGATTCAATCAACTAGTGACTTAGTTGTATTTACGAAATATTCATTTCGCCGCCCGTAACCGCCGGATTTAATTGAATCAACCAATATTTTTTTGATTGAACCATTTTTTTCTCTTAGTGTATTTCAGGCAGCTCAAAAGCAAAAGAAGGAAGTTGCTGCACGAAATAGAGCGAAGGGTATTTTGGGCGAAATTATAGACACAGAGAAAGATGGTGACACTAATTGTGATGACTTGGTAAGATATTCTTTGTTATAGAAACCATAGAAACTTTCTTATAAGTCAGAGCTTGTGCGCTTTAATAATATCTTACGGTCTATTCCATACGTATATTCGACACTGTGTACAACAAGAACCTGTCTGGTTTTGGAAGAACCCTAATCAAAGTTAGGAATAAAATAGTCAGTTTTTGATAGATCTCCCTGCTAAAAATTCCCGAGACGACCAGTCAGGACCTTGTTCCAAATTACGACGTGGGGAATGGACCTATGTGGACCTATGAGGTCCTGACTTGGGAATTTTTAGTAGGGCCCTTTTGCACTTCGGAAAAGTGAATTCCCGAGTCAGGACCACATGGTTCCACATAGGTCCACATAGGTCCATTCCCCACGTCGTAATTTGGAAGAAGGTCCTGACTGGTCCTCTCGGGAATTTTTAGCAGGGCTATACCTAAGTATTGAATGTCAGCTCCCTAAAAATGCATACATAATTTTGTATTATGGTGAAAATAATGATAGAGTCGACTCAGGTCATCTGACTGCTTATTCAAGTGTCGAGGGATGAATTCCTACATTGTCATTTTATTTTTAGGCACTCCCCAACCCGAGTAGAAATTTAATCAGGGCCGAAGCAGGCGGCAGTAGGGCCTGATAGGCGCCTGATGTAACGCTTTGTTCCATCAGGCCCTGATTAGACAGTACTACTGAATACTAGAGCCTGATCAGGCCCATTCTAACCTTGCGTTACACGGGCATGCCTCATTGAATTTCTACTCGGGAAGTATATCAAATATACCAGGCAGCCTTATGTGTCTCATGTGTTTGCCATCCTAAAAAATTTCTGTCCGGAGCTTCATCTCCTCAACCGTATGTCTAAGACGGGTCATCGAGTAGTCATTGGTTAGTTAGCGAAGAACTATATTGGCCCAGACAAAAAAAAAAAAACAATTTTCAATGTCAACAATATGTCGACGGGTCCTAATGAAACAAGGGTATCTCGACGGGCGAGCTAGAACAGTGGTATCTCGCTGGTCCAGATAGAAGAAAGGTATCTCGCCGTGTAGGCTAGATAAACGCTAACTCAGAAAACGCTACAGGAAGTGTATGCAGGCTCCACACACGTCTTATAGAGATTTCGAGTTAGCGTTGTTCTAGCGTGCACAGCGAGATACCTTTATTCTATCCGGACCAGCGAAATACCACTGTTCTAGCCCGCCCAATGAGATACCCTTGTTTCACTTGGACCCGTCAATGTATTTCTGTGCTTTTGTTAATTGTCTTGTCCGTCCGAAATTATATCTCCTGAATTGCTCTATGAAAAGTGATCCGTTGGTAGGTTGTCAGATGGCAAACAGTTTACTGTCGCTGATACTCTTTTTGATTGTAAATACAATTATTATCAGGAAAAAATCGCTCCATCGAGTCAAGAAAACACAATTTAGTATTCAACTACACTGGCTACGTGTTCTTGTAAAAGGCATCACCTACGTTCCTCCATGTTCAAGACATCTTTTCTTTTATTTCACCACTTTTACGTTCACGTTTACCTGAATTCGTTACACAAAATGGTCAAATCAGTGAATCGAAAAGTAAAAAGTTAAGTAAAAGTATGCAATACCGTGTGAGATTTCATACAATCTTTAAACAGTGTTGAAGCAAGTTTTTGGTATATCTAGCCTGTCAGAGACTCTATTCCATCAAGTTTTCATGATCTACCCCTGGTGAAAATAATTTCTACGAAAAACTACAACAATCTCCGAGAAACTACGAGAAAATACGAATTTATACGCGATTTCTACGTAATTTCTACGATTTTCTAGGGTATTTCGGACGTTTCGTAGAAATTTCGTAGTTTTTTTAAAGGGATTTTCGTAGATCGTCGTAGAATCAAAGTAAGAATTTCATTTTTTAAATTCACCTGGATTTCACACCTGCATATTACTACAGGTTTGTGCAGAGACAGAACCTACCCTCATGAATATTCGAGTTCACGTTTATGGGAAGAGTAATAAAAAAAAAAAAAAAAAAAAAACACGACCCGCAGGGAGGTTCGAACCCAGTTCATTCTCATTGGACAAGTACTGTCCGCGGCGAATCGTCTTTAACTTTGTTTACACCCAGGGGTTCGGTCTTCAACCCCTTCCGATATTTCCTTATGACAACCATCACATTTATCAGGAATCGAACGTCAATGAGATGTATGGAACTATCTACATGCTAGAGACTGAAATTTCTTATTTTATTGTAGAAAATTGTAGAAGTTCGTAATATTTCACGCATTTTTACGTAATTTAATCCTGATCTTGCAGCATTCAAAATTCTCTAATCACTTTCCTAAAAATCGTATAAGATCGTAATTTTTCGTAGTATTCTACGAAAAAAGACACGACATTGACTAACTTTTATTGGGGATCCGAATTTTCATAGTGTTTCGTGAAAAGTCGTAGAAGATCGTAAAAACACGTAACGTCCTATTCTTCTTAAATTTGAATGTTTTGATTTTTCGTAGAAATTCGTAGAACATGGTAGAAAATCGTAGAAAATCGTAGAATTTCTTAATATTCTACGAAAAGTTATTTCCATTTTTTTATGAATTCAAATGTTCCAATCCGCCGTAGAAAATCATAGAACTTCCTAGAGAATCGTAAAAAATCGTAGAAAATCGTAGGAGATCGTAGAAATTCTTATTATTCAACGAAGAGTTATTTCGATTCTTTATGAATTTAAATGTTCCAATTTTTCGTAGAAAATCATAAAACATCTTAGGAAATCGTAGAAAATCGTTAAAAATCTTAGGATATCGTAGAAATTCTTACTATTTTACGAAAATTTATTGCGATTCTTTATGAATTTAAATGTTCCAATCTTTCGTAGAAAATCGTAGAATATTGTTGAAAATCGTAGAAAATTGTAGAAAATTGTGGAAATTCTTACTATTTTACGAAACCAAATGAAATTAATTTTCAAGTTTCTTTTAATCTAAATTTTCTTACTTCTTCGTAGTTTTTCGTAGAAATTTTGTAGTAGCGCGTAATTTTTCGTAGAATTCCGTATTTTTTCATACGAATTTCTACGAAAGACTACGGTTTTCTACAATTTTCTCTGATTTTCTACGATAAAGTACGATCTCCTACGAAAAAATACGATTTTCTACGGATTACTACGATTTTCTAGGAAAAACTACACTTTTCGATTTTTTGTGTTTTCGTAGAAATTCGTAGTTTTTCGTAGAAATTATTTTCACCAGGGACGTCTAGCGTCAAACCAAGTTTTTGGTATATCTAGTCTATCGGAGACTTATTTTATTAAAGACTACAGTTTTCATGATTTACAACTAGTGTCGAAGGAAGTTTTAGGCACTCCCAAAGTATACAAATTCTACTAGGGAGAAGCCTTATCTGATTGCCATCCTATGAAGTGGCCGTCCGGAGCAATATCTCACAAACCATAGGGACTAGAAAGGCCTGTAGGTGGTTTTCTGAAAGATTATGGTTAACTCTTTCTACGATGTCAATAAACACGTTGGTTAGATAATCATGGCCTATGCAATATGCAACAACGTGCTTTTTCAGTATTCATGTTCGTCCAGACTCATCTTTTGAACCGCTAGACCAAAAGTAGTCCGCCGGTAGGCCTTCGGATCGGAAATGGTTGACTTGAACACGTTGAGACTATTAAAACTTTGCTCGGGTTCTCAGGACGCGTGCAGAAAAATACCCCAGAAAACTTTCATCGCTCCAATATACCATAAACTTGCTTTGACGCTACTAGTTGTAGGTCATGGCAACTGGAGACTGATGAAATACAGTCTCCGATGGACTAGATCATGATTATTTATCGAAATTGTGCATTTGTGTTTAATTTTAGTGGTCTGGAGTATCAGAGGAACCTGAATGTATATCGTCATCAGATTCAGAACCCTCAAGTAAAAAAAGTAAACTCCAACTCGCAGATGATATCAGGGTTTTGAAACTAGAAAAAAGAACATTGACGACCAAAGTTGAAGTACTGACAACTAAAGTACAAAACTTACAGGCCCTTGTTAGCTGCTCAACACGTGAATAATTTTTTCTATCCAGTAAAATTTTACCTAGCATAGTTGCATAAATTATTTGTTCAAGCGAATTCAGTTTTACTGTCAAAACCGTCTGAAATGACAGCTCAAATTTCATACTTGGTTTAATGCTTCCAAATTAAATGGAAAATGAATACTCAAAATATTCGCAAATATATTGTTTTACTCAATAACTCTAATGTTATCAACGTCTACAAGACAGAAAAATCATAACACTACAATTTCAATAAATTAGAAACTGTCTCCGAAGTAGAACAAAAAATTTGCAGTACATTCTATTTCAATCATGCTGTACAAGATGTTTAGTATTTTAAATTGCTCTTGATTACTATTCAGATTTGCCAGACATAGAAAGCTGCGCAGAAAGGATATTATCAAAATTATCGAAAATTGATGATGCTGTCTCACTAAGGTCACAATTTTTTTCACAGGACCTGATTTTTTGTCGGAGAGACAAGATAATAGATCAGATAGAGATAGAGAATAGATCAGCTAAACAGTCAAATTGACATATCCAGGCGAAGTCGTGTACTTTAATTTATTTCTGCTTTGTCCACATAGATTTTTCTCATAAAATTTCAATTTCAATTTCAATTTCAATTTATTCAGTTCAGGTGTAATACAGATACAAATAGTAATTTAGTATCCCTGCTGAGAGGCAAAGCTTCTGTTTGCAGGCCTGAAGGCTTATCACTAAGGTTTAATAATTTCTATGAATAAAAATAACATAACTTAGATATATATATATATATAAAATAAAATTAAGAAATAAAATATAATCATGATTTACAAAACAATAAAATAAAATAAAAATAAAATACACTCAGAAATTAAAATTACAATTAAAAATTCAAAATTCAAAATTAAGAATCACGTAATTTTCCTAGCATTTGAACGACACCACTTGAGTCTAAAAAATACATTGCAGTCTGCCCATGACTTTTACAACTGTAATTGTGCAATGTAGGCTGTTATTTTCTTTCTCCTAGTCCTATTCGAGCATTCAAGCACTTTTATCCCATTTGGGAGTTTGTTGAAAAACTTTATTGCCGTGTATATACTGTTTTTCTCAAAAATTGATTTTTTGTGGCGAGGTAAGTTGATTATTTTATTTCTTGTAACACTATTGGATGAACTGTAAAGCAAGCTGAGTGTGTCAAAATGGTACATTACACAGTTTATGACATGTAATTGCTCAAAACTGGGTATTTTGTCCGATTTAAGTAATTTTATGAACCTTGCCTGGAGCTTCTCGATGGGAGCAGTTACAGATTTATACGCGCCACCCCAAATTATTAGTCCATAATTAATAATACTGTACACGTATGCAAAGTAGATTGTTTCCAAGACTTTGATCGGTAGGTATTTTAATTTATAGAAGATGTACAGGAAGTATCTAATTTTATTCATTACTTTGCTGACGTGTAGATCCCATTTCAGATTGTAATCAATAATGAGCCCAAGGTATTTAGAGCTGTGCACTCTTTTGATAGTCTGGTTTTCAATCTTGATATTTAATTCTTGAGGTACACTGTCTGAGTAGCAACCTAAGGTCATGTACTCAGTTTTTGACACATTAAGCGTTAGTTTGTTCGCATCGAACCAGTAATGAAGTTGAGATAGCTGTTCATTCATTTTCCGCTCAGCAAGAGACCAGCTTTGTGCAAAACTGAGCACAACTGTATCATCTGCATATGCCGTTATGAATTCACAGTTTACAAATATATCATTCACATAAATAAGGAAAAATAGTGGCCCTAGTACAGTCCCCTGAGGAACCCCAACATCATTATGCCTAGGTTGACTAGTTGCATCACCTACCCTGACAAATTGTTTTCTATCAGTGAGGTAGCTTTGTATCAATTTTAGTGCTAATCCTCTGATTCCCCTATCATTTAGCTTTTCAAAGAGTAAAGCATGGTTGACCGTGTCAAAAGCTTTGCTCAGATCAATGAAAGTAGCAATTACAGCATTGTTTGACTCAATGTTATTGTAAATATTGTTTAAGACTTGCTCCATAGCCATTACAGTGCTTTTATTCTTCAGGAAGCCGTATTGTTTTTCGTTTATTTGCTTATACTTATTTAAGAAGTTGTACAATCTTTGGTGAAGGGCCTTTTCAAATATTTTAGCTATGTTTGATATTAGAGATATCGGTCTATAATTAGTCACAAGAGTCTCATCTCCTGATTTGTGTACTGGGATAACTTCCGCTTTCTTTAATGCATCGGGCCAGACTCCATTTAGTATGCATAGGTTGAAAATGTTTACTAGTACTGGGCAGATGAACACATTGAGAGTTTTCAATATTTTAGTATGTATGTTATCTACACCACCCCTTTTGTCCTTCAATCTGAGGATGATGTTACCGATTTCTATTTCGTTAACCGGCGACAGAAATATAGAATTACCGTTTGGTACAGTCTTCCTTAGCTGAGTTTCTTCAGGGACGGCGGGGATTTTACTAGCCAGTTCATGCCCAATACCAGCAAAGAATTCATTGAACCTATTTGCCATCTCAGTTGGGTCCGCTATGACCGTGTTGTTTATTTTTATTTTCTCAATTATCGTTTTCTTATCTTTTTTACCAAGCTTTTCATTCACATAGGCCCAAAGCCTCTTCGGGTCCTTGCTACTTTCTTGTGCTTTACTAATCTCATACCTATTTTTCGCTTCCTTAATAAGTTTTTGAAGTATTTTGTTATACTCGACGTAGTCTTTTTTATGATCGAGAGCGTTAATGTTTCTCTTATGTCGGTTATATAAGTACTCCTTTTGTTTTATTGATTTAAGTAGCGCAGGTGTCATCCATGGCTTTCTGTGTACTAGTTTGCCTTTTTTAAGTGTAGTTGTAGCTGACTCAATAATAAATTGAATTTCTGATATTAATAAGTTAATTCCTTCATTGGGGTCTGATATTAATTGGTATTTTGACCAGTTATTTCGTCTGGCGGACTCGATTAATTTTTTGAAGTTCGTTTTCTGGACGTACACAGCTTCAGTCTTTTTTTCGATAATTTTTCTTTTTCGATAATAAAAAAATCTTTTTCGATAATTTTTCATCTATTGTATTATTTTGTCAAAGGAAAAAAGAAACTTCTAGCAAGAAAGGAGACAACGACCCTGTTATTGGAGCATTTAGACCATGAGAACCACAAATTTACCAGGTAGCAGACACCTCCAGTGATCAATTCCAAAGACACTGTTTCTTATAAACCTCAATTCAAAAGGCAAGTAAAGACATTTAACCCGAGCTTGGTAAGAAAAATCATCGAAAATGAGTGCTTCTCAGCACATTGTACTCAAGAGTACGTGCAGGCTTCCAGGCTGATTCCAGCAGACTTTAATGCCAACTCCAGCTTTGTCAGAATTTTCACATCCTGCAGATACCATATTGCCTGACGATTTATGGGCCTCAGCTGCTGTCAAGGCTTCAATGATCGGTGACTCTGGTTCACAGATATTGATTGATCCAAAGTAGAATAGTGAAATTTTGAGAATTGTGGCTCGGCTCCTCACTAGCGATATCATTTCTGCATTCTATTTTGGCAGATTAATTATTGGTCTTTTAAGAAAAGCCTGCCGGGCAACCCTCGGTGTCTCTGGAAGTCGTCCGTCTGAGTCCAGAATCTCCATCTATCTGTATTGGATGAAAATAAGATTCATTACAATTTTTCATTCACTAAACTTTTACGCTAACAGATGAAAAAGCTCATATATGTAGTTGACGCAGTGCAATATATATATATACTGAAATACAGACTCACCTGTATTCTCCAATCGTAGTCATTGTCATCGTCAGTGTAAGATCTTCCATAAACTTTGCTTTCATCAGTATTACAGCTGTTACTTGTTGTCAAAACTATACCTCACTTCGAGCCTCACTTTATAAGAGCTGATATTGACTGCATTGCCGCTCCACACCTTAATTACACGTCTTCTGTAAAGAAAGTTGATTGGCAGGTTCATGATAGTTAAAAATTCGAAAATTCATTCTAAGACAAAAATAATAATAAGTATATTCAGCGAACGACACCCTTGAATGTGATTCTACTTTTAAATGTAATGCAAAAATAATACCATTACCTGAGTGTGGATGTTTTCCTTATCCTCGTTCGATGTAGCCTTATTTTCGTTTGCTGTGTGCAACTCTCATCTCGACTCCTAATACATATACTGATCTCATCCTTGTTGTGAATTACAGCTATACCTTGTGATACCTTTACCTTAAAAAAAAGTTTTTATTCGTAGATCGATCATAGACATATTCTATCGATAACGTATTTGAAGACTACGCTCGATAGATGTAAAAACCTAACCCAACGAAGCGACGCCATAACTGCAACTCTTTATATTTTTGCAATAACGAAAGAATGAGAACCGCGGAGGATCGATCGCCACGCCGTGTAACAGTCATCGGTGAACTATCAATTGTCATTCTTCCAGCCGCCACGACCCGTTAAAATTCATCAATTACGAGTTTCACAAATAGAATTATGCACTTACCTGTTTTGTACAGGTATGATGTAATGAATGTAATTATGCACATGAAACGTAAGTGTTTTTCGGATATTTCTGCTGTTTCCCCAGTAGGACTGCAGGTGGCACTACACAACAACTGATCGTATGCGACAATGATGCGTGGGCTTTAATAATTATAATAAAAACCCAGGTAACACAGAGACGTCTTATGGATGTCTTCAAGACGTCAGACATTTTCGTCAGACATCTTAAAATTGTCTCAGAATGGTCTTTAAGACCTCTTAATGTACACGATACGATGTCTTATGTCCGCGATATCGGTGTCTTAAAGACATCTTATTGATGTCTTATACAAGTCTTATCGACGTCTTACTGATGTCTTATACAAGTCTTATCGACGTCTTACTGAAGTCTCATTGAAATCTTACATAGGTCTTATTGAAGTCTTATAAATTGGATACGTGGGGTTGAAATTAAAAAATGCGAAAAATATTGTGGTTCGAATATATTTGTATATTTTAAATATTCGTCTATAAATACTGCACATACATAAGGCGTACTAATAGTGACTAGTTTCAATTTTTTAATCTAAAAAATCGTGACAAAAGTGATGAATTTTTAGCGACGTTAATCCATGTTTGTTTTTGCAATATACATATATATAGATAGAAACATGAGCGTCAAAATACTCTAAATTTGATTTAAAAAGAAAAATAAAACATTTTTCACATCGAACACTTACATAATGAAATTGTGGCAATCATATCTGCTAGATTTAATTTAACTTAAGTTTTAAGACTTATCTCTATAATAAATAATATCAAACTTTATGTTGCCATACATACATACCTGGAAAAGCAATGTTTTACATGATCATATTATATATTATACATAACATATCTCTCAAATTGGACATGGAAAAATCCCCATATTACATACTTGAATATAGTTTTATAAAATTTTACCCTCGGACGATCAATCAAATCGTGCGATACCAGCAGTGAAATTTTATATACTATATGTATATGCATATAATTTGATGACCTTTACCATGGCCAATCTTAGGTATAATAAAAAAAAAACACCTTTTCCAGGTGTATGGCGCGTCATAGACAAAAAAGAAACATAACAAAACCTTAATTAGATTTATGAAACGTTTGGTTCATTTGGAGTCGTGATCGGTTTCTTTGTCAATCGGTGCAGGCCCTGCCGTTTAATTTTCAAACGAACACGATCACCGGCGTGCTGGAGCCACGCTCGTATCGTCTGAATCAATTCATCTTTGGTGGTGTTGGGTACTTTCTGCATAACTGTTTCTAAACAGAAAAAAGATTATTATTCGACGTTCTACAGAAAATACTCATACGATACACATAAATTTACATAGTCTTCATCATACCAAAAATAATCCGAACCATCGTATAGTCAGCAATTTTGATCGTATTCTTCTGACCTGTCCAGGAGCAATTGACTAAAACTTCATCTAACGTAATACATGTCATGATGTTTCTGAGGAATTTAGGTCCCGTCATTCCCCCAATCCTGGATAGTTTTCGTTGCTGGAAGAATAATTTATTGGTTTGATCAGATTTATTGTCATGGAGGCACAAATCAAATCAGAATTTTTTATCTAATTTATGAAGATTAAGGTTGTAAAATGTGATATGTAAAAACAAAAATCATTGTTCAACGTGAACTACTTACGAATACAGATTGTAATTGGGTATTCTGTGTCACTTCCTCTTCGAAAAGCCTCATCTCACCTCTGTGAACTTGGCACCCCATTTTGGAAAAAATGATATTATCTTTTGAGTTTTGTGATCTTCGATGATAGTTTTAGAGTTCCTGACCATCGACAGAAATAGTTTTGATCGGTAAGCGTGTGAACATGGAAAAATTAAAAATGGGGTGCCAACTTCACGGCGCACCCCATTTTTAATTTTTTTTCTTTTCCTCCTGAGTTTCGGGTAGTCCTCGAAGAGTTTTAGAGTTCTACATGAGTTTGAGCAATAGTTTCGGTCTAAAAGTATTTTCTTTTCGATTTTCAAAAATCCGAATCCAGCGCAGCAACTACGGCGCGTCCCCTACCCCCACCGGCTACGCGAGCCTTCCACTCGACGACTCGATCCCATCCTTCTTGGTCGCCACGTCACAACGCCTAGCGTCGCCCCTTCCCTATCCCCATCCTTCGGACTTGTGTAGCGTGTGTAGCGGCGCGCGCATCGCACTCGCGAGTGGGGACGGCAGAGTCGGGACGTTGGCTATAAAGCTGGGTACAGCGCGAAGGAGTCCTTACTTACATTCTTGCTCTCGTCTCGTTAAGTAGTGAATGCGCACTAGCGCTGACAGCTTTATAATGCCATACGATGCATCGTTACTTCTGGGATTGCTCCAGAAGGACGAATTCCGTACCCTTGATTCTACAGGAAAGGTTCTGCCACCAAAGAATGCTGTTTATGGTAAGATTGCGGAGGCAATGATAGATCGTGGTTGCGTTATAAAGCCCACGCATGTGTACACGATAGTGAAAAATGATCGGCAGGGTATGCGTAGAGCTGTACAGAAAGTATTTGGCGTGAAACAGGGTTATGCAAATCAAGGCACGGTTCGCAAAAGGGATGCAGATAAAAGTGTGGAAGCAAGTACCGAAGAATTCCGATTAATTCTTTCTCCTGAATCTTGGGCTGAAATAAAACCGGAGGCAAAGGATTGGGGGGACCGTGAGTATATGACGCTGAAACCACACGTGTGGACCCATATCATAGCCGATAAAATTTGGGATCAGACGGGAATTCCCTGTGCGTTTGCTTTAAAAAAAAAACAGGGTCTATAAGCGAAAGGACGCAAATTGTTATACTAGTATCAAAGGTAAGTGCACAGAATGTGGTGGAAACTTAAGTGGTAAGATTCTCAAAAAAACCCCGGAGGAAACGTGACGTAATTTTTCACTGTGAGATTGAAGGCCGCGACACAACGATTATACATACCCGGAGGCGTCAACTGAAGGGTTACCTTAGGGAAGAAGTAGGTAACGATTTAGTGGACGGTCGGAAAACCGCCTCCAAGTGGCGTACAGATAAAGCAAACGAAATGATGGAGTTTGGTGATGCTATCCCTCCAACTTTATACGACGCTGACGTCCTTCGAAAAGCCAAACAGCAGGCATTGGAGAGACGCTTAAACCTGAAGAATACTGATCCAATCGAAAATCTGCAGTTAGCAAAATATGATCGTTGCCTAGGTAGTATTCAAACTATTGGAAAAGACCCATTCTACTGCATCTATTGGCTTGAAGAGCAAATGATTATCTGTAAACTTGACAAGAGCAGTGGAAAAAAAACTTGGTACATGGTATTCGATGCAACTGGCGGAATCGGCAAAAGAATAAAACTTCCTAATGGTCAGAAATCGTCACACATATTTCTTTATCAGATGATGTCGGTTGTTGAGGGAAGAAGCACTCCAGCTTTTCAAGCGGTGTCGACTAGACAGGATGCGGTTTTTATTGAGTTTTTCTTGCTTGAAACGCTTCGGAAAGGTGCGCCAATACCTCCCATGGTAGTTACTGATTTCGGGAGTGCACTTCTAGTCGCCTTAGCTAGAGCGTATAACAGTTGTGCTGATTTGAAACATTATATGCAGGTTTGCTACGAGAAAATCGTGACAAAAAGTGCCTCTATCAAACTAAAATGTTTCCTGCGGCTTGATGTGAGTCACTTTATCGCAATGATCGCAAGGTGGGAGTGTTTGCGCAAACAAGCCCCCAAAGTGCGTCAATTTTATTTGCGAACTCTCGCGCATGCGTATAAAATGCAGGACTTTCAAAAGCTGCATGCTTTTTTGGAATCACTGCTCACTGTGGCACTCAGCGAAGATATCGGTAGAGACAAAAGTGGAATACGTGTGCACTCTGAGCTATGCCTTCAAGAAGCGACCAAGGTGATCAAAGGTACAGCCATTGACGAAGACTTGCAATCAGTCGAAGACGATGAACGCGATATCGATGATGGTCACACGTCCAAATCGTGGCAACAATGGAGCACTTCCATTTTTGATGCAGCAAAAGTATCTGCATCTATGTCCAAAAACGGTGATATTGCTAATGCATTCTACAATCCAGGAGCGGCTGAAAAAATTCGAAAACTAATGGCTTATTTGCCGCTGTGGACTGGAGTAATGCGTCAATATTTCAAAATCGACAGTGATACCGCCACATCGTCTTCGGTAGAAGCAGAATTTGCGGATTTGAAAGTCCGACAATTCAACGGCTCTTTGCCAATGAGGATTGACAAATTTATAATCCAGCACATAGACTGTTTGAGTGGTAAAATGCGACTCGTGCATGGGCAAACTGAACTGGCGACGCGTGTCGAAGATGATGCCCATGTACTCAATGACTCTTCACAGATTGAGGACAATGATGTGGATCCTGAGAAATCTACATCGGAAGTTGTTGGCGAGTCCTTGACAGATAACTATTGCGACTACGACAACGAAGATCATGTAGTGGAATGCACAGTCGGAAAAAACGTATCCTCTGACGTTTCACGTACTGAAGCCGAAAGCACCGGCGAACCAAAGTCGATGACGAGTATTACCAACCAAGTTAATGGAAGCGACGAACTGAGATTGGGAAGATGTTCCGATACGCAGGGTAATAACGTTTCGGACTCACAAGACGTTGAAAATCCTTTGAACTTCAAGGAAGGGTGGAGAGGTAATGAGAATCAAAGTCCAGCCAAACGAATACCTTCTCCAGTCACAAAAGACCGCCCCATTAAGCGGTTGAAAACCATATTGGTGAATGGGTTACTAACTTCTGCTGTAACGGTTAAAGGCTAAAGAGTGTTTGTCCGAAAAACTTGCGCCTTTGATACCGTTTTTCAAATAGAAGCACATGCACTCACATTATATGATGCTTACAGAAATGCTACGTTAGAAACGAGAAATCCAACTATTCGACTGGCGTAGCGTGTCTTATCACGTGGAAAAATTTTACGAGAAGACTACGTCAAAAGAGCGGAAATAATCATCAGCCTCGAGATGTTTGAACAGATACCGTATCTCCGAAATTTTTTCACTATCGATGCGAGTTCCAACGTTGCTGAAATCGCTGAAAAAGTTCTAGGAGGTAGTGTGCCGTCTTTGCGAAGGGTGAAGGTTTGTTCAGTGTGTGACTCAGAAATCTCTACTTCGCTTCCTACTATTAGCGTGGATATTGATATCCTTTTGCACGAAGGTCTCGGATGTGTACAGAACTCCATAGATAGTGTTTTATCGGCCTTGGCAGAAAAAATAGCGTGCAAAACGTGTGGAACTAACTGTAGGCTAATAGAGACGTATGGCCCGCATCTCTTGATAGATACCAGTGTCCTGACCGACGAAAATTATTTGGCATCGATCAAAGTAAGACCACGAACGTACCAGTTAGGCTCTATAACTAAACAGTTGTTCGTGGAAGATAATATTTACGAGTTGGTTGGTGTAGCAGAATATCGCCATGATAACCAACATTATGTGGCTGCAGTGACCGCTAACCTAAATTGGTATGAATACGACGACTTGAAGAAAAAACGAAACCAAATTGAACCGACTGTTGAAATGATACCACACTTACTGGTGTACGTTTTGAAATAAAGTAGGCCAATAAGAGGAAATCTAGCCACTGCAGTTGTATGACTCACCGGCTTAACGTCATTAAAAATCCAGCACCTAAGAGTCGTACACGAAGAGTCTCAGCTTTATAAAAAGCGAAGAATAGCGTTGAAAAATATACATGTATTGCGTGGCATTTGACGTGATGTCCCGTTATCGTCACACCATGCGAATGTTGAAAAGCGTAAGAGGACAATGAAGAAACAGGAGATGATACTAATATACATAATAAGAATATTATAATGATAAGATAATGATATAAATAATGGTAATGACTGCAGTAAATGATTTCATCATGTACGTTTGCATCCTTTTTTTTACAGCGGAATAGCTTTTGAGGATACATATAATCATCGCAACAGCATGACAAAAATGATGTCGAGAGAACAAAAAATAAGAAGATTAAAAGAAAATAATAATAATAAAAAAAATAAAAAAATAAAAAATAATAATAATAGAAACTAAGAAACAAAATAACCGTATACTATCGTTACCGTAACTTATATTGTGTTTAACCGTGCAATTATCCAATAATCCATATAAAGAAAATCTTAAAAATTCAAAAAAAAAAAATAATAATAATAATAATAATAATAGAAACTAAGAGACAAAATATCCCTATACTATCGTTACCGTAACTTTTGTTTGACCATGCAATTATCAAATAATCTATAAAAAGAAAAGCTGAAAAAAAATAGTAATAATAATAGAAACTAAGTAACAAAATATTCCTATACTATCGTTACCGTGACTTTTGTTTTACCATGCAATTATCAATAATCTATAAAAGAAAAGCTGAAAAAAATAATAATAATAATAGAAACTAAGAGACAAAATATCCCTATACTATCGTTACCGTGACTTTTGTTTTACCATGCAATTATCCAATAATCTATAAAAAGAAAAGCTGAAAAAAAATAGTAATAATAATAGAAACTAAGTAACAAAATATTCCTATACTATCGTTACCGTGACTTTTGTTTGACCATGCAATTATCAAATAATACATAAAAAGGAAAGCTGAAAAAAAAAAAATAATAATAATAGAAACTAAGTGACAAAATATCCCTATATACTATCGCTACCGCAACTTTTGTTTGACCATGCAATTATCCAATAATCCATATAAAGAAAAGCTAAAAAATTGAAAAAAAAATAATAATAATAATAATAGAAAATAAGAGACAAAATAACCGCATACTATCGTTACCGTAACTTTATGTTGTGTTTAACCGTGCAATTATCCAATAATCCATATAAAGAAAAGCTAAAAAAATAATAATAATAATAATAATAGAAACTAACAAGGAGAGTATCAGGCCTCCGGGTCACGGATTTCGGTGAAACTTGCTGGGTTGTTTCTTCGGACCAAAATATGAGGCCCCTGATGCTTAGTTTCATCTAATGGGCCTTTCTTCAATCCATTCGTGATTGATCAAATCAGCAGTTTAATCAGCACAACGTCATGGCAAATGTAATCTATGGTGAAATTTTGCCTCTAATATTCATTTTCAATGTAGATTCGTGCAGATTCAATGATAGGGTCTCATAAAGTCAAGGATAAACGGATTATTCTGCAGTGTCAGTGGATAACCCATGCATTTTCGCTGTTATAATGTATAGTAAATCAAGTGAAGAAAGGCCCATTAGATGAAACTAAGCATCAGGGGCCTCATATTTTGGGCCGAAGAAACAACCCAGCAAGTTTCACCGAAATCCGTGACCCGGAGGTCTGATACTCTCCTTGTAAGAGACAAAATAACCGTATATTGTATTATCATAACTATAATTGTTTATATTCAATAATCTATGCCTATATTTGCATTGAAAATGCTTCTATTTGTGGGTCGATAGTGACCCTAAGTTTTAATAGGATCTCGAAATTTTTCTCTGCGGTGCTGGATTCGGATTTTTGAAAATCGAAAAGAAAATACTTTTAGACCGAAACTATTGCTCTAACTCATGTAGAACTCTAAAACTCTTCGAGGACTACCCGAAACTCAGGAGGAAAAGAAAAAAAATTAAAAATGGGGTGCGCCGTGAAGTTGGCACCCCATTTTTAATTTTTCCATGTTCACACGCTTACCGATCAAAACTATTTCTGTCGATGGTCAGGAACTCTAAAACTATCATCGAAGATCACAAAACTCAAAAGATAATATCATTTTTTCCAAAATGGGGTGCCAAGTTCACAGAGGTCCTCATCTCTCTGAGTGTGGACAGCGGTAACGATGGAAGCTTTGCGTGTGGGTGCGATATGTCCTGTAAGTTTGGTTCTGCCATTACATTGCCATTTGTGATCCAGTTCATCACGTGATTCAGCTTATCCATAACAGATCGATGATTGTTTTTTAATGCCCTGCTCAGAGTAGAACCTGAATACATAATAATATAAAAATGTAAGTATTTGGGAAAGTTCGCTTTTCTTATTTATTCTTTCTTAATCTTTAATTATATAGTTTAATACTTACATACTTACAACTTATAATTTAATCTTTCTTAAATATTACTTGAAGTAGAATTCAACTCTCTCAATAGAAGTTAAGTACAATTTATCCACAAAAAGTAGTACATACAGCAACAAGTATGAGCGTGCTCCTCGTTGTCTGTCTTTGCTGCTAGGATCGCTCCGCTTCGATGAATGACGTTGTTTTGTTTGCGACTTACATTTAGATTTGCTACAAGATGTATGATTGATTAATATTTCGGACATTCTGATATAAAAAGTAAGTTTAAATTGAGCAATCATATTCACAGTCATTTTGTTCTTCAGGACTTATATTTTCTTTCCTAGATTGTGTTCGGTTGGTTTTGTCCCGTCGCCCGTCATGACACCCTTCTTCAGATACCTCAAAGTCCTCGAACTCTCCAGGTTGTACGCTATCTGCTATTCGATGAAGGTATTGTTGTTATTTTAGAGATGTATGAATGGAACACGAAAAAGTTAGGTCTTGAGCTTTAAAAATTTGGTATATTTCGGTCGAAGGATTTGTCACCCACTAGCTCCTATTCAAAATATGCCCGATTCAGCTACACATATAAATTTAGATCAATTTTACCTAGGATGTCCTCAGCACCTGCACTTGCAGTGCGTTCAATAAGATCCACAAACACCTCATCAAATGCTGACATCGGTTCATGGGCGTCAATATGATTGTTATTGACCTCTCTACCTTTCCTGGTTGAGGAGAATCTGTGTTCCAAATTGGCAGCTGAAATTTGTTTGCGTCTCTCTTCATAGTTTCGAGATTCCGGCGATCTGGTTTCTCCTGAAAGTAAAGGTGATTGTATAAATTTAATTCTCAAGACGAGCAATGTTGTTCTATTATACCGATGGATTAGGTGGATTGAAGTAGACACAAATTATAACTATTCTTACTTGGAGAATTGCTGAGATTCTCACTAGCCTTGGAAAAGGAATGATGACTACCTAAGCTGGAATTAGAAGCACCGCTATCTGAAGATATCTCGCTTGCACGTTCAGTCTCATCTTCTAAATTCTCAATGGACAGTATTGTTCTATGTTCCTTCGACGTGGTTTTCACGTAATTCGATGGTGGTTCTGGCATTAATTTCCGTCTGTTTTTCCTGTGTGCTATGGAGATAAAATTATGTATTGATAGATATCAGAAATATGTGATTGATGTAAAAATTTACCAACGGCACTAGATGTACTATCATCTCCTCCTTCCGATGCCTCGCTTGTGAATCGTGCAGGTCTTCGTATCAACCGCTTTGTAACCTGTGTATCACACGCATGAGCTATTTGTTGTTTAAGACCTTCGGAGTCGTCTGTCGAAAGGGTGGATGAGATCTTCTCTATTTCGACTGCTTCTTGAAGCTGGGCTATACAACACAATTCACAATTTATTAAGACTATTTTCTGAACTGCATCTTCATTTAATGATTGAGATTGCAAAATTCATGCTTAGTATTTAATATTTATATCAAATACTGTACCATACGGGCCAAGTAGCTTCCTGTAATTTTTGTGTTCCCAGGATTCATCCACTTTCAGGGCCTGCATCATAGGAGTTGTGAACTTGATGTGTTTTGGTGGCCATACGAACGTTTTCTTTTTCTTATTCATCCAGGATTCGGGAACGACCAAACAATAGTTTTCGTACCAAATAACATAGAATGCCATCTGCGATGTCAAGTATCAAGTTCAACATAATAATAATACATTACTATGCATGTCCATTAGTCAGAGTTATGTAACAAGGGTATTATATAATTCAAATTGTCTGTGCGAATCATCACAGCTTTTTGTTTGATGCACTTCGCACTCCATATTTGCAATAGTGATAAATCGCTAGCCAAGCTCATCCGTAATTCTCGTGAATCACAAGGATAATTCGGTATTTTCGACAACTTCATAAATTTTTGTCCGAGAATGACAGGTACGTTTTCTTTATATCCGATGTGTTTTACAACTACAATACTGTCATCTGCCATGAAACAACAATTGTCTGGAAGTTTAGTTGATAACTGAAAGTCTTTGAATTTTATTAATCGATGAGCTTTGCAACAACCCATTGGAAGATTATCCCGGATTGGTCTGGTTAAGAAAGGGTATCTTATTTTTTGTGATTGCCCGTGCGATAGCTGTAGATTACATTTTTCAACTGTTCGGCGATGAAGCTGCTGCAGTGGGTGTGTTGATTTTCGTATAGTGTGAAGCAATGTTTGTAGAAAGTTTTCATACGGAAATGAACTATATCCGTCAAGATGACCATACAATTTGACGTCTTCATTAATATGGATGAGATTGTGGACATTGTAAATTAGGTTCGTTTCTCCGTAGAGCCGTTTGAATTGTTCGACAAAGAAAACTAACAACTCTTTGGCATAGGCATTGTTCGTTTGGCAATCTTGAGGATGGCAGAGGATTCTAATCGCAGAATTGAGCGTATTGAAATGCATGACATAATCTTCTGGCAAAAACTTATGCAAAACTGTAGTCCCTACGTATAGAAGAAAAAGTCGAAACTCTGTTGCCTTCCATCGTCGAATTTCTTCGACGCTTCTAGGTTTACGAGCAAATTCTGACGGTATGGATTGTGCTATCTCAATTAGTGTATCAGATAGTTTTTGTCCATCACGTGCATTAAGCTTTGCTTCTATACGTCCCTCTAACCATAATAGCAGCATCTTTTTCATGACACCCAAGCATATTAAGTGCATATAGTCTAGCGGGAACTGACTGACCATCTTCAATATTTCTTCGAAAGGTGATATTCCGGTATGATGCTCTTCTTGTTTTCTATTGGCGAAATCTTCGTCGGTACGTAAAGGAGCATTTACAGATAGGTACAGCATACGATAGTCAAGATGTTCACCCTCTTCTGTACACTTACCGCAGCCAAAATAACCATTGTGCCCTTTCGTACAAGCAACAAAGTTTCTCGCCGGAGTATCGCAAATCACACATCTTATTGTAACCGAGTACTGTTTGCCGTTGAAGTGAAAACCAGGGTTATGAAGAATTTTGTATTCGTTTATGAAACGTTCCAGAAATTGATTAAGGATGTATAGGCTATACAATCTCAACCAAAAGTGAGTCTCGTCGTCAATATTGAGTACTTCGAGATGAGATAAAAATCGGAAAAAAATCAACCACAATCAAGATGATAAGAGTATTCATTTTCAATAATAATAATGCCCAAAAGTTATCAACAAATTGTTTAAACAAACCATTGTTTAAGAAATTTTCTGGTGACGTTATTTTTTTTTTCATGTCAAATGAATTCGTTAATCTTTCTGAATACACATGAATTTTTTCAGAATTTTGTCACTTTTTTTAAATTTCCGTTTTCGATTTTGAAAAATGGAGAAAAAAATTTGAATTTTGGATATGTTATTGCGGAAACGATGTAGATTACAATTCCAAAGTTTCCGGAGAGTGGAACTAATAGTTTTGTAAATACAGCCTTTAGAAATTTCCGAAAACGGAAATTTAAAAAAAGTGACAGAATTCTGAAAAAATTCATGAGTATTCAGAAAGATTAACGAATACGTTTGACATGAAAAAAAATAACGTCACCAGGAAATTTGTTAAACAATGATTTGTTTAAACAATTTGTTGATAACTTTTGGGCATTATTATTATTGAAAATGAATACTCTTATCATCTTGATTGTGGTTGATTTTTTTCGGATTTTTATCTCATCTCGAAGTACTCAATATTGACGACGAGACTCACTTTTGGTTGAGATTGTATAGCCTATACATCCTTAACCGACGAAGGCTTTAGATATCCGTGGTATGCACCGACCATGAATGGTTCACTGAAGGTTTTGTCATGAATTTTACAAAGTATGGGCCATAATTGACTTTTTGAAGATTTAGCTAAAGGTAGACCATCTATATTCAAATCAATGAGTAATTCCGGAGTTGAAGCTTGTCCATATCGACTTATTTGATCAATTAGAGCTTTTTCAAGACCATAATGAAAATATTCACCAGGTGGACATGGTAATAAGTCAGTATTCCGCGGCGTCTTCAACAAAGAACGTGGATCGGTAGGCAAATCGTGACCTGCTCGCTTCAGAATTTGTAAAAGTTGTTTCAAATGCTGCTGTCTAATATTACATTGGACAGACCAGGAAGCTATTTGCGAGGCGAAGGTGCCATGCAAAGCTGCATCTTTCTCACGATCAACGTTGTCATCACTTGGATAATAATTTGAGTCGTCTGAACTTGATTGCAGAAACTCATTCGATTCGGATGATTCGTCACTTTGTACGTAATATGGACTTGAAATGTCTTCATCGCCGCTGACATATGGATTACTGTAATGGCTTGACGACAGTATTTTTGAAGACTGATCATCATCATCCGACGAAGATAATTCAGTTTGATTTGGAGGATTTATGACACGTTCTTCCTCCTCAATCATGGAGTTAAGTAGCCGGCGAACTTGCCTTCTGCAGAGCTGACGATACGGCTTTCGTTTAGGCATGATTTCTTTGTTCTGTTAAGGAATTCATTGAGGGTTACGCGACTTCAGAAAGTACTTTAGATGAATCTTGTGGATCCTATCTTATGTTAGTGTATAGAAATGGAATGGTAAAAGAATGTAGGTTTTGGAAATGCTACCGCTGTGTCACCATTGCAAACATAATGATTTATTATACGCTGTTGCTATTCGCACTGCCGCGTGAACGTAAGCGGTTCACGCAAGGTTCACTCCAACTCCACTCCGAGAGTCACGCGTACGTCTTTTTCCGAAGTATTTTGTGTTGCCGGACGGGCCCGGGGTAACGAAAAACTATCCCTCTAGCCAAAATTATGCAGTTGTAAACTAAATTCAAGCCAAAATTGGGAATATTACTATATACTTTGTGTTGGAGTGAACCTTGCGTGAACCGCTTACGTTCACGCGGCAGTGCGAATAGCCACTTCGTTTATTATAACATTTCTGTCCCGTGAGATCAGAAATCTACCAGGCATTGAGTGTAGAAAAAAAATTTCACATGTATCCTAACCTCTATTTTCACAAGTTTTGGTATCTTGAGGTTATGCTTTCGAACTTGAGGCCAGGACTCACGTTCATAATTATATTAGTGTGACTATGTATTAGATAAACAATATTTCAGCTTACCTTTCATTCGACTGGAAACTACACTACGAGAAAATTAGTTACAGTACGCTGGTGGCAATAAAACCGAACACGAGCCTGGAACGGGGAACCATTACGACGGACGTGACGCGACCCGGCGGACCATCCAGCCAACTGGGGACTTGTCTGCGCATGCGCACAATTTTTGAATGTCTCAAATACGTCGACTTCAAGATGTCTTATTTTCATCTTAGCGCGACGTCTTAGCGATGTCTTGAAGACATCCTTTGTCAAATATTAATGACCTCCAAAAATAGACATCCTTAAGACGTCCTTCAGACCACAAAACCAGACATCTTCAAGACGTCCGTATAATGACGTCTTGAAGATGTCATTCTGACGTTTGTGTTACCTGGGAATGATGTCACCAAAATCAACTTTATCATGGAATCAAATGTTGTTTTTTTTTTCGATTTTCAAGAACTTCATAATGTCAATGAGATACCTTTTTTGACATAGAGATGTAAGCGATTAAAAGTCATTTCAATCAACCGATCAGAAGTTATTCGAGAAAATATTTCAGATGATGCAGTATATAAGGTCTGTATACTATAGTAACACAAGCATGAACGAAAATCTTCATAACAATAATATCTGATATTATTCGACCTTCGAAAATCCACTTTTAATAACAACCATTATTATTATTATCTGTCGTGGGTACTAATTGATGAGCAATGAACGATACTTTTCAAGAGAATAACTTGTCCGCGTTCTACGTTCAGAGCCTAGGTCCGTCTTCCGTAGAACGGGCCAGTCCGTATATCTGAGACTGTGTGCCCTATAGTAGTCGGGGGCCGCGCCGCCACAGCCAAGCCGAGCAGTGAGAGTGAGAGAAGCATACACGTTGAGTATATGTTATTTCTTTCACACTTGTGGTCGACGCTGTCAGCGACAGAGAGGGGGTATACTCAACCGCACAATCTGTCTCACAACCTGGATATACCATGCTCCCTCCATCTCTCTCTCTCTCTCTCTCTCACTCTCTCTCTCTCTCTCTCTCTCTATATATAGTATATATCGTCCTATATTATAAAGATATATCGCCGCTGCCGCCGCCGCCGCCGCCGCTGTTTCAGGAATCGAGGACCACCCACCTCGAATTCCTGGGTTTTCCCAGAATCCTGGGTTTTCCCAGAATTCCTGAGGATTTTCCCGGGAGAATCCTCCTCCCCTCCCCTCCCCTCCCCTCCCCTTGAAAAACCTCATCAACCCCCATAAAAACCCCATAGAAACCCCATAAAAATACCCATAGAACCCCATAAAAACTCCATAGAATTCCCACGGATTACCCAGAATTCCCAAGGATTTCTCAGAATTCTCATGGATTACCCAGAATCCCTTACCCCTCCTCCGTCCCCACTTTTCGGAAATATCCGAGGTCTTCCGGAAATACCCGAAGTCTTACGGAAATACCCGAAGTCTTCCGGAAATACCCGAAGCCTTCCGCAAATACCCAAAGTCTTCCGGAAATGCCCGAAGTCTCACGGAAATGCCCGAAGTCTTCCGGAAATTCCTAAAGTCATCCGGAAATACCCGAAGTATTCCGGAAATACCCGAAGTAAATCAAAGACATGACAGGATTTCAATCCCTCAAAACTCCCATGTGAACCCCGTAGACGTCAGGAATCCCTCAGAACCCCCATGTGGACCCTGTACATGTCAAAAATGCCTCAGAACCCTCATGTGAACCCCGTACATGTTCAGAATACCTTCGAACCCCTATGTAAATCCTGTACACGTCAAAAATCCCTCAGAACCCCAAAGTGAACCCCGTACATGTCAAGAATACCTCAGAACCCTTATGTCAACCCTGTACATTTCAAGAATACCTCAGAACCCCTATGTGAACCCCGTTCATATAAAGAATCCCTAAGAAACCCTGTACAAGCCTATCCTATTTTGTGTGCGTAGCACATATCGTGGCGACTTTGAAAAAAAAAAATCACTCTTTTTTCATTCCGATTTTCAGATCGATGTACTATTATCGAACCGATATATCTATATCGAATCTGAGACATCTATATACAATTCCATGTGTCGATATACAATATCGATTCCGAATTTGATACATCGATATATTACGATCTCGATCTCGACATATCGATAACGGATCCGATACATTGATTTATGTAGATATCGAATCCGATAAAACGATATACATATGTATTATGTGGATATATCGAGATCGATGAAAGTTTTAAATTACTAATGAGTCTGCAAAATTTTCAAACATAGGTATAGCACAATTTCAACTTCACGAAATTAAGGTAGTAGAAATCTCTGAAACTTCGCCCACGTATTGATTCAGATGCTATCTAAATGTCTGTGCAATTCTAATGGGACTGACCGTTCCATACGTGAGATAATTGCAATCAAAATCAGCAATCCTTACACGTAAGCCCCATGCCTAACGCACGTGAATGCCCCGTTTTCTTTTCTGGTGCTCGAACCATCGTCAGTAATTTCACAAAAAAACACGCAGGTACAAAGGGCTGCTACCCGGATATTCTCTGAAAATTTCACAATTCTTTACCGTTTATTTTCAAAAATATAGACGTGGAAAGTTCGAAATATCGTCGATTCCCTCTCATAGTCGGTCTTGCCTCACGCATGCGCAACTGCGTTCTTTTACGTTAAACCATTCAAATGCCGGTCTGCGGACAGTCCTAACCGAAACTGTTGTCCCGCAGATTGAAGAAGAGTCCTACTTTTTTTATATTCACAAATATTATTTACGATCTCAATCACTTCAGTGCTAATATTACGCATTTTGAAGTAAATGATAAGTTTTAAGGATAAAATTATTCAAACTTATGCGCACTGACTGATTACGCGAACTTGAACTAAATTTTATTGAGACTGTCGTAGAGGTACTTCCTTAACAAAAAAACTATATTACTTTCTACATGAATAAATAAAAAAATGACCACAAATATAAACACCGAACGGGGGGTTGGCGCGCGAAGCGCGCAGGGGGGCGAAGCCCCCCTAGTATATATATATATATGGCCCTGTGGTACCGCTGACAAAGCTGTAAGCTATGCTTTAGTCAGTAGGTGGCCAGATTGACAGAAAACTCTAGCTAAAATTTCAGATACCCAGTGATATTTAATTATAGAAAAAAACTCATTGAATCTCGTGCGATTCGCTTGTGCTGTAATATTCGCATCCAATGGGTGATTGAAAGTCATGTGACTATTGTTATTTATTATGAGTTTAAACTTTCCGAGTTTTACAGCGATGGCAGTAAAATATACAAATGCTCATTAATTAATTTTAGGTTAATAATACCAAGATAATACATGAATTGTAAGTAATTATAGGATTCACCGGTATCGCAATAGTCAGTGTTTTGACTAACTGTGTCGGTTGCGTATATTCATCCGTATCCGCTTCCCGCGCGTCCTTTATGCTTCCGCGTTGCGACTGCGAGGCGCGAGCCTCGTGTGTGAAGTTTCCGATCGGCAAACGCTCGAACTGTGTGGAATTGTGTGAGATTCAACTAGCATTATCGTAAGTACCTTAATTCAATACGTTAATTCTTCCATAAATTTATGAGATATATTGGTTTCACCCTCCGACCTTCAATTCTAGTATCATGATTTCGGTTTGAAACATTGTCGCATGCAGCGTCATGACTATGGCGTCGTGTATGTGTTAATTACGTCCGACCTGAAGTATAAAGTACGTTCGCTAAATGCTGGCTTTTTTGTTTGTTGCCCCACGTACATCAGATCATGGTATGTACAACTTATCGTCTATGTAAAAATGAGTCAAGAATTATTTCGGCGGCCATTGATATGATTTAGCGATTTTAGCGTCTGTACCCCGTAGTCTGTAGTGGAACCAGAAAGTCTCGTTGTTTTCATTAACATCACCGCCTACAGCCTACGCATCGCACGGTCAAAAACGTTGGAGTTCGTGCGATCCTAAATTTTATTTCAAACATGCATGAAAAAAACTTCATCATTTCGTGAAACAATAACGACGAATAATTATTAAGGGCATGTTGTACTCGATTGTTACCGACATTCAGATATCTCTGAATATCCAAGTCCATGGAAGTAAATCTCAAAACACAGCTTCTTAGCGGAATTCTACACGAGATTCTGCACTGCAGATACGTCCGGAAATATTTTGAATTTACTCAAAAATATTTTCGGACGTATCTGTGCGGAATCGTGTAGAATTCCGCTAAGAAGCTGTGTTTTGCGATTTACTTCCGTGGACTTGGATATTCGGAAATATCTAAATGTCG
>JAEUYN010001966.1:0-140527 GCA_018257835.1 Euura lappo
TTCTATGTATCAAAATTTTTATTAACCGACTTCAAAAAAGGAGGAGGTTCTCAATTCGTTTTTTTTTTAATTTTTTTTTTTTTATGTTCATTACCTCATAACTCCGTCATTTATCAACCGATTTGGAAAATTCTTTTTTTATTCGAAAGGGTATACTTTCAGATTGGTCCCATATAAATTTCATCGAAATCGGTCGAGTAGTTTGGTTTTGAAGTCGGTTTTTTTGTCACTCGTGACGCTTGTGTGAGGTACGAAAAAACTAACATCGATGAATATCGAATGTAACACGTTCATTCTATTGCCGGAGTGTGAGCAACCCTAGGGCTAAGAGCGTTATACCTAAAAGTATCCATCCTGGTTGTCGCGGTGTATCGTTGCGAAAGCTGCGCGCGAGACAACCTGCTGCCACGCATCGGCGCGTAAATCTAATGGTGCTTCGAACGGAGCCAAGGGGGTCTCTTGGAGAATAATAAGAAACGGTTCTGTTACTTATACTGGCTGGTCGTTGAAGGCGGGAGGGTTACAGCAGATTGGGAAACGCTGGTTCGCGTCTCCGTCGTCGTAGACGCGGATAGACGGATTCGGAAAGTTTGCGGCGGGGCGGGCGGGGCGGGAATGTGACAAATCGAGCAAAGTTTAGTTACGTTTATAAGTGAAAAGGCAGGATAAACCGGGGTATCCCGATTGTTGAACAAGGGCGCGAAACGGCGCGGTTGCGCGTCGTCGTGGTGCGGCGAACGGACAGCGAACGGAACTGTAGAGGGAGTTCGTGTCGGGCGTAGGCGCAGTTCCGTGCAGTCCTGGCGCTGGCGTGTCAGGAATTAGCGGCGGTCGCTGACTAGAGACTTGCTCAACTTGCTGACATGGCGTCCTAGTACGGACACGGTGAAATCCCACGTCCCCTTTGGAGGATCACCCCGTCGGATGAATCGAACCCCAAAAATGCCAAGGTGAGTGGAAAGTGGTGAAAAAGTGACAAGTGCACGATGCCGTCGTCCGCCGGTAAACCAGGATCCAGTGTCATCGGTTTTTTAACGTGATTTTTAATGCCTTTTACGCGAACGGGGTATACGGGGCGATAGATCGTCGACTAATGCACGGGTGCGCGGTAACGACGAGATCTGAAAATACGCATTTCTAGGGTCGTTGCCATCGGTCTACCCCGCGTTCAGAAATCAATATTCGAGGGACGCTGGGACGTGGCTTTACCCCCCGTTATTTAAAAAAACTGACAAACACGCTACTGTCTCGATAAAAATATTCAAACTAACAAAAAATATTAATTTTATCGAGACCGAGTCACCAGCAATTTTTTTAACTCCCATTCGGGAGGAGGCCAGCCAGCAGGAAAGGGTTGCGTAAATATCACGTCGAGAGACCCTCCTCTCCCTCTCCACACAGTGTGCGTGTCCTCCTCGACTCCGAGTTACAAGTGTGCGTGCGTGTTTGTGTGCGTGCGACGGACTGTGTGGTGGCGGTGGTGGTGGCCCGAGGAGCGAGCCACTCGGCATAGGCGCCCATCCCTCGGGGTGCTACGCGGGTAACACAATTATATTCGATACCCAATATATTTCCGAGGACTGCTTGTTGTTTGCTTGAATGCAGTGTCTCTCTTCCTGCTCCGCCTCTCGCCCACCTATCCTCACAGTCACAACCGCGAACCACACACCACGTTGCAACATTTTGTTTACATTCCACAAACAACCCGCGGTACTGCTACACTACTATATTACTACTACTACTGCCACCACTACTGCTCTATACCAACCATCATTATTCCAAAGTGTCAAATAATATCATCGACTGCATCGCGCAGGTGAGTAGTCTGATTATAACAAACGTTTGATTCTCTTCAAACGCGAACATCATGGCTGAAAGCAACCACGTGTTTACAACGATTATATGCGCACGAGGGGGGGAGCGCAGAGGCCCGGGTGGGGGGAGGGGGGCTAAAAAATAATCATACATTCGTTTCACCATAGATTATTTTTCGCCCAGCCACGTGGCAACGTTCTCGTTCTCCGATACCCCAAGTTTTTTTTTTCTTCATGTTTTGCTCTCTCTCTCTCTCTCTCTTGTCGCGATACATAACCACCTTACAGAGAGTGACGTTGTCAGTTTTCTGTTTCCCTCTCTTTCTCTCACTCGGTATATCTATATATCCCCCCTCTTCGACTCGGTCGGTGTAGAGGTTTTGCGCGATCACTAATCGTTTACTTTTCATTATCAGTTGTTTATTTTTGTTAACTTGTCTCTTCTCTCTCAGCTCGCTTCTTTTATCCCGATTTTTTTTTTCTTCTCAATTTAATTATTCCCATTGCTATTCATAACGTGAACCTCTTATTATCTTCTACAAAACAGATAAACTTGAATCATTGTCAACACACTTCACCACCGATAATGTAACAAAATTTACCCCGAGTATATATTCCATACTGTGAAGAAAAAAAAATGTATCAAAAGAACAAAAATATCTGCGAAAGAAAAAAAAACAAGTAAAACTCAGGGTAGGCGCCTATGCAGTGTGTGCGAGTGTCGGCTGATCGGCGGAGGGGCGGCGTCGTCGGCGCTGCCGCCGCCGCAAGGGGCGCGGGGGGCGGTAGGGGGTTGCCCGTAGGGGAGCAGCGGTGGCCGCCGGGCGGCGGAGTGAGAGGAGGGTATTTTAAAAGCAAGATGGCGTACCGCCTCTGCCTCTGCCTCTGCCTCTGCCTCTGCCGAGTCTCTCTAGCCGTGCTTGTTCGACGATCAAGAGGGAACAGCCAGGGCAGGGCAGGGCAGGGCAGGGCAGGGCATTCAGATAACGGCATGGAGCTCGAACGTTAAGGCACAGGCACCAAGGCTGACGCTACGCACGTCGCAACGTCTCTGGGCCTCAGTTTCTGCCGTAGGCAACGAGCGCAGTGCGCCGCGGTAAACGGGAGGAGGCGAAGGCGAACGCGACCGAACGAACCCCACACTCGCTCCGCACCCCTCGGTTTATAACTCAGTACCCCGCCGTCCGTCCGCAAGTCCGCACCGTCCGCGTGACCTCAACTTGTTTATATTTTTCCTTTATTCCCGGAGTACGTTAAATTATATTATTTTTTTTCCATTCTTTTGTCTTATTTTGCTGCAATAGCCTCTCAACCCCCTTTGACGTGGATCTTAAATACCGCCAAAAGTTTTCCTCCCAACTTACTGCAGTATATCACGCATGTGTTCGGCCGCTAAGCTGTAACACATCGATAACGTAGCCTCTTGACGCTGCTAGGCGGGATCTTTTAATGCGGTCGGTCAGTACAACACACACACACAACCATAGTCAGTCTCTGTGATATTGAATTGTTTTTTTTTTCTTCCTCGAAAGTGGTGGTATATCGAGTGGTGAATCAGCAGTGGTAGTAGTGCAATGTTCCTTGTGGTGCTAGAGGAGTTTTATTACAACACCGCTATAACCGAACGACAGCATTATTTTTCATGCTCATCGTCGTCGGGGTATAAATTCAACACATCGATACGCAGGTAACATACTCTACCCCTCTGGCTATAATCGACACGTGGACAAGCTCCCATCGGCCACGAATATTCCCACATAATACGAAAACTAACCTTAAGACAGTCTATGTGAATGATTGTGAAACATAAAAGTCCGCGATTAACGGTAAAAACCACGGTGCTTCGCCACGGTGGGGGTAATATGCCTTCTCTTATGGGTATATGCACAGTTAGCCCGGAACGTGCATAGGCGCGGCGCCTTAGGGTAGCAAGTAGGACGATTCTCAGTATTTACCATCTAATTTGGAAATTTGCGAAATTATCGTCGAAATACCCGCGTGGCGAAGAGTCTAAGGTCCGTAAATCTACTGGGGGAGGGGAGTGGGAGGGGAGGATGGCGACTGCGATAGCGGCCCTCTTTCTCCCTCAATCCCCGCGAAACCCTTGACTCCCGACTCCCCGCGGTTGGATGCATGTCGGGTAAACCCAGAGTCGAAACCGGCATACCAGTATAGCTGGGCATGATCGTTCCGAGCACATCCTGGCACTCCCCTACTGGCAGGGAGGTGGTGACGACTATGCCTACGTGTTCCAATCGTTTCGTTTCGTTCGGTTAACTCCGTGAATATTATACCCCGTGTCCGACACGTGTGAGCCTTCACACACACACACATACCTTGGTTACTTCCCACGTAGGTAAGAAACGCGAGTGTGTAACATACGTGCATCCTTATTTATGTGGTAAAATAAAAAGGAGGAAAGAAAGAAAGAAAGAAAGAAAAAAAAAACTTTCCACTAACGAAACATTTAACACGTATCTATATGTATAATGGATGGATATCTATGCTTGGATGGTCCAGACGAAATGCAATTTTATTTATCAGTCGTATTCGGAGATCTTGTTTCCTCTTCGTCATTCACTTATACATTTATATTTTTCCTGTTTCTCTATACAATTTATTATTCCCCTCTAGCTATAGATATACATACCTACTCGTTCTCTATCTCTCTTTTTCTTCCTACGTCGCGCGGTCGCAACAGTCTAGTCAGGTTTTGTCGTTCGCGAAGGTCGGGGTGTTTTGATAAATAATTATTATACGGGACGAGCCTGCTGCCGGTGCTTGTGATCCTATATCGTGCAACAGAGTCACAGTAACTCGAACCAATACAAATGTATCATATATGACTTAGCCGACGAGAGGTAGTCGTCGTCGTCGTCGTCGTCGTATTTAGTACGTAACCCAAAGTGAGGCGAACAGCGGTATTCGCTGGTGGTGTATTGCTCGTTTTCTTGCTTTACCGTGTTTCAACCTATCTTAGTGGTAGTGGAGGATGCCTGTTGCTGATATAGCCCAGTGAATCGGTTATTCTCTATGTGTCTCTCCCCCCCTTCTCTCTTTCTCTGTCTCTCTCTCTTTCTATCTGTGTTGATTACGCAACGCGTGGCCGTGAGTGGTAGAGGCCCTCTCCGATCCGTCGAGTGCGTACGGTCGCGTCGCGGTCTCCGCGTACCCGTTTTGCCCGCTTTTGATTCTCCGGGACTCACGCCGGTGGTGTGGTTATAACACGGCCTCTCTTGTGTCGTGACTATTGCTTGTTTTATGCGTATACCCAGAAGCAGCAACCTCGTAACGGCGTCGATACCACCTGTGTGATTCTATCCGTCCTATACGCTTTGCCTGATGACCTACGTATCGCAATCGGGCTTATGTTTTTCCTCTTTCACGAGGAGGGTACATAGAGAAATGGATGAGACGTAGACGTCTGCAGTTTTGTACTTTTGCATAATGACGAGAAGAAGTATCGTACAGATCGATGCATGGATGTGGTAGGTTCGTACGTTGCGTAAAATAACACCGTCGTCCGCCTCGAGCTAGGATAGTATTGGTTAGACTAGTCACTGGTGTGTCTAGGCACACGACCCGCGGCCATGAAAAACGCCTCCGTGTGCGCGAATCCAGCGTTGAGTGTCGTCGTCGTCGTTGTTGGGGCTCCTACAATGTTATATCTAAAGATACAGATGCATACATTTCACGTGTGCAATTTTATCATCCACCTTTCTTTCACTGTAGATTATAATAGATACAGACGTACAACCACAACCACCGCGCCCCGTTGTTTCAAACATTACGTTTTCTCTTGGTTTGAATTTTTACAAAAGAATATTAATAAAACACGTAACACTAACGAACAGGTTTTGTTGTTTGTTTTGTTTTCTATTTTTCGTAGAACGTATAGTACGTATATGTAACCTTAAGTATTTTCATTGAGTGCTTTAATGGACTGTGTAGAGGGGGGGAAGGGGGGACACCTTGATCTCTGTTCTACCGCTATACCTACCTATACGTAATAAGCGAAGAAGGTAGTGGACGAGTGTAGAGCCGGGGATGCAGGCAAGGTGTTCTCGAGTGTGCACTGTGCGAGAGAACTATAAAACGTCTCTCTTGCGGAGAGAAATGACGCGGCAGCTTTACAGTTAATTGTAGGAACTCTTTTATATGTATATGTATATATATATCTCGCTCTTTCTCTCGTTACTTCGCGTGGTGCACAGTAGATACACAGACAAGGGGGCGATTGGAGGGAAAAGTAAAACAAATTTATTGAATTAATGTGACTTTTATTGGTTTGCATTTCATTCTCTCTTTCTCTCTCGAGCGTTCATTGTATGATTATGATTTGATCCGATCACGTGTGCGTCTAGCATCACCTTATCTTATCCGTCGTCCTGTGTGGCGCGTAGATTTAAATGATTTTGTACGATTAGGTACTGTAGATACAAGACGGAGATAAATCCGTGCTCCGTTCATTGTACTATTATTTGACGATTGTACGATTCGACCGAATCGAACCTTACAGAACCGGAACATCACGACCATCTATTGAAGAAACAATCGTTGGTGTATTATCGAAGGATAATTCCGGGGCGTCTGATCATCGATCATAACGGGGATATGCGGTATTGCGATAATCGTGTTGTCGGTGGCTGGGCGAGAGGATCACGCCGCGGCTAAGGTGTGGCAGAGAGGAAGCGATACACCACCACCAACCCAGGCGTAGGGACTGTTCTACACGTGATTTGCGCGCGAAACACCTACCATATCTGGTCGTATACGTTTACCTACCCGACCACCTATGTGCGGTATTGATTCTTCACCGTGCGTGTAGAAAAATTCTATTGATTTCGCAGCTTGCTGGCTTACACCGTTTGGTATGATGTGTCTCCATGTGTACGTGAAGCTCTCGCGCTTCCGCGTCACCCGTAATCATCCATATCTTCTTCATTTTCCTATTACATCGTTGAATCGGTTCCCTTGAAATATATATTCGTATAGTTAGAAACTGAAAACCGTATTCTCTCGAATCGTTCCCCCCTTGTTTTAATGACATTATTATTACGTTTATGTTTGTCGCAAACGAGTCGGTATAGCGAGACGGAGTGCGTACTCGAGTGACGCACTCGCTTTTACATTTAGGAACTGCGCGAGGGTGGGGGGAAGGTTTGGGGCCCCCGGCCCATACGGGGGCAAAGGGGAAAATTATGTAAAAGGCATTGGCAAACGCCTGGGTGCTGCTGCCTACCTACGTCCAGGGTCGTATCACCCACCTACGTACAGTGTCACATACTCGCGCTCATGTGTGTACAAATTGAGAGAATCGGAAATATACATTATGTACCCGCGTAGTTTATAACGTACGGGGTGTTGGGTAAAAAAAATATATATATATGTATATAGCGTTACGCAACGTGTACACATTGGTTCCATTATACTCTTATAGAAATATGTATTTGAACAAATTTTTTTTTTTTTATTACCGTATGGAAAAGTTACGACCTTTTTTTTTTTTAATTTTCCTTTCATCTTTGTGTTCATGAAATATTTCATTTTATGTTTACAGGTTATAAGAATTAAGGACGTGGAAGAAGAAGGAGAGAAGAAATAAGCCAAGGAAGAAGGGATTATAATTTTGTAGAGAAGAAAAAAAAAAGAGAACGTTGAGAAATAAAAGACGTTTTGTTCGGAGAAAAGAAGAGAGAGTGAGAAGAAGGAAGTGCGAGGAGGGGAAGAGACGGAAAATCTTAAAAACAATTAAGATTTGGTCTGATGTTAGCTGACATTAACGGTAACCTGGCGGATCTGAGAAGCGAAGCTATGGCGTCGCAGAGGTTTTGTCTACGCTGGAACAACCACCAAAGCAATCTACTATCGGTTTTCGATCAATTGTTGCACGACGAATCTTTCGTCGATGTGACCCTTGCCGTCGAGGGACAACTCCTGAGGGCGCATAAAATGGTTCTGTCCGCTTGTAGCCCATATTTTCAGGTAATTATACACCGGATGAGTAAACGGACGATCTACAAGCATTCTTGAACCTTGACAGCTAACAAAATGTCGATACTTTCAGGCGTTGTTCGTCGGTCATCCGGACAAGCATCCAATCGTGATATTGAAGGACGTTCCGTACGTCGATATGAGGAGTTTGTTGGATTTCATGTACCGCGGCGAGGTCAGCGTCGACCAGGATCGTCTCACGGCGTTTCTTCGGGTCGCAGAGTCACTGAGGATCAAGGGTCTGACGGAAGTTAACGAGGACAAGTGCAGCGGGAGCGATTTGCCGAGTATAACGTCGTCGTTGTTCGGTAGTCAGAATTCAGTCGGTCATCAGCAACAGCCGCCACCAAATTTGCATCGCATAAATCAGGCCGGTTCTATGCAACAGCAGCAACACCACGCGGCGCAGAAGAGGTTTCAGCAGATGTCCAATCACCCGTTACTCGGTTCCGCGCTCACGGCTCCCAAACGAAAACGTGGGAGACCGAGGAAATTGAGCGGGTCTTCCGACACTCCGCTTGATTCTAAAAACGACGGACTTATGCAGGCCGGTAACGATCTCGTTCAGGGGTCACCCGAGATGATGGAAATGAAGATGGGACTTGATTTTCAAAGCGAAACCAACAGCACCAGGAATAGCGAACCCAACGAGAATGGTACCGAGACCCCCGAACCCGCTACCACGCCCAAAGTCAAACGGGAACCGGAACCTACGCCAAGTACCTCAGCACAAGGTAAGGGAATCGTTTATACGGATATCGCAACTCGAATTTCCTCTCAAATGAACCCTATGAGTTTTTTTATTCTCTTCGGTTCACGAGGTACGATATGGGCTTTCGGTACGTGGCTCGATGTCAGAGACGAGAGATTTTACCTTATGCGAAAAAAAGTGAGATTGTGATGTAGGAAAAAAAAAAGCGGACAAACTGGTTTTTTAACTCACAAAGTGGCTACACACATGCGAATTTAATCGGTATTGGTGTGACGCTCGAGAGTTTCGAATATACATATCGCGATATGGAGGCTGTGCAAACCTACACAACAACCCCTTTGACTGTGTACGAAGATCGATTTGGTATGTCAGTATCTAGTGTTTGAAGATGACGAACGAAGAGGGGGGAAGGTCACGGTCAGGGTAATCAGGGAAATTTTTTTAGAAATTCGCCCATTAGTCAGGAAATTCTTTCATCTACCCTAGCGACAGCAAATTATTCCGTAAATCGAAACAAAGAAACAAGTACGAAATTTGTTATTTCTTTTTTTTCTTCGGATTTTGTGGCCACCCTGAATCAGGTTAAAGTTTGTGACGCTTAGGTAGAGGGTTTTGATAGTAGAATCGAGAAATCACAAAATGATGGAAGATGTTTTTAGATTTAGAGAAAAAGGAAGGATTTGGTGTAGACAAATTTTCACCAGTGATTCACCCCCTGGGTTTTAAAGTATTAAATCTCGACACTGTTTCTTCTATTGTTGACTAATCGACGATGACTGATGGTTTTTTTCGTTTTGTTTCCGTTTGTTTTTCCGTAGCAGCAGACGAGACGTTTGCCCGACCACCTAGTAGACAAGGGAGCGAAGGTTTCCAGCAAGGTAAGAGTCGACACACTAGATAACTGCATCTCATTATTTACCTACTATAACCATGAATTTATTAACACAAATGAGAATTGTTGTATAACCAACTTGAAGGCGACTCTGCCAACGCAACGTACTTAACGCTGATATAAATTGAACATTTTTCTTCTTGTACAGGGCGAGTATCAAGAGTCTCGGAGAGTCCTGGTTGATGTTGAAAAAACAATTATCAAGACCCTCAAAGACTCACTCGAACTGTATATTATTCTGTTTACAATATCAATGTACAGAATTTTAATCAGTGTTATTTTACTGTCCGTGTCTTGAACCCTTGACTGTCTCGTTACTCTGACATTCGAGCCTGTATCTTTCTCACGGTAGATTCTACGTGGGAAATCGTAACCACTTTTTTTGTTGAGAATATCACGATCTACAAAATTGGTTCTCACCATTTTTCACCTAGGATCGAATGCGAGAAAGATATCGGGGAAAAAAGTTCGATACTGTTTGTTCAGATCGATAGTCGAGGGGTTAACAACGCGTTCTATATTCATTGGCAGAGATTATATCGATCGCGATAAATTTTCTCAGAATTTCATTTCAACAGGAATACGTAAAAGTATTTTCTTCGATTATATAGTTAATTAAAAATATCTATTTTCATTTTTATACTCTATTCTCATAACTATTTACACTAATCTACTATACTACACACGCATGCGTAAAATTGTCACAAAAAAAAAAAAACAATAAATAAATAAAGAAAAAAATTCTAACGACTAACTAATATTTAGTAAAGATATGTAAAAAAAAATCCATCATTCAGATACATACATGCGATAATAATCATTTTTACACAATTTTGGGATTTTCTTTGGTAGCTTGGATAAATTTTATTCGTAGTAAATGTATAGGGGAAGGTGGGGCGGAATGGCCAGGTGGGGCTAAACGGCCAACCAAAAAAAAAATGACTTACTCGCATTTTCGCATCAAGGGGGACCGTACGAAACGGTATGCAACGTGACTTCGCTGACAGTCATCAAAAATTTTCAGGGTGGGGCTAAACGGCCACCTAAAAAAAAAGTGAGGAAACTGCATTTTCACGTCGAGGCGAGTGAGATAACACTATATGCAACGTGGTTTCACTGAAAACGATGCAAAATCGAATCGGTGGGGCAAAATCGCTCATTCTCTTTCATCCACTCTATAGTTTATGTTAATATTCTGAAGTTTCGATTGATTTTTGATATGTTAGAATAATTTTCTGTTGTTTATTGACCTAGTTGGTTTTCATTATTTTATTTGAGTTTCAGTAATTCGGATAATCCACGTAAATTCTAGTGCACGAAAAAGAAATTACAAAATTAGTTACTCATCAATTAAACGGAAATGCCAGTAAGCAATTTGCCCCATCGTTTCGGTTTTGCATCGTTTTCAGTGAAACCACGTTGCATATAGTGTTATCTCACTCGCCTCGACGTGAAAATGCAGTTTCCTCACTTTTTTTTTAGGTGGCCGTTTAGCCCCACCCTGAAAATTTTTGATGACTGTCAGCGAAGTCACGTTGCATACCGTTTCGTACGGTCCCCCTTGATGCGAAAATGCGAGTAAGTCATTTTTTTTTTGGTTGGCCGTTTAGCCCCACCTGGCCATTCCGCCCCACCTTCCCCTATATAAATGAAAAAAAAAAAAAATTGAATAAAATCAGTTTGTTTATCACACGTCTGCCAGTATTAGCAAGACATACATACCTGTTTTCAAATTCGAGGTATTGATTGGTCCATGACGATTACGTAAAAACAAAAGATATATTCTATTTTTTCCTTTATAGTTCGAAATTCTAAAGAAAAATAATTTGCATAGTAGAATTCTGTTTGTTCAATTGTTTTTCACGATGGGTGGATTTTTCCACTTACTACCACTGATCAAGAACCCGGTAATTGCGAATCATTTTATTCATAGTATGGATAACCTTGCGGTTCGTTTCATAAAAATGAAGAGACAAAATTTTAATAGAATAGGTATTATACGATAAAATTTGCTTAATTACTTTGAAAATTTACAATTATCGTATTTGAAAAGACATATTTTTTTTTAATTTTTTTTTTTTCGTACTAGGTCCAGGAAAATATAAAAACAAAATATACGCAGCATACGTACTTGGTACTTTTATTATGAAGTTTCGATAAGAAGTGTTTGTGAAAAAAAAAAAAAGGAAATACTTTTACGGTTTTTCTTGTACAGTTATCAATCAACTGCGATCTTAATCATTTCAATTGAATAATACAACAATCGTTGTTTTCTTTTTCTTTAAATTATATATATTCTTATTTTGAGACAGTCTACGATTTCGTTTTTGAACCACCTGAAAAAAATTGATTGATGGATTGAATGTTTTTATTTTATTAATTTTTTTTACTTGTCGTTATTCAAGACGACGAGAAGACTAACAATTTACAGCCTACGTGTGAGAAAAGAGAGGTGTGTTTAGTGAAGAAAAAAAAAAAGAAACTAATATCATTTTTTCACCACACCACAAGTACCATTGGTACAAATAGACGATATTATAATAATTTTTTTTTTTTTTTTTTTTTATTGTAATAATTAATGTATATTCTAATATTACCTACACATGTACGCATTAACCTGCAAGCTCCCCTTGAATGCTGTAGCTTCCAAAATAACCCGTATAATGAAGGTGTTTTTTTTTCTTTTCTTTTTCTTCTGTTTTTTTTTTTTTTTTTCTGTATCTCGTTTTTAATCTTTTTTCACTTATTATATTACATATTATGAACAATACTGAAATGAAGAAAATACGACTCTGCACAAAAAATAAGTATAGAGGTATTGCAGATTGTTCAATGGAAGTATCAATACTTTGTCTGTCATGTACGGTGCAGTTTTTTTTTTTTCTATATATCGTTGAAGACTAAAAAAAAATAAATTGCTATTCATATGTTATATGTGGAGAAAGAGAAAGAGAGAGAGAGAGCGAGAGTTTAAAAGACAGAATACTAATTACAGCAATATAATAAGTAGAGAAAGATTAATAACAAAAGAAGAATGTCAAAAAACTGAAGAGAAAAAAGAAATGTAAAAAAAAGCAGCTGCAAAAAATAGTTGGAAAGAGAAGAAAATCTTTTTCTGCCAAAATTATGCCAAAAAAAAAAAAAGAAAAAGAAAGAAACTATATAATTATATTATATTATACTTTTTTAAAATTATTTACTGTCCATTGGTTGTTGGTAAAAGGAGGGGGTGGAGCCAGCTAGCGGTGCTTACTTTTTAAACGCTGGTTTTATATACGTATATATATAAATATTATATATATATATAAACACATTTATTTACACATACGGTTCGTTCGGTATTTTTATATATAAATATATACGGTTCGTTCGTCCGTCCGTTCGTTCGTTCGTTCGATCGTTCGTATGTTTGTTAATTATACCCTTATTGTTATGATTATTATTATGATTATTATTATTATTATTATTACTACTACTATTATTATTGATATTATTATTCAGACAACGGAAAAAAAAATCACACACAAAACGATCACGATAACGACGACGTTGACGAAAACGATGATGATACGATGATTATCGGTGCCAGATATACGTTTAAAAAAACAATACATATATATTTTTTTTTTCAAGAAATATTACACAACCGTTGAAATTCGTTTTCCGGTGTTTCACATAAAGTACATCTATTCGTCGGTTAGATAAAACAAAAAAAAAAAGAAAGCGAGAGAGAGAGAGAGAAAGAGAGGAAAAAAGTGATGCTGTACATAAAAGGAAAGAAAAAAGTACTTACACGTGATATACATATACGAAGATCGAAGAACTTTTTCTTGAGAAAAAAAAAAAAAATAGTGAGACGAATAATATCGATATATATATATATATAAATATATATATATTTTTTCATATAAATATTTCCTTGCGCAGGTGAGTTGAGAATTGAGAATCACATTTTTTGATGCCTTTACGCGGGGAAGCGAAAGACTAGGGAGGCCAGCCGTTTAAAAAATGAACAAACAAAAAATAAATAAATGAACTGAGAATGAACTGTTTCGAGTCGATTGAATTATATATTTCTTTCATTTAGATTAAAACAAAGAATGGTTTGTTTTTTTTTGTCAAGTATCACAATATTGTTATCATACTGACAAGCGATCAGATCAGGATATTATAGATAGGGATTAATAATGACGATCAGAGAAAGAGAACAAGAGAGAGAGAGAGAAAGGAACGAGAGAGAGAGAGAGAGAGAGGGAGAGAAAAATTACGACTACTACGATAATTATATAGAAAATAACAAAGAATAGAAAAAGAAACTAGACAAAAAAAAAAAAAAAGATATATGAAATGAATAAAAATAATGTGGAGAGATAAGCACAGTAACTTTTGCTGGCTCTACCCTTCCTTTTGCTTCCCCCCACAAAATATTATATAAATAAATTTAATTAATATATAAATCAGGTATACATTTATATTATTTATTTATTTATTTATTTATTCAATTTATTTATTTAATAATTGTTATTATTATAGTGATTAATTAATTATTTATATACTTACTTAATTCGAATGTGTGTTTATTTTTTCATCTATGCGTATTTATTTTTTTGCATCTAAAATCTCGATTATGTCTACGTTTTTATGTGACGTACCTCTGTGGAGGCAGATCGTTGAACAACAATGTTACGATTACCGTATCTCACACACGTAACCTAATGGTGAAACGATCACTTCCCATATTATCTCAAGTGGTCCTGGCCATGGTTGGAGGTAATACATGAAAGACGAATTCAAAGTCATTTTCATGGGTTGTTGGGAAAGTATTGATTAATCACACGGTACATAGCAGTTTTTATCAATGTTTTCAGCACAGTTTTGATGGGCGAATAGGCGAGATACCCGACTGCCTTGGAACGACGAGAACATTCCCATCGGTGCACTCTGCGTAGGATCTAAAGTCAAAGGTTGGTCGCACATGCAGATGTTCCTGCGCACAAATATGCCGAAGGCATCTGCCTGTGAATCGGATCTCTGAAAATACAAGTTTTCAAATTTCACCACACTTGATAATGTGAGAGATCTGGTTCACAGGTAGATGACTTTTAGCATATTTGTGCGCAGGAACATCTGCATGTGCAACCAACCCTTGACTTTAGATCCTACACAGAGTGCACCGATTGGAATGTTCTCGTCGTTTCAAGGCAGTTGAGTATCTCGCCTATTCATCCATCAAATCTGTACGTAACAACAGGTTTGCAGGATAATACTGTGCTGAAAACAGTTATTAAAACTGCAATGTACCGTGTGATTAATCAATACTTTGCCGAAAACATATAAGAGTTACTCTGAGATTTTTCTTTGTGGATTCATTCTTAACATTTATGAATCATTGTCGAGTGTCGATCAATTGCACAGCGTTGTAGTTTTCACCATTGTTTTCAGCACATTTTCTTGTTGCAAGACAATTGTTGGATACAGTTTCAGTGGACGGACACGGAAGGTACTTTAATGCCTGTGAAAGATGATAAGACTTCGCATTGGCACACTGTGCGTAGGATTCAAAGTCAAGGGTTGGTGGCACACCGGTGTTCCTGTACTCGAAATATGTTCAAGGCATCGGCCAAAACTCAGCAAATACAAACTTCCCAGTTTTATCACACTCAAAAATGTGGAAATTGAGCATATAGTTGAAGAATTTTGTTTAATTTCCTCAATTTTCACATTTTTAAGCGTGATGAAACTGGGAAGCTTGCATTTCCTGAGTTTTGGCTCATAAGCACGAGCCTTGAGCACATTTCGAGCACAGGAACACCAGTGTGCCATCAACCCTTGACTTTGAATCCTACGCACAGTGTGCCAATGCGAATTCTCATCATCTTTAACAGCTGGCAGTCAAGTATCTCCCGTTTCCATCCACTGGAACTGTATCCAACAACTGTCTTGCAACAAGAAAATGTGCTGAGAACAATGGCGAAAACCACAGTGCTGTGCAATTGATCCCTTCAAGTTTGCATTCTTCTTGCCCCCATTTCCAACTTTCGTTGTTCTCTTCTAAATGGTTCCAACGTTTGTTTTTGGGAGTCACCGTTTCACCTCGAATATCTGTGCAGAAACGTAACTTGTCATCGTAACGCGCGAAATCCTTGCTTTCTGATCAGTTTCTCAGAAATTGAGTGATGGTCCAACTCTTTACCACTTTACGAGTGGAATCTTTCACTTGAAGCGATTCGAGCGAATAACACTCGACAACTGTAACTGACGGAGTGAAATTTCGCAATGTCACCAGCGCGGGTCGAGATTGAAAAATATGAGGAATTGATATTGGAAAAAACGCATAGAGAAAACGCACACGTTCGAAGTATAGAAAGTATACGGTTTCCCAAGTCCCGCGTACATCTAAAACCCATTAGTTCTGTAATTTCAGAATTGGACGATTCGTCAACGGCTGAAAACTCGCCGTTATCAGCGGGTGTTCGGACAGACTTCGATCGTTGTTTCCGTAAGGATTACGACGACGCCGGTGACGACCTGACAATAGGTCGCAAGCCGGGAACCGACGAGCATCATCACGACGCTTCGGCGTCCGACATCGACCAAAAGCCTCAGCAGCAATCCAAAGACCGTCATTTAAGCACCAGTGCCATATTCAATTTGGTCGCTAGAGCGGCGGAGTCCGATATAAGTCAGAGCGAATTCGAGAGGTCGATCAAGATCGAGAACGAAAGGTCCGAGGGGTCCGTGCGGGACTTTTGCGTTAAGGAAGGCGATGTTTACAGGTGTACCGTGTGCCACAGAACTTACACCCACATAAGTAACTTCTGCCGGCACTACGTCACCTCGCACAAACCGAACGTTAAATATTATCCGTGTCCCGTATGTTTCAAGGAATTCACAAGAAAGGACAACATGGTAGCGCATGTTAAAATCATACACAGTTTCAAACCACACTTAAACATACAGCAGAGCTCAAGTAACACCGGTAGCAATGCCGGTATGGGACAACCGCGGTAGGAACACGGTCTGTTCACATACACGATGCAAGGATTCACTCCAGAGATCACTTCTCCCCAGATGATCATCGAGGGGAGTCTCGGTCAAACGTTATGCACTTTGAATCGATATTCTGACGAATCTGTGAATGCTTCAACTAATTCAGTTGATTAGAGGACGAGAAAAGGATTGTACCTTTTGTCCAATCGATTGGCTGGAGCATTCTTATCATTCACCCTTTCAATTTAAAGAAGCAGAAAATCGATCACCGTTGTTTAATGGATATATTCTAACGACCGATAGCGATCGATTGGATTCTTTATTGTACTGATACTATTTTCTTTTTTCCACCCTGCGATTGTTCATTATATTATTCTATTCTTGTGGCAAAACAATTTTTTGACAAAGAAACAACACACACACTAAAGATAATTGAAAAGAAAAAAGACTAAAAATTATTGAAAAACGGGTAAAATAAAATTAAAAAAAAAAAAATTAAATAAAATTAAAAAATCATATAACTTATAACCTACGTAGGTATGATAAATATAACAGAAAGATGCGATTATATCTACTATATTATCTTCGAGAGATAAAGACAACGGGGTTAGTTGATTATTATTATTATTGATTTTTTTTTTTCATCTTTGTCATGGTTTTTTTTTTTCTTTTGGAGGGAGGGAATTGGGGAGGGAATTGGGGATTTTACAAAGTACCTATAATGAAGAAATGAAAAAACAAAGATAAAGAAAATTATACCGTACACATTGTTGTGTATTCAATGAATAAATAAATAAATATAACTGATATCGATCAACGAAGAAGATCGATAGTGATAAAATATAAATGAAAATAAGTAATGAAAATTAAAAAAAAAAGAAAGGAATAATAATAATAATGATAATCATGTGTCAAAAAGTTTTTTATAAACGAAACAACAAAAAACAAAATAACAACCGGTGTTCATGTATGTTATATTAGTACCTATTTAAAATCTAGCCGCGGGGGGGGGTAGGTGTAATATGTAGAAGAATGAGAGACATATATATATATATATATATATATACATATATATACATATAGATAGCAGTATAGAGGGGTAATACAAAAATCTATATTGTCACGTTGTATTATTACGATCTCTGAACCCTAAAACCTAAACCTTTGACATAATGAATAGATCGTTTTTTTTTTTTTTTTTAATACAAATTATTTAAAATCCCATAAAATGAGGCGGCTTGAATGATATCATAAACACATACACGAGTAGATAGAAGGTATTGATAGACGATCGCAGAGTTGGGGGGGTTACAAGTGGAAATGAAAAATTAAACGAGCTTAACAAAGAATTTTTTTTTAAACTAAAATAAATAAATAATTAAAAGAAATATAAAACAATATGAAAGAAAAAATTAATGAATGACGAAGAAATTTAAATAATTAGGTTGATTGTAATCGGAGAAGGGTTTTTTTTGTTGTTGTTGTTTTTTTTCTCTTTTTTACTACTAAGGATATGGGAAAACTATTTTTGGAAACTGATTACGTACGTGGTGAAAGTATATAAAAACAAAAAACGAAAAAAAAATTAAAAATTAAAAATTAAAATAAAAAAAAGTTATCATGGTATATAAATTCGGAAATTCGGGATTTTTTTTTTTTTTTTTTTTGAGGGAACAGCATATATATATATATATATATATATATATATATATATATGTGTGTGTGTAATGTACATCGATAGGTTTTATAGTATAGTGTTGATGACCGCGCGTATACATATAGTTATACATATTATAAGAAGTAAACAAAAGAAAAAATGAAAAAATGAAAAAAAAAAAAAGAAGAAAAACGTTAACCACGTTAATACCCACACCTACCTACCTATATATAAAACATATAGGTATATATTAGGCTTTTATATATTATTATGTATAATATATATATTATTATATACAATATTGAGAAAGAATTTAAATAACGCATATAATTATATGTATATATAATACATGTATATGTATATATATATATATATATATATATATAGACAGAGAGAGAGAAAGAATTTTCAAAAACTAGAAAAAAAAATATAACTAATAGTAAAATGACAACTAGGAAAAAAATTATATACTGCAAACAGATTATATGAATTTTTTTTCCATTTTCTTTAATTTATGAAAAATCGTTACAATGAGTGACGATTGCGTAGATAGATAGATCTGTCGTCTATTTATCTCTACATATAAAAGAAATTGAAAAAAAGTAAACATATACATGGATATATGTATATACATATGTGTGTGTCTATATCTATATATAATTTAAAAAGTAAATGAGAAATCAAATATATATACAAAATAAGGTAACCGTTTAGACTGAGCAAATGCAATATTAATATTGAATATGCAAAGATGATGATGATGATGATGATGATGATGAAGATTTATTAAAACATGAAATTAACTGAAACCCAGTTTTAAACAATATAAAAACTGCACTTCAATCGATACATAGAAAAATATATATACAAAAAAAAAAAAAAACTAATCTAAACTAAACTTCAAAAATTAGAAAAAAAAAAAACCTCAAGGGTGGGGCTCGAAGATGAAATAATTGACGCAATTAACTCTCACTGCACCATATTATAGGTACATCAGGTTTCATTACAAAACATTTTAATATAAGATTCGTGGTAATGAATTAAAACAAAACTAAAAAAAGTAAAAAATAATAAAACGAGATGCAATTTTTCAAAGACTGTTGCAAATTAAATGGGACTGGGATGGGAGGGGGGAGATTGGGGAATTAATTATACGATATACGCGGTTTTATATACCTATATATAGTATATATATAGTATATATATATATATATATGAAACAAAAGTAATAAAATTAAATTAAAACAAAAATATCTATTATATATGAACGACACCAAATAATAACAAGATAATGAAAAACAAGGAAACAAAAAAATATATAAATATATATATATAAAAAATATATACAAGATAATAGTACTGACATTTGATTAATAATAATGAATTAATATTATTATATTACACTCTATAGACTGAAGGCACTTCGGTACTGACTTTAATTGACACGGTTCACACGCGATATGTATACATAGACGATATAAGTTATATATAACCCACACGTCAATCGATATTACCCACACTTCAATATTATACACACAAACAAACGCAATTCAGCCAATTATATCTAATTATATTCTAAACCAGAATGACCATTTTTTTTTTCATTTTCACGATCGTAAGATTAATATTTTTTAAAAACTAAAAACATCCCGAAATAGTATATTTCGTTTATAGTGCGGAAAGTGGCCGATATCCATATATCGGCTATTTGCACGTTCCACAAACGCTACTATTTTCAATTCCTGCGATAAATCGTTTAATAATAGAAGCCTGTGTGGCGCGGGCGGGCGGAAAGTGCCTAATTTCCAAACAGTGCCGAAAATCGAACCCCAGTACGGAAAGTAGCTCACTTTCCGCACTAGGGCTTGACTTTCTGCACTATGCCTGAATGACATGGGCACAGTCCACCCGAAAACATACTTCACGAGCTGAAGGTGTTGCAAAAACACTTTTTTACCCACGCGATTTCACATACAAGTTTTCAATAACTGAATAGCCTTTCGAATTTCACACACACACACACACACTTCCATACTACAGACTGTTTTTTTTGTAGACCTGTACCAATAATACAGGTGTATGTACAATAATGTGTACTATATATTACCATCATTTCATTGTTGTTATTATTGTTATTATTATTATTATAATTATCATTATTATCATTATTACGTTAGCGCATATATCTAGGAAATTCATCGTACATAAACAAAAAATAATATACGAGCATACATTGAACGTCATTTTTTAAATACGGTAATATCTCATCTCAGGTTTTGTAGGGGGGGAAATGAATGAATAAGTAAAGTAGATAGAAATTTTTCGCGAATCTTCTCTCTCGTATGAAATTATCGAGTGTAACTACGGGGATCATTGTCAGACATATGTATACTGGTAGAATGAAACAGCATAAACACATACACACACGAACATAGTAGTCGACTAGAGGCTTATTATATTCTGTATACTATTCAATATTATTATCGGAACGCGTACGTTATGTAATAGAAAACAAAAAAATTAATCTTAAATATTTAGCATTTTATCTACTATTTCGTTGATTCTTCTGAATTTCTTTATTTTATTTTTATTTTTTTGTATTTTCTCATTATTATAAATTGTCGAACAATTTATATAATACACGAATTTGGAAGAAGTGCGGGTGAAACGGTCGTGCAATCAGACACAGAACAAATTTAAACAATTTTGTTTTTCTTGGGGTTATAATATTGCGATTTTGGGGAAAAAAAAATATCAAAGAAAAAGGAAAAAAAAAAACGTTATTTTAATCGTATCACACAATTGTTATTATCGGTATCATTGTTGTTATTATCAGACATTTTTCTTCAGAAGAAAATTTGGTAACTATGATATATCGAATACTATATATAAATTTCTATATAAATATATTTGTTATACTATATAATAATTTGGAGGAAAATTTTCAAAGTTTTCGGGTTATAGCATACATACATTGATTGATGAAAAAAAAAAAAAATTATATCTAAATATATATAATATATACAATATATATGATAGGGTAACAATAACGTATCGATAATGGTTGAACGTGAGAAGAAAAAAAAATTTATTGAATAAATTATATAAATATTTTGAAAAAAAAAATTTTTTTTTAAATCTAAATTCTAATAAATCGATCGAATAATAATCATGCGGTTGCCTTCAATTTTTTGTTTTAATAGGCGAAAATAAAAAAATTTAAGATTGATTAAAGAATAAGGGAAATTTGACGAATTTGATATGAAAATTAAAATAAAAAATATATAGATAAATAAAACGTGCGTCAATTATACGATTAAAGAAAAAAATGTTTTTTTGATTTCTATACATATATACTTACATCTATATTTGGAAAAAAAAAAAGAAAAAAAAGAAGAGAGAAACGTATAGATATTGAATGCTATATTTGTATACGTTTTTGTTTTCGATAAGGACCAATTTTATCTTATATATATTTAGCTCAGAATCCGTGAACAGGGTTAACAAAAAATCAAGTGACGAGGTGACCGTTTCTTACGGAAAAAAAAAAAAATAAAAAAATAGTCAGATCGGGAAAAAAAAATAGAACATATGTATAATTATTATTGAATTGAAAAAGAAAAGAGAAAAAGATTATCATTCGACACATAGGAAGAGTGTTGTTGTTGTTGTTGTTGCGCATGGGCAATCACATAAGAGGGGTTGGTCATTTTCCGTTATCTATACCGTATAATATCAATGAAAAAATTAAATAAAGAAGAATAAGAAGAATTAAACAATAATAATAATAATTAATAAAAGAAAAATAAATAAAAAATGAAAAGTCTGTTTTTTCGTAGAATATATGTAATACTAATATGTATATATATATATATATATAATACATGCGCATAAACATAGTATATTATACGCGTGCGTTCACAGGGCAACTAAATGAAAGAAATACAAAAAATAAAAAATAAATACAAAAAAAAAAAAAATGAATAATAAAACAAAAATCTTAAAAAAATAAAAAAAAAACGAATATTATGGCAGCGGCTCGACAGCTTATGAAAACATTTGATAATCATACTTCTGAGAGGCTATAAGACTAACATTTTAAATGAGGGATAAAGAGAGAGAGAGAGAGAGAGAGAGAGAGAGAGAGAGAGAGAGAGAGAGAGAGAGAACAATTAACCACAAAATTGAAGTATGTAAACTGAAAACAAAAAATGAAAAAAAAAAACATTGTTAATTTTCATTTTTTATTTTCAACACAAAAAATGAAAAAAAAAAACATTGTTAATTTTCATTTTTTATTTTCGGTTGTTTTCTTTTCTTTTTCTCTTATACAAAACATTAAATGTTGTTCGTATATATATATATATATATATATACATATATATATAATTTGATAATTATTATAATAATATTACGACTTGAAAAAAAAAACACAAAAAACACGAAAAAAAATACAAAATTTAAAAGCGTTACCGTCAGAATTATGTTATAAGCGCATATGATAGGTGATGATGTAATCACTGCCATATGTATCAGTGGATATGATGAAAAGCAAAAAAAAAAAAAAGAGAGGGCAAAAATATAGTAAATTATACTTTATTATATATATTTATATATATATATGTACAACGTATTGTATATAAACATGGGCATTTTTCTTTTCTCTTCTCTTATAATTATATATCACGACCGTACTATGTATACATATGTCTATATGTACACACACACACGCACATATATATATATATATATGTGCTTGTGTGTGCAGTACATGATGCATTATATAAATATATAGAAGCAAAAAAAAAAGTAAATATTTATCGGTGAATTTTGCGAAGGTGGGGGCAGGGTGCGCGTGGTCATATTCGGCGCCATAATAAATCGTAAAAATACATATAGTGAAAATGAAAAAAAAAAAAAAAAAAAAAAAAGAAAAATTACCGTTCTCTTTAAAAAAGAGAATAAACAGTCACTAACGGAATTAAGTTCGCGAGCACACACAGTTTTATCTACCATATGCATATATGATATGATATGAAAAATAAAACTGTATGATACATCATCATATAATACCTTTGCAAAAGTCATTGTTTCTAATTATAATTTAATATAATTATAGATTGATTAATTAGTTTTTAAACAATTAAATCACGAGGCTTAAAAAGCAGACTGTACTATTGAATAGAATTTTTTAATATATATATATATATATATATATATATACACATATATAAATATATTATATATTACGTATAAAATATATTAAAAGCGCATAGTTTATTATCACATTAGAGAAAGAAAAGAAAAAAAAAACGAAAAAAAAAAACACAAGGTTATATAATTTAGCGTTTAGAGACTACTGCAGGCGTAATAATAATGATAATAATAATAATAATATTAAATTAGTGAAAGAACATTAGAAAAAGAATGGAATCGGAAACTTTGTACCATTATCATTATTATTATTATTATTATTATCATTATAAATATTATGATCAAATATAAATATAGTGTAAAAATCGGGAGGGGGGATGGTGGTCATAGAAAAAAATTTGAAAACAAAAATTATTTCTATTCAATTATATAATTATATCGTATACCTTTACCATAAATTTGTAATTCAATCGGATCGCTATATATACATATAACTTAGGGGGGAAAAAAAAAAAAAAAAAAAAAAAAAAAAACGTGATTTCAATAGAAAACAAAAAATAGTTCACAATAGTAACGATTATGAATGATATAATTATATTCATATAATATAGCAATAAAACGCCACATAAACGCATACACACGAGATCTTTATACTCAGCTAGTGAAGAGAAAAATAGATAAGACAAAAATAGTATAGATATCGTAACGAGCAGATGACACACACACACACACACACACACAAAAGAAAAAAGTACATATTAGTAGGTATAGCGATCCGCACAATTTGGTGCCTTTCAGAAAAAAAAAGTTGGATAAATTGAGAAAAAAAAAATAGAAGAAAAAAAAAATGAAAACAGAAAATTAAAAAATAATTATTAAACAAATTTACCTTTACGATATAATAAACAAATATGCGGAAATTTATTATATCACATCATATCTATATTATATATATTATATATATCATAGGTAAAAAAGAATATAATTATATTAATATTATTATTATGATTATTATTATTATTATATAAATAGTTGATGAAATGTGTGAGTATGTATGTATACATATATACACACACACATATAGGTATATAAATGAATATTAATTAATAATTAATAAATATAACGTGCAGGTTGCAGCGGGTGTTCTCAATCGCCGTCTAGTGCCAAATATTATACATATATATATATATTGTATAAATATATATATACACAATATATATATGTACACATAGTATATGTATTGATAAAATAAACAATTAAACAAATATGATTATTATTATTATTATTATTATTATATTTAAAGGAAAAAAAAAACAAAAAAAAAAGATTTTTATTATGAAGGGTGAAAAAAGTTACATTAATTATACATCGTGGGATTTATTTTTATTTTATTTTATTTTTTTCACTCATAAACCATTAATCTTATCACACTGTTGTTATTTTTATAATTGATAATAATAAATGATACAATAACAACAAAATATTGAGTAAAAAAAAAAAGTACAGAACGGTGTTCAATAGAATATGGTAAACGAAAAAAACAAAACACATATACAATAATTATCACATAGAATTTATTAATACATAAATGTAGGTGTATACATATACCTAGGCAGCAAACATGTTGTATGACATAGGTAAATATACAGACGTTATACATTGTACTGCAGTAACGGTATATCTGAGTGCACTAAAAAAGCAGAGCTATTACAGTGGAACCCCGTCAAGAGATGCAGATTCCCCTGCGTGCGAGAGACCGGCCTTCCCCTCCGGTCGCTTCGACATTCGCATTGGCTGCTGAGGTATTGAAGAGTGGGGGCACCCCGTAGTAGCAGAATCTACCCTGGCCCGCTGCTCTTGACCGGGTTTCACTGTGTATACTCTATACCTATCATGTTTTTCTTCCCGGTTTTTTTTTTCAATTTGATTTTAAATTACAAATCTCATAGAATTTCATTGTTTAATTTTTTTTTTTCTTTTCGTTTCTCATAATCAAAGAAAGAATAATATCTTATACTCTGATAGAAGGACCATATCGAGAAAAAGAACTATACAATTTTTGTGTAAACACAAACCCCCTCACTTATATATTATATAGATATATTTCTGACTTTATGTACATAAATATATTTTTCGATCGATATTGGTAATAATAATGTATAAACGTTTAACAATTAGTTGGGATTATCACTACGCGAGTTTGCGGATAATAAAAAACAAAACACACTATTGTCACACGTTGATGTGTGAAAACTGAGGGGGAAAAAGGCTAGAGAGAGGAGAGGTAACTACTAATACTACATACTAATATTATTATTATCATATTAATGTGTAGAATAGAGAGAGAGGAGAGAGATATTTATGATTAATTATCTATCTGTACCTTTAGTTACGATATAATTTCGTCGTTCATTATTATTGCGTATTTAGAATATATATATATTTTTTTTTTCGTAGCCATAACATTACCTTACACATATATCAGTGGGTTTTTTTTTCTTCTGTTAATTTTTAGACACACGTTATAGTTATTTTAGATTATATTCTATATATCTCTTGGCCAAAAATTATTTTACGTAGTTAGTTTTCTCTTTTTTTTTATTATGTATGTCGTTATAACATAGTCATTTACGGTATATATGTATCTATACTACAATTTTTAAAAGATCAACTTTTTAATTTTTGAACATAAACTAATTAATATGATTTAGAAAAACAAAAAAAAAAAAATGGTATATAATACATACGCGTCGGTCTCAATATGTATAATACATACATTATATTTTGTCAAATTTTAAATTTGATATAGTACGTAGTAGAGAAAAAAAATTCTGTTTTCAATTTTTTTTTTTTTTTTCTTTCTTCTGTTCAATGCATGTTGTGTGGGTATATATTATATACATGTATCGAAAAATATATATTGTTGGTTTTATTATTATTATTATTATTATTGTATACATTTATTATTGTACGCTGATATAGTATATATATTTTTTTTCTTTTCAATTAGTAAAGCATTGATGTGTGTATCAGTAGTAGGTCAATCACACCCTATACACACATATACATTGTTGTTGTTATTATTATTATTATTATTATTATTATTATTTGAACTATATAACTTATAAATACGGCTTCTGAAGATTATTTACCTGAAGAGTTTAATCCTCTTATTCACTTATTACGAATTACGATAATGATGATGATTATTTAAGCCTACGTATTTATAATACATATATGGATTCAAGACTGTTTTCGACTGAAAAAAAACAAACAAAAGTTTTAGAGAGAAAGACAGTCAGTAAAGTCAGTTGTTTTTTTTTCTCTTTAAATGCCTGGATCATATTCATACTCCTACTTACAATATATAACATTAACGATATACGGGAACTAACATTAACAATCGTAATTTATAAATTGAAATAAATTCTATACATTTCTTGTTTTTTTTTTTCTTTCAATAACACATATGAGTACAAATATGGAGAGCTATGACGATTATTTAATTAAAATCAATTTAATCAAACTAATCGATTTGATAATTGTTCAACGATGTTTAATCTTTTTTTTGTTTTGTTTTGTTTTGTTATAATTATTTTATAATTTATAATAGGTATGCAATCGCGATATTGTATATCAAAGTCACGACGAAGCCATTTTTATATTATTCAGGCCAGTACAAAATATTTTGTTCAGCAAGTAATCTTCAAGCCTTTATCTTTTTTTTTTCGATTAGATTATACAATACGTATAATACTATACATAAAACACACTCGTACACATCAAACATGAATTTTTGCATCCCTCAATCTAATCGTTCGATTTGATCTCTTTATTTTTCCAATTTTTTTTTTCGAAAATCTCTTCTAAATGAAAGAACGGAAACAGATAGAGAAAAAAAAATTAATCAATCACCTAACAAGCGAATCAGAATATCCACAGGATGAAAAATTTCTCCATAATTGAGTAATTCATGCATTATAAAAGCACAACCGATTTCTGATATCAAGTTCGAGAGATTTTTCATTGAATGCATAAACACGTACACATACCTATACGCACACAAAACGCGATATAAGTATAATTAATTATACCCTGTACACAATTATACACATTATTATCGTATAGTAGTTATTATTATGTGTTTTCTTTTTTTGTAGATAGGCTATAGTGTATAGTATATACCTATATATATATATATCATTTTGGACAGATTATACATATAGCTATACTATTATTATTATTATTATTATTATTATTATCATTATTACAAGAAAATTATTAAAGGATGGTATATGATTTGAAAAAAAAAAAGTTTGTTCATTTCTTTTCGTTTTACTACATATATAATCTATCGTTTTTTTTCTGTCTTTCATTTTTTTCATTTGAATGTGTGTATATATTTTTTTAAAATTTATATACACTGAATTAAATCACGTGTAATCTGTTTTTGTAACGAGTGTATACTAGGTCGTATTTCTGAATCCAGTGGGCATTAAAAATCCGAAATCGGTAGACTTGATGCGCACTGGATCTGCGCAAACGACGTATAGTCTATGCTAGTTACAAATTCTCACACATCCCAATTCTCCGCAGTGTTCCCTCTATAATGGAGGGTAGAGAGAAGGTGAATACTCATTCTCTCTATCCTCCATAATTCTATCCCTCACAAAGAAAAAAAAATCCTTCAAGTAATTATAATCACATAATATCGTTGATTATAAATTTGGATTTATATTTTTATTCATTTTTATCTATACTATATCTCACGAAGCATGCGTATGAAGGAATAAAAAAAAAAAAGAGCAACAAAAACAAAGATTGCACTCAATGCAAATGATTTTTTTTTTTTTTGCTTTGATGCACATTTGTTGTTATTATTATTATTGTTATTGTTGTTGTTGTTATTATAATAGTAAATGTTATATAATATTTAACGATTATAATTTTCTTATCATTTTTATTATTTCTAACGATTGTTGTTTTTTTTTCTTTTCTCTATCACAGAATCAACGTCAGCGTCGATAAAATCCGATGGCGGGGAATCTTGTTCCAAGGATAAATCGGCGACGCCGACACCGAGTTCGACTCCGACGCAATCTAGCGGACAGTGGACCGGCGAGACGCCTGGCGGTGCGGGTGGCACGACGACCCCATCTTCCGGAGGTAACAACAATCAGACCGCGATGTCCGCGCCACCTGTCAGGCAGGTCGCGAAGCGCAGGATGCGCAGACGCGCCAATTCCCAATGCCAGGACCCGGCCGAACAGCTCACCGAGATGTCCGTACGCGGTTTGAACCTGTTCAGATACGCGTCGATATCAGAGGGCGTCTACCAGTGCACGGAATGCGCGAAATTGGACATACAGAAAACATTCAAGAACAAGTATTCCTTCCAACGACACGCTTTCCTCTACCACGAGGGACACCAACGCAAAGTATTCCCCTGCCCCGTATGCGGCAAGGAGTTCTCGAGGCCGGACAAGATGAAAAATCACATGAAAACCGTCCACGATTGTTTCATGCCGAAAGACTGCGTTATGCCCTTCGGATTTTACCTACAACCTTAGCAAATAGTTAAAAAAAACAAAAAAAAAAACGGCGAGGCAGTAAATTACTAACCGCCCGCCCTTTACCTCCCTCCCTTCCCCCCTTTCCCCGTTGAAATAATAATTAATGAGAGAAAAAAAAAAAAAAAAAAAAAAAAAATTAAATGAAATGAAAAGGAAAGAAAGACCGCGTGGACGCGGGTGAATAAAAATAATAATAATTAAATAATATAATTGAAGAAAAGAAAAATAATATTAATATCGCTTGCCTGCTGCTGATAACGTAACACGTAACACGGATAGTATATGCCTCGCCCCCCTCCCTCTTCCCCCTGCCCCACAATTTTTTGATCGAATATGTCAGATGATGATTATATTCGATGGTATTACATTATTATTATTAAATTACTATAGGTATAACAATTATCTTTGACAATTGACTCACTGCGTTTTTATTATTGTAGTTTTTATTATTATTATTATTATTATTATTATTATTATTATTATTATTATTATCATTGTTTTGCAGCGTTTAAATAATATTTGAATATAAATAGGTTATAGGTAGGATTGGATAGTATATAAACAGAGATCTATATACATTCGTTCGTTTTTGATCGATGAATCACGCATACACATTATTATTATTATTATTATATAAAATATGGGGAGGACGGACAAAGAAAGAAAAAAAAAAGCCGCAGAAATAATCGAAGATATTCCATGATCGTAGTAAAATATAAAGTAATATACATATAAAATTATTAATATTAATATTTCTTTTTATCAACGCGTTGTATATAGGTGTAGTACAGATTATACCTACGAAACTACCTTAATTGTCAAAACACACCGAGCGAATCATTAATTATATATATATTTTTTTTTTGTTCATTTCGTTTTTTCTCTTCCTCTTCACTAACTCAGAATTTTTTATTTTTTTTTTGGTTTTGTTTTATTGATAATATAGATATGCGGTGAATTTGACGAAAATCGAAGAAGACAAATACGATTATATTATTAAGAATTATTAACGATTCGGGGAGAAAGAATAATGGGGGAAAAAAAAAAATAGGAAAATAATAATCAGGGAAGAAACAAATATTTTCTATTAAGGTGGTGAGAATCTGTTCTATTTCTTTTTTTTTTCTTACTCTTATTATTATTATTATTATTATTATTATTATTGTTTCTTTTTGTATAGTGATTCCATATACACTGTATATGAAACTAGATGATCGCGATCCGTACTATGTTATTATAATTAGATAAAAAAAAGATGATTTAAAAGTAAAGAAAGAAGAAAAAAAAACACGAGTATAGGAAGAATGAAAAATAAAAAATATGTGGAAAAATTGAAAAAGAGCAAAAAAAAAAAAAGAATAATGGATAAATTAATTAATAAGTAAATAATGATAAATAATTATTTTTTTTTTTGGCAATAAAATTGCCGCGATTAATAAGGTAAATGAAAATATGATGACGTTATTTATTGTTGTATAAATAACCTTTACCGGTTGGAAAAAAAAAAAAGGAAATCCTATACATATATGATTATATTAGTATTATTTTTGTATTATGAAATATTTAGAGATGATTACAAATTTAGACAAGTTTTATACAGATTACGAGTATATATATAGAAGTAAAGAAAGAATTTTGAACTAGTATACAGAAAAGAAGAAAAAGTAGAAGAAAATGAAAAAAATAAAAACATAAATCTTTGAAATATGAAAATCAATACTATATGTATAGGATACACTATGTGGGTAATAGATCTTGGTTGAAAACCATAATTATAAACGCGGGTATGATACACTAAAATTGAAATTTGTATAATCTTAGAATTTATATAAACGAAGAAAGATATATAAAAAAAAAAAAACACACACACACACACATAATATCGATAGACAAAATACGTGCACGATACACTATTTTACACAGAGACAAATAAAATATAAAGAAAAATATAATAATTATGAATTAATATACGGTTAAATTAAAGGAAATAAAAAAGAAGCAATACGGAAGAGAGCAGACTGAGTATATATGTGTACATATGGATATATATATATTGTATATTGTATATACGTTTTGAATTAGTAACTGGTAAGTACACCATGCGTCGTTTGCTCGAATCCAGTGCACGAAGGATCGGATTTTGCGCACTCGATTCGAGCAGAGGGCGCGGTGAACGCTAGTCGCGAATTTGAACCATATACGTATACCTGTATGGAACGTGCCTTCGGTAAAATGGGAATTCACAATTTATATATCTATAAATATACGAACGAAAAAAATAATAGAGAAAACCTACTAAATTCTTAACTATTATACGGATACATATACATTATTATTATTATTATTATTATTACCATTAATAATATCAAGACGACGATAATTAGTCTCTTTTTCTCTAAATAACAAAATCATGATATTCAAATTTAAAGAAAAAAAAAACAAAAAGAAAAAACAACAAATGTACTAAAACAAAACAAAATTATAATCGAGAACAAACAAAAAAGAAAGAAAGAAAGTCATACTGCCTAGTAGTATATTATTATTATTGTTGTTATTATTATAGGTATATGATATACCATCGGGAGGTTTAGAAAAAAGTGTATTTTGTATCATATGTGTATATATATATATACACATATATATAACAAAAAATGATGAATTATTATTATTATGATTATTATATTACATTGAAAACTATTATGCAAGAAAAAAAAAAATATTGCAAAAAAAATTATGACCAAGCAATTTCTATATTCTATGACACGATCGCACAAGCACATTGATACACACACGTTACTCGGACTATAGATAGATATATATACATAAAATATTGAGCAATTGATAGGTAGTACGTAGAAAAGATGATGTCAGTGAGGTGAGTGTGTCAGTTATTGACAAATTCATTTTGCCAAATTGCGAATACAGAAACTTGGGGAATGGAAATGAATTATTTTCATAATCAGGCCAGTTCCAATAACTGGGACAATCACCACCTATTATCCGTGTATTAGATGGAATTTGACTACTGCCGTGCATCAATATTGTTGTTCTTGTTGTTGTTTTTATTAAATTTTTTTCTATATACTATTATTTTTTTTTTCTTTTTATAATAAACAAAGAAAAATAACCTGTTTTTAGTTTTTTGTTTTTGCATATTCGGGTTTCGGGGCATATCTGGCATAAATTTGTGCGTGTGTGTGCGTATATGAATTTGAAAAAAATTGAGAAAAAAAGCAACTACGATAGGGAACAATACTGAACAAATTTTTGGTCTTTTTCTCCGAAATCATGTTATAAGTTCTTCTAAGAATCATTTTATTTCCCCTCTGACACATATTCGTATATGTATAACGCAACAAAATTGGTGCAAAATTGAAAATTCAATCGGAGATCTAGTGTATATACACACACACACACACGCATACATTTATATATATACGTAAAAAAATTATTAAAAATAAAATATTATATAGTTTCTACTTTATCCACATTGCGATAACGATGATACCATCTTATCTTTCTTTATGCACAGTACTGGAAGATCGAAAAATAATAGAAAAGACTTGATTATCGTCGTTTCACATATCTACGGACGAATTAATGATAGTAATTATAGAAAGAAAAAAAGAAACGTTGTCTTCCATGTAAATTTTCTTTTTCTTATTCCCCCGCTTCAGATTTTTCTTTCTGTGCACAATTTTATGTTGTAAACGATTTTCGTATCAGAGAGTGCAAACAACAAGGAAAAAAGGAAGATCGTAGAAAATTTGTTTTTTGCTTATCTTATTTTTTCTAATTTATACTCTTTTTTTTTTTTCTTCTTCTTCTACCCAACTAGATTATATAATCACGTAGAAGACAGTATGTATATGTAAATTACTAAAATTTTTCTTTGAAAAAAGTTAATTACATCCCATCGCGCACACGTACATATACAATACATACATATATACATATATATATATATATATATATATGCACATACACACAACACATTATGCACGTAACACATGTTTTTCTTTTCTCTTCCATATACATTATAAATTATGTTATAATTAATATGATAATTATTAATATTATTATTATTATTGTATTAGATCCTGTTCTTACGTTGTAGTTTTTAAAATATTATCAAATAATAACATTATATTATTATTATTATTATTATTATTATTATTAATTCTATTTTTTATTTTCTATATCATTATTAAAAGAAAATATTCTAATTTTAACTATAACAAAATAATAACAAAAAAAAATAAAAAAAACTGTAATAATATAATATGAATATATCGGGTACTAGTAAGCGTAAAAACATTTGAAGAAAAATATACAGAAATCTTATTATTATTATTATTATTATTATTATTATTATTATTATTATTATTATTATTATTATTATTATCATCATTACACAGTTATAAAAGAATTGTTACAAGTAAAAGTATAATTAGGATTTAAAGAAAAGAAAGTTGAAATTAAAAAAAAAAAAAAGAAAAAACAATAAAGAAATATAAAATATATAATAATAATAATTAACAAAAATAATTGATAGTAATAAAATAATTATTATTTCCACGATGATGCAAAATACTTTATTTAGATCTTGAGAGAGTAAAGGAAAGAAAAAAAAAAAAAGAAAATGATGAAAATAATACTAATTTACAAGAAAAACAAAAACCCGCGTTACTTTCATTTTTCTTATTTATATACTATAATAATGATACTTTTATATATTCTTTGTTAGAAGAAAAAATACAGTGTAGAGACATTTGTCGTCTTTGTTGTCCGTAACGGTGATAATTCATTATCACTGATTTTGTACCTACGTAATCCGTAAGGCGATGATGATGATCGTATTACTAGTTAAATACAAAAACGTTGATATACATTTTTTTTATTAATTCTTATTATTTACCATCTTGTTGAAATCTCTTGCGTTTTTTTTTTGTTTTTTGTTTTTTAAAAAAAATAATTGAAATAAAAATATAAATTTGATTAGTCTACGCGCACTAAAGATAATTGGGCTTATATTAACAATCACACATATATTATACATACATGCATACGTACATATAGTATGCATATCATATACAAACAAATCTTAGCTTCCTATCTGCTGTAATAGCAATAGTGTCGTTATGTTTCTTATTTAGTTTAAAACACAATCAATGACGATACAAAATAAATAAAATTGAAAGCGATTGATTAACTGATGATAATCACCTTCTTAAATTGTACAATTACTTAATTATATACGTGTGTGTGTGTGTATATAGTATATTATGTATAATCTTTGGTGCCTGGTGCCGCAGCGGATAGAATATGCGATTATGATTATTATTATTATCATCATCATATGGATGATGTGTGGATGTAGAAAAAAGAGAAAGAAGAAAATTTAGAAAGAAAAAAATTAATAAAAAAAAAAAACAAAAATCATTATTGAATAATAATAATAATGATAATATTATTGTCCGTATATTTTTTTTCTTCTAATTATTATCTAATTGTAGTTTTCTTTGTGTAACTCATTGTGATATACATTGCAATAGTCTCTAGTATACTGTGGACCTCCTCCCTCTCCCCCCTTTGCCACGATAAAATAATTTTTAATTTCTTATTATTTCTTTCTTTGTTCTGTATTATTAATCGCTGTATCATTGACAAAAAATATCACAATACTATGTTTCATATTAAAAGAAGAAGAAGAAAAGGATAAATGAAAAGATAAAAAAAAAAACAGAAATATATATACATATATGAATTTATAATACTGAACAATATATTGTTTAGTTCCATACCCGTCGTAATGTACGATTAAAGATATATTTATACATAATTAATTGAACGTTTGGATTTATATCAATCACATCATCCTACATTATCCGTTAATCGATGGTCATCGACCGTACCGATAACAATATTTCAGGTGATAATACGATGCATGAGTAGCTGAGAATTGAAAGAGCTCAATGATTTCCATCATCCTCAAGAAACAACGTGTCTGTTTTTGTAACGTTCTAGATCACCTCGAACATCATACCATTCCAAATTTACCTAGCGAGATCACCTTCGAGATATGCGGTGGGGACGCTTCGCCTGAGAATAGAGACGTCTTTGCGGACACTGGGGGATCGAGTTTTGTCAAGACGGAGAGAATAGTCAGCGGAGTACATTTTTTAACCGATCAGGATAACGATCAGGAACAGGAGGACCAGAGCCAGGAACTCGGGCCGAAGTCGGACGCCTGCGACGCCGAACCCGAGGTCAGGAAACAGGTTGGTGATCGAATCATCTTTTATCGATGAATTTATTTTTTATTTTTTGTTTCCGTTTGAAACGATGAGTCCAATGTCCAGAATGGAAACGTGTATTTTACAAGCTGCTGGAGTACCTCATACAAAACGATGGTTCCGTAGTCTGCAAATGGTGCGGTGAGGTTCTTCCGTCTAGGACGAGGTGGTACAGGCACAAGTACAAACTCCACGTGTCTACCCAAGTCACACAACCGGCTCCGCTGTTCAAGTGTCACAGTTGCAACGCTTACTTCAAGTCTAGAAAGGGGTACATCGGGCATCTCAGCTCCAGGCATTCGGACAATGAAAATGACGAGAACAGAGAGGAGCCGGTGAACAATAAGAAGACCAGGAGAGCCTCCGACGTGAGTATTCTGCTTCAGAAGCGATCGATGCGTTAGATATTTCCAATTTACTCATCTTCTCTATCAAACTTCCAGCAGCAGATAGGAAAGGGACCGGACTGGGAACAGCAGAGGGAAAAGGAGGAAAAACTGGTCGCCGATATAATAGACAGAGTCAAACGAGAGTGCGAAGCGCAGGGAGAGACGGTTACGAGGCGAGGATACTCGAGGCGGTCTACGGTCATGAACAGCTAAGACAAGGAGAGATAGATAGATTTTTGAAGATTAGATTGATCGAGGAATAATAATCGGAGTTACGATCGCATGCATTCGACGAAAGTAATGTCCTAATGATAATGAATAATCAAATTTCAATATTGTATAGAGAACGTGATGTGTTCCGTACCTACTACATGCTGATAATATGCGCTTATACAAGCATATTATCATTGTGAATATATAACAAGATAGCAAAAAAAAAAAGAATAAACTCAGAAAGTTCCAAAAATACGTTGAAAAAAATATGCCGTTGATCGATTGATTAAATCAATTATAAATAATATAGTAATTGATTAACGACAATGTGAAAAAAAATAAATAAATAAGCTGTGTCAAATAAAAACAAACAAAACGGAATTGTTTGTAGTACTAATGTATAAAAGAGAAAGAGGGATAATATTTTTCTTTGAAATTGTTATTGTCAAATTCCGTGACGAAGGTGTGTCGATCGATTCTCTAATCCATAATCAAGGACAAAGAGTTTTTATTCCTGTATAATATTTATAAATAATAAATAATTCTATATATTTTGAAGAGAAAAAAAAAACCAAAAAAACAGCCACAAATAAACAAAAATCAACACAGATCAAGATAATGAAAGAGAATTATCGAACAGTTTGATTTTCACTAGGTCCTCAAGCTGTTGTAAATATATGATAAATATTTTTTAAACAAATTTCATTCAACGATTTGTATTAAACGTTTCAGTTCAGGGACCTGAAAAAAAAGAGAGAAAGAGAGAGAGAGAGAGAGAATTGTCGTCATCCATTTTTTCCCCAGTGCCAAATTTAACAATCTTCCGTATAACAATGAAAAAAAAAACGAGAGAAACTTATCTTGTTGTTTTTTCCTAATATTATAAAAAATAACATAGGACTTTATTACATATAAAGTAAAAAAAAAAAAAAAACCAAAAAAACTAATTCCAAATTTAAAAAGATAATCGTTATATCTTCATTTATTCAATTAATTATATGTATAGTCGATATATAAATGAATAAATTACCTGTGTGTAATGATTATATCGCGTACTTGAGGGAATTTAATCTGTCCATTTTTTGAAAATATTTTCATCTTTACATAAACGATAATTAGACAATTGAATAAGGAATCCTGTAACGTATATAGTGTATAAAAAAAAAAGATATATTTAAATGATATTATTATAATTATTAACAATATACATATATTATACGAATGAATGGATAAAGAAGTGGAAAAAAATTCAAGTGACAAACTAAACAAAGAAAGAAAAAAAAAGAATTGGTATTGATAATATATGACATGATATAATATATTCTTGAAAATCTGTATGTAAAATAATAATAATATAACACTGTGCGATGTATCTATGTTCTTCCTACGTATGTACTACTAAATTAACGCAAAAACATCTAATCCGTAATTTTTGTGATTTTAGTGTATCATAGACATTAGTATATAAACAAAATTTGAAACATTCAAATACTTACTATACGGTATTGGTCAAAGTACCTACGTATAAGCTCAGAGTACTTGAAACGCGTCCAGGCACAAGCGGCAAGCTCGAAGCGATTAAATTGTGTTTTTGTTATTCTTACTTCCTTGAAACATATAAAAATGTAAACAATTACTCTGAGACGTAACTATACTATAGTTACATTATTAACTCTTCCATCATTCATATAATTATTGACAAGAAAAAACCTTTTAATGCTTAAAATGTTACTAAAAATCTATTTAAGTATAGCGGGATTGGAGCCGACTGCTCTTTCCAACTTTCACAGATCCATTTACAAACGAATTATCAGTTATTTTAATTTCAACAACAAGAATTTAAAAGACGTATAAAAATTGTAATAGTGTATAGAAGAGAGATGGTCGGCTCAAAGAAAAAAAAAACTCAAAAAACGAGGTGTTATTCTATAGTCATAAAACTAAATATGAATGAAAGGCTGATCTCTCGGTTTAAACCCAGGTGCTTGGAATTGAGAAAATTGATATACTATAAATAAAATATCATTATTCAAACGAGTACTGTCGTATATTGTAACACATAAATCGAACCGTTTCCGTTTATTCCAATTGTTACTATTATTAATATCATTATTATTGGTATAAAGCCAGTTTGTCAACATTTGTCAAAATATTATTCGAGCATTTCACGAATCCTTCGTATTATGTCTCAATCGAATAAATATTCTCTAGCTTCTCTTTCGCTATTATCTCAATCCCGGTTATTTCTAGGGGGGAAAAAAAATAATTCAAACTCGAGGCCTCATTGTCAGGCACTGAAGCGGCTAAAACCCCATGCAATAATAATAATGATAACAATAACAATAATAATAATATAAACATTCTGTACAAGGAATTGAACAAGGAATAAAATCAAATTGTCAAAATCCGACCGCAGTCTCGAATTATTAAACGTTTGAATTTTCCCGCGCTCTTATTACCCACAATCCTGTGCGCCAGCGTCATCTACCTTCAGTCACCACGCAATGCATGCCTAGCTTCTCGAAGCGAAGTCACGTTGTGTGATGACGATGAGAGGTTAGAGTCACGCAAGTTTGACAACGTCGTTTAAAACCGATTTTAAAGCGTTAATCTACACCGTTTATTGATCTCATCGTACCGTTACAACAGATCAAAGGTTTTTCAGTGCGGTATCGAGAGTGTCACATAAAATTACGCTCGCGACCTAATTTCCTAACCTAAATATTGACGGGATATTGAAACAACATGATACTCAGAGACACTCCGCCGTCGTCTCCCCAGATGAGGGACGAGGAGGAATTTGACGAGGATGATGTGGTGTACATCGGGGACGCCGACGAGGTACTCGACGCCCTGGAAGCCGGGAGCGAGTCCGAGGACGAAATGGAAGAAGTTCCGATAAAGGACGACGCGGTTCGCGTGTTTTCCACTCACGAAGGTACCCAGAGTCAGTTTTTCGCTCTTCTTTATTTTTGACCAATCCTAATTGACCTGGCAGGTTCCGTATTCGCCGGGGATCTTAACAAGGACGGAACCCTAGCTGCGACGGGGGGAGAAGACGACAAAGCCTTCGTCTGGGAGGTTTCCTCGGGCGAGGTCATTCTCACCTGCACCGGACACACGGACAGCGTAACCTTTGTAGAATTCAGTCCTGACGGGACCTATCTCGCTACTGCGGATATGGCTGGAGTGGTACAAGTGTGGAAAATGACCAACAAGCTTCTCGTTTGGGATTACAACGTCGGAGACATGACTGTAAGCCACACTAGGCCCTCGATACCGATGTACAAGTACTTAACGCACTCAAATTTGTGATATCTGAACTCCTGGATGAACTAAATTCTCATCTTTACTGTGATTCATGTTTTATCTCCTTCCATTCGTTTTCAGTGGATGCGCTGGCACTCTGTCGCCAACGTTTTATTCGGTGGTGCTGCTAGCGGCGAAATATATATGTGGAAAATACCGAGCGGAGACTGCAAGATATTCCAGAGCCACGGACAACGCGTTGAGCAAGGTGTATTGATGCCTGATGGTGAGCTAATATTGTTTGGAGGTGACGTTACTCCTGACAATCGAACGAATGGATTCAATTGTCGTCCTAATGTGATCGTGACATATTTCCAAACAGGCAAACGAATAGCAGTGGGATACGAAGACGGAGCTTTGAGGCTCTTCGATCTGAAATCTGGGACGGTATCGTCGACGATTTCTCCCGATTTTGGTCACACATCGACTATCACTGCCCTAGACTGCCATCCAGACAATAATCTTTTGATGTCTGGCGCCATGGACGGCAAGACAATCCTTTCCATGTCTCAGTCTGGAAAGGTAAGTCTGATGAAATCAACAGACTTAAAAATGTACAAAGAATTTCGTTAATCAAATTATCGGTTCTCCAGGTGCTCGGAATTCTTCAAGAATTGAGAGACGGGAAAGAGAACGAGAATCAACAGGCAGACGAGGAAGCTGCAGAGCCTACTGGAAACTGGGTGGAGGCTGTTGCTTTCTGCAAGGATCCAGAGTTCCAGGTTGCCGCAACTGGGACTGTAAACGGGCAGATTTTTATCTGGGATATTTCCAAGCAGGTAGATGAGGAGTGATTCGAGCTGAGAGTTTCGTCGTTATTTATTTTTGAATTTGAACATTTCTCTCCGTTATCGAAGGTTCCTCGACACGCTATGACGCAGGACAGCGGCGTGAGTAAACTTGTGTGGTACCAGAAGACTTCGATCCTCTATACCTCTGGTCTTGACGGAGTGGTGAGATCCTTCGACGCCAGATCTGGGCAGCAGCTACGATCCCTCTCTGGCCATTCTGCTGATATTCTAGACCTGAGTATATCGAGGTAAAACGGTTTTTTCATCGTTTCTCATTGCGTATTACGGAAAACAGCTTAGAAGAATCGGAGAAAAATTGTTTTATCTTGTTCGCAGTGACGGAAAGACCCTGTTAACTACTTCAGACGACTCTACAGCTAGGATATTCAACATATCTGACGATAACTGAGACTGGTGATTGATAAAACGTTGTAGGAAACGTTTTGGGGAACAGAGTGATCAAGTTATACGTATTGATTATCATTTTAAGAGAAAAAACGAATTGTGTAAATTATATTTTGTAAACGCTTGGAGAGAAAAGCTGATTTAATATAAAATGTTACGTTTGTTGGACACAAGTCATCTATAATAATAATAACTATCGACATGTGATTTTAGGATCAAAAAACTGATAAAAAGGTATTCCCAAAGAGTTGAAGATATTCTTTTAGATTTGCAATTTTTTATTTTGATCCCCAAATTTCTCTAGTCTTAGAAGGAAACTTCTGAAACTAGTGGATGATGCCTGGAACGCTTTTGAAAGCCTCATCGTCTCTAAGAATGGTGAAACAGTCGATCGAAATGATTCAAACTAAAGTGATTGACTTGTTTAAAATGATGAATTTTCCAATTATTAAATAGCGTTCATCTTTTCAAATGTAAATAATTGCTGTTCCTCACTTAATTTATGTATTATCATTAAAAAATTGAATCGTTTATAATCAGAAAAAATATCATCAACTTTATTCACAGATTCCTCTTGCTATTGGATGGAGTGCATCGATCGAGGTAATAATTACTTAAATTAATAAATTGTAAAAAAAGTAATAATTTTTACAGTTTTCATTGTAGGGTCGAATAGCTCCAACAATTCTAAATACTTCTTACATCCCAAACAATCAGTCGTGTCGCGTTTTCTTCTATATACCCTACTTTGCCTCAATCTAGACAATCGGCGAGATTCAAATATTTTTTTCCCGCATTTAGCTTCACGACATGTTTTCATAAAATTAAGACCCGCGCGAAAGATTTGAATCTGATTTTGATATGTTCGGAAAAAATCGATTCTTTTTTATCAGGTCACAGAAAAATTTAGGGTAAATATGAGAGCGTGGAGAGAGAGCGAAGAATCGTTAATCCGTACAAAATACGGCATATAATATCGAGCCGAATAACAATACGATTGTTAAATTTTCGGTCTCTAGGTCACCCCGATTGTCTTTTATCGAAATAAAATATAGGTAATATAAAATAGTATATTTCGATACAAGTGCGAAAAACAACTTTCGCACATGTATCGAACAAAATTTTTGATAACAAACGCACGTAAAGTCCGATTGCACGCACGCTTGCGTGCGTAAAATCGAACTTTACGCACGGCGTGCGGAAAAACAATGTCTCCAAGGTTCTCGACAAAGCGACAGGTGGGGCTCTCGGTCTTTCGTCTCTGAGCTTTCCGAGCACCGCGTTCGGTCACCTGCGCCCTGTAATTCCTTTACTCGTTACCCGTTCATCCGATCCCCCGCCCGCGCCCCGCGGCCAACATTGAACATCGGCTAGCCGCAGCCTGCCATAGCATCGCGCCCATTCAGTCACCTATTTACCTTGGCGCGCCTACCTGTGCGATCGCGCGAAGCTGCGCGAAGCATGCGAAGCCCTGTAGGCACCAGGTACGCCGTATTCCCCACCTGGTGGTACCAGGCCACCGATCTCAACCGAAACTCGCCGAACTCGGATCGCTGGTGTTAATGTGCCGGTCACCGTAGACCGTAGACCGTGAGGCCCGTCGAGTAACCGCGTAGAGACACGGGAAGCAGTTTTTTTTAATCGTAGATAGGTTTTTATAAACCTTTCATCCGACACAACGAACATTTTCCTCTTTTCAAACATCGCGGTACGATTCATTTTCGAAAATAATCTTCCATCGTCGTTTTAACAGTCTCTGTATCTCATCAGTTCTCGTTATCAGGTGTCGTCCCGGGGGATTATACGGTAGTTTTTCTGTGTGTGTGTGTGTGTGTGTGTGTGTGTGTGTGTGTGTGTGTGTGTGTGTGTGTGGTATTTCTCTCTCTTTTTTTTTCATTCCGGTACATCTTTAACATATTCCGTGTTAATATAATTCAATATATCGCGAGTGAAAAAGGAAGACTCGTTCAATACACGGGTATGAGAGACGGATGGCATAGTGTATGCGAGAAAATACCAGTGCCGCATGGAGTATGACGATTTAAACGTCCGAACGTGATTCTTCGTATAATTTGCAAGGTGAGTGTTTATGAACGATATTTTATTTCGATTACACCCGATGCCTTTGAATTGTTACAAACCGATCACGATGTATAGACACCAAATACCGACGTGCAGCGGGCTCCGGTCGGCCTAAAGGCGGACCGTTACCACTGACCGTTCGGTTAAGGCTTCAGGCTTTCCTCCGGATATTTTCAAAGTCAATGACTGCGCCTAGCTCTGTCCATGCCTGTCTGGTCCGGGTGTAGAACTCGATTTTTCTTTCTTTCTTTCACATTATAGTTTATATACTCAACTTTAGTCAAATATCTCGATCTCTCCCGATCGTCGCGTATCGACGTCATTGATATGTTAATCAAAATATTCGAGAGATTTCCTTCCGACTTACGTCGATCGTTATCGTTATTACTATACAGATACTGGGGAATTAATGAATGCGATAATTGATTAACGTCATTGTTGTTATTATATTGACAAAAAAAAGCAAGATGTACAATTATTGTTCATAGCATAACGTGCATACTAATTGAAATACGGGTCATCATCCATTACCGGTGTGTATATACATACCACATCGTGTGTGAAATGTAAAAGTACCAAGTCTGTATGTCTACATCGGTATATCGATATACACGTATTGGCGTCAATGTGACGCGCCTGACGCGAGTTTCAATGTTGGCACAGTTGCAGTGTGTACAGTCTACATACCCGAGTGTATAACGCGCGATGCCTTTCGGGTTTGAGAGGACCGTACGGCTTGATACGACCAATCCGACATCCTCCGAAATCCATCAAAGTTCATTGGAGACAAACACATTTTTTTTCCCTTCATTAGAAACGATTTAATCACGCATGTGACGAGTGACTGTGAATCACCAAAAATTTGTCCACTCATCTACAAATAACTCGACCCAAAGCAATAATTTTCAGATTTCAGTCGTTAGCTTGATGAGGAAGGTGACCCTCTAAGCTCGTAGGATACATCATGTGCCTACGAGAATGAGCAATTACCGAGGTGTTTGGTTACTACCCCTCGAGCATTCGTACGCTTTCCTATTATTGTCTGTCCACCAATGTGCTTACATACTACGATAATATATATATATATATATATATATATATATATATATGACAATAATCGCACATGTGGTGTGTTAGAAAATATTGAACATGGACTTTGAGCCTTTTTCTATCACGTTTATTTTTAAATTCATATTTCACACTCATGGCTGTGGTATTTGAAAAGTATAATCCTCTTTACTACTATGATATTGTTAACCGTTAAGAGGTTTATCAGATGGAGCAAAGTTGTCGAGGCTTCGTCTCATCACGCGAGTAAACGGTGTCGAAAGTTGACGCGTTCGGCTCTCTCCGGCGCTGCTCGGCATCCTTCGACACTGATCGGCCTCTTTCGACGTTACTCGGCCGCGTTCGGTGTGAATTACCGGCGAGCTGGCAAAACTCCACTACATACGATAAACAGTGAGAGTTTGGAGTTAGAAGCCTAAAGTTCAAAGTTTATACAATAATAATCAAATAAAAATGAGGGAACCTACATCACATGACATACCTGTACGGTAAAATGCGAATAAACAAACTTATCGCGCGAGTATTATTACGTATTCTGTACATGAAAAATAGCGCGAGTGCTATGTAAATAAATATACAGGGTGAGTTTTCCTCCGGGTCCGAATAGGGGAGGGGCTTACCAGACTAGACTAATTATCGACGGCTTGATGTAAAGTTGGATTTTCATAACAGTGTGCATATAGATTAGGGTGCTTTTTTTTCGACTATTTTTTTTTCGGTCCCATCGTGAAATTTTGTTGGAAATACAAAAAAAAAAAAAAAAAAATCTGAAAGTTTGAGCCCTTAATATTAATATTAAGTCCTAGACCAAGGCGTGTAAAGATTTCCCATTGAAAATACACGGAAACTCTGATTTTTAATCTTTAAATTTCTATAGCTCAGCGGCATTTCATGGCATCGCTTTGACGATAGACAAGTTTCTCAGAATTAAACGCTCTACAAAGGTGCTCATTGCGGCAAAGTCGTAACTCACACCGGCGAGGTAGTACGGGCCACTAAACCTGATTTTTCCATGAAATTCGCGTTTGTTTGTTTTCCGCATTTTTTTTCTGTATCTCTCATCGTTTACGAGATAAATGCGAAAAAACGCGAATTTCATGGAAAAATCAGGTTTAGTGGCCCGTACTACCTCGCTGGTGTGAGTTACGACTTTGCCGCAATGAGCACTTTTGTAGAGCGTTTAATTCTGAGAAATACTTGTCTATCGTCAAAGCGATGCCATGAAATGCCGCTGAGCTCTCGGCTGAGCTATAGAAAATTTAAAGATTAAAAATCAGAGTTTCCGTGTATTTTCAATGGGAAATCTTTACACGCCTTGGTCTAGGACTTAATATTAATATTAAGGGCTATAAATATAGCCCTTAATATTAATAAATAGCAAGGGGCGGAGCATCAGCAGTGACAAGCCCCTCCCTCATCCGGACCCGGAGAAATCTCACTCTGTATATAATGAGTTATATTCTAAAATAGTTCTTCAACTGTCTGAGAAAAAGTACCAAGTCATGATTTAAACTTATTTGTAATCCAGATTCCAGGATTCTCCGAGCGAACAGTCACAGAAATATAATTGTTTTTTTTTTTCGTATCAACAAAAAGAATCCCACGATCACGATTTATCGTCGTTACTACAAAACTGCCGTGTTTCAATTTCTGTCTGAATATAAAAGAGGAAAAAAAAACCGTCTTCGAAAATATCAGAAATTATTTAATTGGTAATGTGTGCCGTGATTTGAATAACCGAACGAGTTAGAGCACGTGCTCGCGGCATGGGCATCGCGGACCCAGAAAACGAGAGGGTAACACACATTGCGTAGCGCGTGACCGAGGCACCGAATTATATACGCATCTCCTATTGTATTTTATAATACACATTGTGAAGAAAATATTCTCGGGTTTGATCGATGATTGTCGTCGTGTACAGCGGGATGGGTTCTCGCGTTGGCTTCAAGAACTGCGAAGGGTATACGGCCGTTTACCAGCTTTTTATATTCTCGATCGTGTAGCGCAGAATCTAACCCACTTTGCAAACAGGTTTCAAGTTGGCTCTACGCTAACGGTGATTGACCACGGATTACTCCTATGTCTCTCTGCGTGGACGATCTTCTCATTTTCAAACTTGTTCGAATTTAATACGAGAGCTTTTATTTTATTGCTGTTATCCAATACAGACTCGTCTTCTTTCTTTACTGTTTTTTCATCGGGATCATTTTCTCTCTTGAGGAACTTTATTAGTCTGTAATGCGGTAAATAGCATCGTACACGCCATCATCAACCAGCAGACTGCACGCGACCTTCGAGTCCGTGTTGCGTAAGAATCTATATTTCCACCCATGATTAACGTTATTGCAGTTATACGCTCGAGGACTATTCGTTTTTATTCAGATATTCCATTACGAAGCGATGTTTTTCTATAATTAGACATTCAGTCAGAGTCAGAGTTCCTTCGATCCCCGAGATTCATTATATATGTTATCATGTTGAACTTTATTGTTTACAGGTGGCGGGGCGGCGGCCAAGATTTGAGAGATGGTCATCGTCACGCGGGTGAGTTCAACAGCGACTAAAACTACAATATTCTTTATTCAAATATAATACAGTAATTTGGGCGAAAATGCGCTACTGAAATTCCTAAAAGTGAGACACTAGTCAATGAACCGTGTATCGCCCTGCTACAGGGGGTACCGCCTGCTCTGTTATGATCGTGAATGGCGAGTGGCGGACTACGCCGAACCTTTCTTTCCTTCTTTAGTTCCTTCCTTCCTTCACCACATGCCCGGGTTCGTCGAGCGCGGAAGTGCTCTTCCGATGTTACGGTTTGCCGAACAATTCGGCCGATGAATTAACGAGGATTCCCCTCCGCGGATGAGGGAATGTGGAAACGAGAGAACCGTTTAGAAATGAATCAAACAATTATTGACGTAGTATACACCTTTTTGAAAATTAGATTTTGAAAAAAAAAAACACGAAATTAATAATCAGAAAAAACAAATAAAAATCGAATTTTGTAACTATAATAATATTTCTTAATTTTTCAAATTTGTTTACCATTTTTATTTTCCATGTTTATAAAATTGAATATCAATGACTTGTCATGAGAAAAATATTTTATTGAATAATCCTAGAGATTTAGAACATATTTCAAGGAATTCCAAATATTCCTAATATCTACAATATTGAGAGATTTTGAATAATTCCAGAGAATTAGGAAGAATCTCAAGGGATTTTAAAAAATTCTAGACTTGAGAGATCAGAATGAATGAAAAAAAGGGGACCTGGAATTTCGAGAAATAAAAAACAAATTACTAGCAATAGTTTAGGATTTGACGAGAAGGGTACCATTTTTTTCTTTCCAAATTGGGTGAGGCTGAAGACCAAAAATCTACGAAGACTGTGATTCCTCTCGTTGATTTTCTTTTAATCTCACGATTTGTAAGATAATCTAGGAACCCGATAATTAATTAGACTGTAATTGATCGATTGGAGTAAATGATAACTGACTCTAATCTTCTTATCTCTTTCTCTCGATCTTTAAATTTGAATCTGACTCTTCTCCTACCCCAGGGGGATTACATATGGATCGAGCCGGTGTCCGGGAGGGAATTTGACGTAGCTATCGGAGCTCGAGTCGTTTCTGCCGAGGGCAGACGGATTCAAGTGAAAGACGACGACAACAAGGTAGAAAAAAAAAAACTTTCTACACTGTGTGGAAAAATTAAACGATCATTCGTTCCTTCCTTCATTCATCTTCTCCGTCTCGTAATTAACTATAGGAACAATGGCTCACTCCGGAGAGAAGGATAAAGGCGATGCACGCTACGTCGGTTCAGGGAGTCGAAGACATGATCAGCCTTGGCGACCTCCACGAGGCTGGCATACTTCGGAATCTGTTGATACGATACAACGAGAATCTCATATACGTAAGGCGATCTTAGTTTCTTTCTCGTCGGTGATAGTTCTGTGAATTTTATCGCATCATCGAATTTTATCAGTCATGTGTAAACAGCAGGATAAGAATCTTGAGGGGAAAAAAATCTGGGTGATACGTACAAGAAAAATTTACGCTGTTTTATATTGTGTAAATAAAGGGAAAGATAAGAGTAGAATGATTACGCACCCAGGTAATTAAAATTTTAATACCGTTATCATTATTCGCAGACTTACACAGGGTCTATACTGGTCGCCGTTAATCCCTACCAAATATTACCGATCTATACCGCGGAGCAGATCAACCTCTACAAGGATCGTAAGATCGGGGAACTTCCTCCGCATATATTTGCCATAGGAGACAACAGCTATACTCATATGAAACGATATGGTCAGGATCAGTGCATCGTCATTAGGTACATCGACGATCTCTTTGATTCATCCTCAGATCGAATTGAGCTGTTTATTAACTGGTAAACTTGTTCGCTTTAAAGTGGGGAGAGCGGAGCTGGTAAGACGGAGAGCACAAAACTAATTCTTCAATACCTGGCTGCGATCAGCGGTAAACATTCCTGGATCGAACAGCAGATATTAGAGGCGAATCCGATTCTTGAAGGTAGGGTTTCTGGGATTACAAGGTGGAGAATCGGAGGGTTTAACGTATTTCGGATGTTTCAGCTTTTGGAAACGCGAAAACCGTGCGAAACGACAATTCTTCAAGGTTCGGAAAGTACATCGACATACATTTCAACGATATGGGAGTCATCGAGGGGGCCAAGATAGAACAATATCTTCTAGAAAAATCTAGAATAGTATCGCAGAGCACGGACGAAAGAAATTATCACATATTTTATTGCATTCTTGCCGGGTTGTCGAGGGAAGAGAAACTCAAACTCGAACTCGACGATGCTTCGACCTACAAATATCTCACAGGGGTAATAATGATAATCCAGCTTCGTGAAACTTGGAAAAGTCTATTCATTAACGATTCAATAACTCAAATTATCATCTTTCAGGGCGGCAGCATAACGTGCGAAGGAAGAGACGACGCAGCAGAGTTTGCGGATATTAGATCTGCTATGAAGGTCCTTTTATTCACAGACGGAGAAATATGGGAGATACTCAAACTTTTAGCTGCTCTTTTACACACTGGGAATATCAAGTACAAGGCTACCGTCGTAGGTTTGTAATTATCTCCATTTTTTCTAGAACCCGAAGCCACGATCTATTTCCAATCCAATTCTCTTTGCCCTCAGATAATCTAGACGCTACCGAAATACCGGAACAAACAAGCGTCCAACGCGTTGCCAGCCTCCTAGGAGTTCCGGTGCAACCGCTGGTCGCTGCTCTAACTCGAAGGACGATATTTGCCCATGGAGAGACTGTGGTGGGTATAAACGCCTCCTAATTTAAGTTCCAAAATCGACAGAGTAATATTTTTGGATTTTAATGTTCCGCAGGTTTCGACATTGTCCAGAGATCAGTCTGTGGATATAAGGGACGCTTTTGTTAAGGGTATATACGGTCGACTGTTCGTCTTGATAGTTAAAAAGATAAACGAGGCGATATACAGGCCCAAGAATACGGCGCGCAGCGCAATCGGAGTCTTGGACATATTCGGTTTCGAGAATTTCAACCACAACAGCTTCGAACAATTTTGTATAAATTATGCGAACGAAAATCTACAGCAGTTCTTCGTTCAGCATATATTCAAGCTAGAGCAGGAAGAGTACAATCTCGAAGGTATCAATTGGCAGCACATCGAGTTCGTAGATAATCAAGACGCCCTTGATCTCATAGCCATCAAACAACTCAACATCATGGCTCTGATCGACGAAGAGTCCAAGTTCCCAAAGGGGACGGACCAAACGATGCTGGCTAAAATTCACAAGACTCACGGCAGTCATCGAAACTATCTGAAGCCAAAATCCGACATAAACACGTCGTTTGGATTGAATCATTTCGCCGGCGTCGTATTTTACGACACCCGAGGCTTCCTGGAAAAGAATAGAGACACATTTAGCGCAGATTTACTGCAGCTTATTCACATATCTACCAACAAGTTTCTCCAAGTTTGTTTCGCCGAGGATATCGGCATGGGAACCGAGACCCGAAAAAGGGCTCCCACCCTCTCTACACAGTTTAAAAAATCTCTGGACGCTCTCATGAAGACGCTATGCAGCTGCCAGCCCTTTTTCATCAGGTGCATCAAGCCCAACGAGTACAAAAAACCTATGGTCAGTATAAATGACCGCGTTTCACATTCTGAATCAATGGATTCAGGAACAACGTTTCATAATCTTTAACTTCGCAGATGTTCGACCGCGGATTGTGCTGCCGTCAACTCAGATACTCTGGAATGATGGAAACTATAAGAATCCGAAGAGCTGGATACCCCATTCGACATTCCTTCAACGAGTTTGTGGAAAGATATCGTTTTCTCATAGCTGGTATTCCTCCGGCGCACAAGGTAAGCCGATGCCGATCATTGGTCCGACATTTCTCCAACGTTTTTCTCATCAATTTACAGACCGAATGCAGAGCGGCAACGTCGAGGGTTTGTCACGCGGTTTTGGGGAAATCGGACTACCAGCTTGGGCACACCAAAGTCTTTCTGAAAGACGCACATGACCTGTTTCTTGAGCAGGAACGCGACCGGGTTTTGACCAGGAAGATATTGATACTCCAGAGGAATATACGAGGCTGGGTTTACAGACGGAGGTTCCTAAGGATGAGGGCTGCCGCTATAAAGGTCCAGAAGTATTGGAGGGGATACGCACAAAGGCAGAGATACAAGAGGATGCGTATCGGCTACATGAGACTCCAGGCTCTCATCAGGTCCAGAGTTCTTTCGCACAGGTTCAGACATCTCAGAGGTCATATCGTAGGCCTGCAAGCTCACGCCAGGGGACATCTCACTAGGAGAATGTACCGAAAGAAGATGTGGGCCATAGTCAAAATTCAGGCACATGTTAGGAGAATGATAGCGCAGCGCAGATTCAAGAAGCTCAAATACGACTATAGACATCACATCGAAGTACTCAGGCTCAGGAAAAAAGAGGAGAAGGAACTCAAGGACCAGGGAAACAAGAGGGCCAAGGAAATCGCAGAGCAACACTATAGGGTGAGTAGAATTTTATGCTCTATCGTCGATCCTCTTATAATTTCTTGCCTATTTGCAGGAAAGAATGCAAGAACTGGAGAGAAAAGAGATGGAAATGGAGATAGAAGACAGACGCAGAATGGAGATAAAGAAGAACCTGATAAACGACGCAGCGAAGAAGCAGGACGAGCCAGTGGACGACAGCAAGCTGGTCGAAGCAATGTTCGACTTCCTCCCAGACTCTAGCAGCGAGGCTCCGACTCCGGCCAGGGAAACCTCGGTGTTTAACGATCTGCCCGCTCCGAGGGCTGACCAGCATGAGATAATCAGTCCGATGCAGATGCCCTCGGAGGATGAGGAAGACCTGTCTGAATTCAAGTTCCAGAAATTCGCGGCTACCTATTTTCAGGGACACATAACGCACCAGTATTCTAGAAAACCGCTGAAGCATCCGCTCCTGCCTCTTCATACTCAAGGGGATCAACTCGCCGCGCAGGCTCTGTGGATAACTATACTTAGGTTTACAGGAGACCTGCCTGAACCCCGATACCACACCATGGACAGGGACAATACCTCGGTGATGTCCAAGGTCACGGCGACTTTGGGGAGAAATTTTATACGCAGCAAAGAATTTCAAGAGGCGCAGATGATGGGGATGGATCCTGTGAGTATACTTATACATAGGAAATAGAAAATTTATCGATCCCAAGATTCTAACTGTATAAAATTTGAACCAGGAACCGTATCTGAAGCAGAAGCCGCCGAGGTCGATCAGAAACAAACTCGTGTCTTTGACGCTGAAACGTAAAAACAAGCTCGGAGAAGACGTCAGGAGACGCTTGCAGGACGACGAGTATACCGCGGACAGTTATCAGTCCTGGCTGGAGGCCAGACCGACCTCGAATCTCGAGAAGCTTCACTTCATAATAGGACACGGTATACTGAGGGCCGAGTTGCGGGACGAGATATATTGCCAGATCTGTAAACAACTGTCCAACAATCCCTCAAAGTCTTCCCATGCCAGAGGCTGGATTCTTCTCTCGCTTTGCGTCGGGTGTTTCGCACCGTCGGAAAAATTTGTCAGCTATCTCAGAGCCTTCATCAGAGAGGGACCCCCGGGATATGCGCCCTACTGCGAGGACAGGCTCAAGAGAACGTTCAACAATGGGACTAGAAACCAGCCACCGAGCTGGCTGGAACTTCAAGCGACTAAATCGAAGAAGCCTATAATGCTGCCGATCACTTTTATGGACGGAAATACGAAGACGTTGCTGGCAGACTCTGCGACAACCGCTAGAGAACTTTGCAATCAACTTTCTGACAAGATATCGCTGCGCGATCAGTTCGGTTTCTCTCTGTACATCGCACTGTTTGACAAAGTATCTTCTCTCGGTAGCGGCGGGGATCATGTTATGGACGCTATATCGCAGTGCGAACAATACGCCAAGGAGCAGGGGGCCCAGGAGAGGAACGCTCCTTGGAGATTGTTCTTCAGGAAGGAGATATTCGCACCGTGGCACGAACCCACCGAGGACCAAGTTGCCACTAATTTAATATACCAACAAGTCGTCAGAGGTGTTAAATTCGGAGAGTACAGATGCGACAAGGAAGAAGACCTCGCCATGATAGCCGCCCAGCAATATTACATCGAATATTTTACCGATATGAACGTAGACAGACTTTTTACACTACTACCAAACTACATTCCAGATTATTGTCTCACCGGTATCGACAAGGCTATAGATAGGTGGGGGCATCTAGTTGTACAGGCTTACAAAAAGGTAACAGAGACACGTTTCGTACAGCGGTTTGTTTTTACGGCCTTTTCTTTATCGATTTTTTCATTATTGCAGAGCTATTACCTCAAAGAGAAAGTACCTTCGCTCAGAGTTAAGGAGGACGTTGTGAGCTACGCTAAATTCAAGTGGCCGCTACTTTTCTCAAGATTTTACGAGGCTTATAGAAATTCGGGACCAAATCTACCCAAGAACGACGTTATCATTGCCGTTAACTGGACCGGCGTTTACGTCGTTGACGATCAGGAACAAGTGCTTCTGGAGTTATCCTTTCCCGAAATTACCACCGTATCTAGTCAAAAGTATGTATTTATTACATGGAACCGAAATCCAATCTGAGATCCGGGTCCATGATTGACGGATGTCGTCTTTCTTTTTGACAGAACAAACAAAGTCTTCACTCAGACGTTCAGTTTGTCAACGGTGAGAGGCGAAGAGTTCACATTCCAGAGTCCGAACGCCGAGGATATAAGAGATCTGGTGGTCTATTTCCTTGAGGGATTGAAAAAACGTAGCAAATACGTCATCGCTCTCCAGGACTACAAACCCCCTGGCGACGCCTCATCCTTTCTAACATTCCAAAAGGGTGATCTGATCGTTCTGGAAGAGGAAAGCACCGGCGAGACTGTACTCAATTCGGGGTGGTGCGTCGGATCGTGCGACAGAACAGATGAGAAGGGAGACTTCCCTGCCGAGACCGTCTACGTTCTACCGTCTCTGACAAAACCTCCCAACGATATTCTGGTAAGAAAATTTGTCGATTCCTCTGCGATTTTTATGAAAGAAGATTAGTTTATCAACCTTTTTACTCCTTACAGGCTCTGTTCAGTATCGAGGGAGCGGAACACGGCCGGCGTCTCTATCCCCAGCAGATAAACGGAGTTGAACCTCGCGACAAGCCTCATACTCTTGCCGAATACGCGATAGATCATTTTAGGTGAATATATATTGTAGAAATCGTATTTCCAAGAACGTGGAAGATTACCTTCATTTCGTGTTTGAACAGAACGCCACCCAAGAGAACGATGTCCAAGGCATTGACCCTGACAACGGCGCGACGAGGCCAGATGGACGAGCTATGGCGTCATTCTAGAGATCCTATAAAACAGCCGTTGCTAAAGAAGTTGATATCCAAGGCGGAACTCGCGGAGGAAGCCTGCTTCGCTTTCAACGCCATATTAAAATACATGGGAGATCTTCCGACCAAGAGACCGAGAGTAGGGAACGAGTACACTGACCACATATTCGACGGGCCCTTGAAGAATGAGATATTACGCGACGAGATATACTGTCAAGTCATGAAACAGCTGACCGACAACAGGAATCGACTCAGCGAAGAGAGAGGCTGGGAACTGATGTGGCTCGCAACTGGATTGTTCACGTGCAGCCAAAGCCTTTTAAAAGTGGGTTTAGACACTTGTATCATTATTATTATTAGATTGGATCGATCAACTGAAGTTTATCTCACATTGTCATCTTTTTTAAGGAACTTACGCTGTTCCTACGCACCAGGAGACACCCGATATCACAGGACTCTCTGCAGAGATTACAAAGGACTCTGCGAAACGGTCCGAGAAAGTATCCGCCTCATCAGGTTGAGGTGGAAGCTATTCAGCACAAAACTACGCAGATATTTCACAAAGTTTATTTCCCCGATGACACAGACGAGGTGATGATGAGTCGCTTCCTGTGATAATAAAATCGGGATGGTTTTATTAATTTTTTTTACCGTTTTACAGGCGTTCGAAGTCGATTCTTCGACCAGAGCGAAAGACTTTTGTCAGAACATCGCGCAGCGATTAAATCTGAGATCTAGCGAAGGATTCAGTCTCTTTGTCAAAATTGCTGACAAAGTTATATCCGTACCTGAGGGAGATTTCTTCTTCGATTTCGTCAGACATTTGACCGATTGGATCAGAAAAGGCAGACCTGCGAGAGACGGTGATTCATCTCTATTCTTGGAGCAACTGACTAATTGTCTTCTCGTTTTCTAATCATGTATATTTTTTCGTCCTCAGGTGTGTCTCCGCAGTTTACGTACCAAGTATTTTTCATGAAGAAATTATGGACCAATACCGTACCTGGGAAGGACAGGAACGCCGATCTGATATTCCACTTTCATCAAGAACTTCCAAAACTATTACGAGGTGATTTTTAAACCGACCAAGGTTCAGCTGGTCTTTAAATTTGTCGGAATATTAATTATCCTCGTTTCTTATCCTCAGGATATCACAAGTGCACTAAAGAAGAAGTCTCAAGATTAGCCGCTCTAGTTTACAGAGTAAGATTCGGCGAAAGTAAACAAGAATTACAAGCGATTCCGTGAGTTGTTTGTTTTTCACATGGTTTTCCTAATTTTTTTTTTTCAACAATATTGCATTCAATTCATAACAATATCATTGTTGCAGTCAAATGCAACGAGAATTGGTGCCGGCGGACTTGGTGAAGATCCAGAGTTCCAACGATTGGAAAAGATCGATCATAGGATCTTACAATCAGGACGCAGGTAGGAGTAATTGAAATTTATTCCCTCTCAAATACTTGACTCTCGACGTTGTTGCAGGTATGAGTCCGGAGGATGCGAAAATAACTTTCCTGAAGATCGTATATCGCTGGCCAACGTTCGGATCGGCTTTCTTCGAAGTCAAGCAGAGCACGGAGCCAAATTATCCGGAGATGCTGCTCATCGCCATCAACAAGCATGGAGTTAGCCTGATACATCCTCAAACAAAGGTACGATCAGTTTGCGTCGATCGGTGTATTTTATTAAATTGATTAATGATTTTCATTCCTTTTGTCTATCGCAGGATATTTTGATAACGCATCCGTTCACAAGAATCTCAAATTGGTCGTCGGGAAAGACTTTTTTCCACATGACTATAGGAAATTTGGTACGAGGTTCAAAATTACTTTGCGAAACATCGCTCGGTTACAAAATGGACGACCTATTGACCTCGTACATCTCATTAATGCTAGCGAATATACATAAGCAACGTACAATTAGAATAAAAAAGTAGACCATACGTACACTCGATGCACTCAAAACTCAATTACGATTCAACCAGTTGAAAATATCTGATCACACATTGACCACGATTTATAAGAAAATTTATTAAATCATTCAATTAGTTGTTTTTTTTTTGTCTATTTTTTAAGGATTGAAAATCTGTATACCAAGCTATAATATATATATATATATTTACATAATATATTATATAGTTGTTACAATATAAAGTGAAAGTAAATAGAAGTATGTTAATGTACATTAAGAAAAAAAGTAAAAAAACAAAAAAAAAACAAAAAACAAAAAAAAACTTGTAGGTATATGGAAAATAATGTATCAATCAATTAAAACTCAGCTCTGTTATAAAATATGAATATAAATAACATCGTAATCGACGTGTGAGAGAAAAAAAAAATACTTATATTGAATTATATTATATTATTAGTAGTAATGAATTTATAATTAGAGATCGTATAAATAGTCTATTCATCTTAATTAAACATTAATGATATTATTCAATTCAAGTCTTCCTCTAATTAAATTAACATCAAATATCATCCGTCCGCAGTTTTTTATATATACATCTATAAACAGAGAATATATGTATCTAAGTAAAAAGGATGTGTGTAATTATTATAAACTCTGATTTAACTGTTTCTCTGTCGTGTGAATAAGAAAAAGAAAATAAGAAACATTGGAAGAAATAAAAAAAAAAAAAACACAACGAGTGGGGCTTTAAGAATTGAGAATAATGTTAATTGTGGGTAAATTCCCATGGGATTTCTTACAATACCGCCTCGCCATTCCTCACTAACAATAGACCGTGGTATCAGCGGAGACAAGAGGAGTAGAGTTGAGTAGAGTAAAGTAGAGTCTCGGATCTTATCTTACTTCCTCGGTAATTATAAAATATGTATGACCTGCTACGTACACCTATGTACTAAAACAAAAAAGAAAGAAAAAAAGAACCAATTATAATTACTAGAGAAAAAAAATGTATATATTAATGTATTTATTATACATATACATACATTTTTTTATCCATCTACTATATTACATCTGTCCTTAGAGTAACAATAAAAGATTGTTTGTATCATGTTCAGAGGAAATAACTTGATAAAAAAAAAAAAAAATCTCGTTGATCCCCTTCATGTTTTTCTTTCTTCTTCCTTTCTCTTCATTCTCACGATCAAAAAACAAATTTATACTTAAATATTTGTATAGATAGAAATATTAGGGGGCGGGGGGGGAGGGATATTTATAAATAGGTGCTATTATTGTTTATGCAAATCAATATTATTATTATTATTATTGTATTATATAATATCTACAATATTATTGAGACCTTTTCCTTTTTTGTTTTTGTTGTATTTCTAAGGAATAACAACGAATAGGTATATGAGAATTATATAATTCAGACAAGACAGAAAAAAAAATTAGGATTCGTTTTACATACAGAAAAATATTACATATTCCCTCAATATACAAAGAATTCAATATCTCTATCTCTCTCTTTATGCAAGTTATTTGTATATTTATATTTATAGCTTCGGCTCACTTGTTCATTGTCCGCTTTACTTAATACATACTATCATGAGGATAAAAAAAAAATACAATTTCTCAGGATACAGTGTGGCTTTTGCGTAAGATAAATTAGAATATCTTCAGATTTGACAAGGGAAAAAAAATGTGATATAAACCAGTCTTTTAAATACCTTTCCACAGTTCACGATTCTCTTACTGTTGTCCAATATAAATGATCATTGTTTAAAATATATAAATTAGAAGATTTATAACATGCATTCTCAGTCAGCTTTTTTTTTTTTTTTACTTTCTTTTTCGGTTTGTTTTGTTTTCTAAATCATACTTAATGAAAAAAATCGAATTCCATTCATACATTCACACATACATACGTACATACGAATATTTATATTATATTATAATTATAATAGCTAAGTGTGTGAAAAAAAATAATTTCTACAATCGGATAAAAATTCATTGTCTAGCGGAATCGTGGGTACTTCTTTACTGAAATCGTCACTCCCCTGTTATAATTCATCCTCACAAATCACCCTTCCCCACTATCATCACTATCCGACTCTGACAAACTTTGGTTTTTAAAATAAGCTATGCATCAGAGTCCCGACTGAGGCTGTTGATGATGCGCAGTCCACGGGACGTCCGCGATGGCTGGGAGGCTCGGGTCATGCATCGACCTCGGAGCTCTCATGATCTCGTCAGCCGGCGGACAGTGCGGTCTTGGTCCCGGCTCGGGTGTGTAGGTAAAAGTCAGTCCAGTCGCGTATATAATACCGTCGTTTCTAACCAGCGATACCGGTACCTGAGTCGGTTGTCTGACCCAGAGCCACTCGCCCCTGAACAATGAAATATCGGGAACGACGCAGAGCATGCTCTCCTGGCACCTGTACATGGTCTCCGCCTCGACATCCCCGAACCAGACTTGCAAATTTGGCGTGAAATTGTCCCCCGTTAATTCGAGCATCGCCACATCGCCTCCACCGTTCAGGTGAAGACTGTGAACCAGGGGAACCGGGGTCACCGGAGATCTGACCGGCCCCATTCCCTCAAAGAATTGATACTCCGCTTTGTCCGTGCTTATTATCGTCCAGCAAGCTCCGTCGTTTATCATCTCCTTGTTCGCCTCCTTGGGGCACGGGGTTGCCTGAAACTGGATTATTCTCTCCTGCGAAAGGCACAGGTACATGTGGTCGGTGTCTTTCATGTAAAAAGCACACTTGTGAAGCTGCGATACGGGGTCGTCGGCCTCCAGGCTCGCCATCTGCTTGTCCACCTTTCTTATCACCAGTCGGGGCAACGCCATACCGGTCACCGAACACACCAGCTTCACCGTACTCCCGTAGTGAACGTACCCATCTCTGACCTGCGGGGAGACACGTAATAAAGGGGATTAGAAAAAGCTATAGCTGGCCAATTTCAAGCTTTATTATTATACCTGAAACTCTTCGGACTCGCTTTCGTTGTCGTCGAGCAAGTGTATCGTGAATGCGCCCCACTGAGTGGAGCTCGCGTGAAAGTTTCCGTTCTCTACATGAAGGTATCTCGTGCTGACGGTCTGGGATCTGAGTCTGTTGAACAATGCGACTTTTGTGCCGCTCGCGATGCAGAGATCTGCGTTTTTCAGGGACTGCTTTTTCTTCGAGGGTTTCGATATGACCTTTATCCTCTTGCTGTGAAAAACCCCAATGTCGTGTCCGCTCCCGTAGAACATTTTCACAGAGAGCATGAAGTGTTTCCTCTTGTCAGAGTCCGATATGTACAAAGTTTTAGCCGCGCAATACTGCTTCCCGTTGTTCAGGTCGAGCTGCTGCATGTCTTGGTCGGAATTTCCTATACCGATGAAGGCGCACAGCTGGGCAGACTGCTCCGACTCCCCCTCGCGCAGCATCTGCTCCTGTCTCATCCTCCACCCGTCTCCGAACAAGTATATGCAGGGCGGAGGACAGAAGAATCTCTTCTCGTTGCCGTACGACTTCTGCGCGACTTTGGCATGCAGTATAACGATGACCATGTCGCTTCGGTCCCTCAAGTAGCGCTCCATCGCCTCTCGCGTCAGTCTCTGGTCGGATTCGCTCGACCTGTACACGCCCGACGCGAACCTCGGGTACGCGGACGTCACCGCCGATGTCGGGGACGGGGGAGACTGCATGCCGTGCGCCATTGCCGGCAGACCGAACTGATGCGGCATATTTATTAGTTTATTAAATTGCTGCGACAGCGAGAGGCGTGGAGCCGACCTGATGCTGTCCCCTCAGAGTCCAGGTTCGTCATTTGAAAATTTCGTCAGACTTTGAGCTTGTTGTCAAACAATGCTCGATCGGTATCGCAGAGGCTTGATTTTTCCTCAATTTCTGTACTACAGAGACGCGATTTACCTCGATGCAGAGGGTTTAGAGGTTACGACGCGGCTCGTACCTCTGTTCTATCGCCGTTGTTATCCATGCGTCGTGATCGCGACGGACGAGGCGTTTTATTTATTGCGGTGAGTGACAGTCAGTGTTTACGATATCGACGACGTTTAGCGTTCATAGCTGGTCCCCCCCCGAGCGTTTGTTACAACTATGCTGTTGGCTCGGTCTCATACACTGACACACACGCTACCCGGAAAGCTACGAACTAATCCATTCAAAAAACACCTGTTCACTCCAACTATTTTCCGACAGTGGTGCCAACGCGTTGAACCGAAATTTTCAACCACCACTTTTACCACCCTGAGGATAAAAACCGGCACTTTTTTTTCTTCAATTTAATTTTATTTCTACTCAAGATCCCCGAGGTATTTTCATAGATTTCAATCACATTGACAGACATGTGCGTGTGGCGATTCAGCTTGCCCTGCGCAACATTCGAGCAATTGTTTGAATCTGTATTTTAAACTAGGCGGCGTGTGTTGCGTGTGAGACGTCCAGAGTTAAACTGATCCGAATATGCTCGGACAGGGGCTGGTTTGAGTAGTCGGAGAGTTATTATTGTGCCGTAAAGTGGCTGCAAGTTTCTATTGTTTTACTGTTCCTCCTTCGCTTCTCTGTGTTCATGTATAATGGGTTGACGGGCGACCCCCACTACCGTGGTTCGTCCCTCGCCTCCCCGCGTCTACGACGCCTCGAATTGCTGCCGCAAAAGGATGTTGGGGTTACCCTAGAGGGCGTGGGAAAAACCTGCTGTGGGAAAGAGTGGGTGGCCTCAACTTCAAACCACACACCATCACCGCGTCTCGTACGGACGAATCACGATTCACGCATACGTGCACAGACACGCACAGTCGAGAATTACGGGCACGTGTGTATGCGTGTGACTCTGGACTCGAGAGAGCCTAGGTCGCATTGCTCGCATTTCTCTTCACGCGTAATGAACACACCAAATACGCACGACTGCAATAACACGCCGATTATTATTAAAACTTATCTAGGATACAAATAGCAGGGTTTTCGTTAAGGATTCTTACTTTTTCAGATCTACTCTTGACCGAAATTCAAGGCTGAGGTTAGGACACTGCCGAATTATTGTTTAATTTCGCAAATTTTCTTATTCTGATCATTTTCAATTATTACTCATTTCTTCTCACTGCAATTCCTCAATTATTGAAAATTTTCCATTGTTACGGATCTTTATTATTTCAAATTCCTCTTATTGCAATTTTTTAGTTATTGCGAATTCTTAAGTATTACAGATTTGAATGAATACAATTTCTAATTATTGTGTCGCAGATTCTCAATCACTGCCAATTTTTTATTTTGCTGTTACAGATTTTCAATTTTTGCCAATTTCTTATCATCGCAAATTTTCAATTATTGCAAATTTTTTATCACAGATATCGTCGCTATGTTCGAAAGTTGATCAAAAGTCGTAATTTGTCTCCGTACATAACTCGCAATCAATCATGGGAGTTCATGGTCTGTGGCGCCTGTTGGACGCGACTGGGAAGCCAGTGGCTCTTGAGACCCTGGAAGGAAAGGTTTTAGCTGTCGGTATCCTTTTGATGCTAGGACGATCTTGGAACCATTTGCAATCTCGTCGAATGACCTTAACTGCTCTCTAACTTCTCTCCGCAAGACGTGTCGATATGGTTGCACCAAGTGATGCAAGGGTATCAAGACGGGCGAGGTAACCCGCTGCCCAACGCTCATCTGCTGGGTTTATTCAACAGAATATGTAAACTTCTGTACTACAAGATAAAACCGGTCTTCGTTTTCGACGGAGGTGTGCCTCTGCTGAAGAAGAACACCGTTGTGAGTGTGTCTGGCTTCATTTATACCCTCATCGCAGCTATAAGTTTCTAAACATCTTGTCTAGTTGGATGCGATTCATTATTAATACGAAGAACGTGGGAATTGGGTAGTGAGAAAAAGACACCGCGTTTAATTATTCTTTTGTTTAAATCTCTCCCCTCCGACCTTTCTTCGTTAGGCGTCTAGAAGAAAGCAGAAATCTATGGCTAACAGCAAGGCGCAGAGGATGAAGACCGACTTGATCAACAATTTGCTCAAACGAACCGCAGTCAAGGGGGCGCTCGGCGCTGATAAGGCTCCAGAGGGGGGAGAAAACGCGGGGACACTTTCGCAGCCCGATAACGCCAGACTCTCCGTGCACTCGTCGCTCGATCTCTTCAAGCTACCCGTTATTCCTAACGACGGAGAAGTTACCGAAGATGAGGACGATCCGGATTCTGAATCTGACTCCTCTGTCGGTCTCAGCCCTCGAAAACAAGCCAAATGGATGGGAAACATTCACACCGTCGACGTCAGCAGTGCGGAGTTCAAAGCACTCCCCCCGGACGTCCGACACGATATACTGACCGACCTCAAGGCGACCAGAAAGCAAAATTCTTGGGGACGACTCCACGAAATGCCAGAGGTTCGATTGTCGTCATTGTCTCTTTTTATTGTGATTTAATTTTGGGTTTTCTTTCGACCAGGAATCGAGCGACTTCGCAAATTACCAATTGAAACGTTTGCTCAAACGCAGAAACGTTCAGGAAAGTTTGGAACAAGCTGAAAAAGAGATGGGGGGGAAGACGATGACCCTCGAAGAACTTGACCAGCTTTTAACCGAACAGGGAATCGCTACTACCACACATGAGAAATCTAGCCGCATAGCTGGCGATAATTCGACAAGATTTATTTACATCAATGGTATATTTAATTCCTGTTGCGTATCTGTATCGTTAACTAAATCCTACCGATGATTTTCAGGCTCTACGAAGGAAGTTCCAGCCACGAATGAAACTCAAGTTACATCGAAACGAGAAACTGAGAGGAAGGAGAATTCGGACTCTGAGGATGAAGACGATGTTAAGATAATAGAGAATTTGAGGGAATACGAGCTCCCAGGGGATTGGGAGAGCGATTGGGAGTCTAGCGACGATCAAGAAGTTACCGTCGTGAGAACTAAAAAATTTAAGAAGCTTATGAAAGGCAGCGACATGAATCCCGCGGTAGCCTACATGCTGGAACATAGTGGGCTCAGTCAGGAGGAAATTTTTTGCATCATCGAACAGAGTAGAAAGAAGTCTGTTGAGTCTAAAGGCAATGAACGTTCGAAGACTCCGGATTTTGTTATCAAAACGGAGCCTCCTGATGAATACTTCAACGAAGAGCACACGGAGAGTCTTGATAATGCTGAAGATTCTATTTGCGCGAAGTCTGATGGTTCAGAGGAAGACTTTGTGCCGGTGGAAGAAAGCAACGGCGATATTCGGACCAAGAAATCCGCAAATAACGAAGATACGAATTCTGGAGTGACGGAAACACACGTTGCGCTAATGTCGGAGGACTCCGAATCGGACGACTTTCTAGAAGTCGAAGACGTCCCAACCGCAATCGTAGAGTCCTTTACCAAGAAAGAAGAGAAACCTGTCCTTGAAATAGCTATCGCCCCTGAAACGACGTTGGAAGACGATATGTTCGCTGATGTATTTGCTAACACCGATGCGAAAATGCCTCTCATCGATAAAAAAGACATCGAAGTAAAGGAGCCTGTGGAAATTTTAGCAAAGTCCGAAACAGCCACCATTCCACGTGTACAAGAGTCGAGGACGTCGGTCGAAAATGTAGCCAAAGAACTTAGGGAAGAAGTTGAACCACCTCGAGAAGATGTACCGGTTGTGATTGACGATATCAAAGAATCGGTAGACCTTGAAGCAGGAACCAGCAGTCGAGAGAATCCGGATGACGGAGAAACTGTAGCGAGTATCGATGAAGAAGAGAAGGAGGAGAAGAATGACGAAAAGCAGGAGAATAAGGAAGAGAAGGCAGTTTTGAAGCTTCCCGTTCTCAGGAAGGATCTTCTCTCCATGCAGGTGTTTTTCATTGTTTGGTAGATCCGTTCGCGACTGTATTGAAACATTCTGTAATTTTATTTCAGGTGTATTAAATTTTGGTTTCAATTTTTTTTTCGCGTTTCAGGAACAATTAGAGAACGAAGAAAGAGAACTGACCGGAAATCTTGGACGACTTGAAAGACAAGCCACGGATATTACGGACCAAATGCGATTGGAAGCTCAGGTTCGTTCCTGATTGATTGTTCAAAGTCAACTCTGAAATGGAAATATCTGATATATTGAAATTCAATGATCGTGATTTTTTGTTATTTTTCCGCAGGAACTTCTCAAGCTCTTCGGCATCCCTTATGTAATAGCGCCTATGGAGGCTGAGGCCCAGTGCGCCTACTTGGAGACAATTAATTTAACCGACGGCACAATAACCGACGATTCCGATATATGGCTCTTCGGAGGACGTTGCGTCTACAAAAACTTCTTCAACCTCAACAAACACGTGCTTCAATTTCGATCTACTGATATTCGCCATCATTTCAGTAAATTTTCACCACTTCTCATTTTGATAGCGACAAGAAGTACATTTATTCATACTCTCACGCTTACTTAATGCTTCGCAGAACTCACCAGAGAGCAAATGATCCAGCTGGCTCTTCTCGTCGGCAGTGATTACACTGTCGGGGTTTCGGGAATCGGGCCTGTCACTGGTCTCGAAATTCTTGGAGCCTTTCCGTCCGATGAAAGCAACTTGTTGCGGGGATTGAACAATTTTCGGTATTGGATTACCTCTGGGAGAGCTGCTGGCCCTGGACGAGCCGCGCTGAGGACTAAACTGAAGAATGTTCGCGTTGAAAAGGGTCCGTTCATCCAGATTTGAACGAACCTTTGTAGTTTTTTTTCTCCTATATTCATAAATTATTTGACAAATCGTAGGATTTCCCAGCGAGGCCGTTGTGCAGGCGTACCTGGCGCCGACGATCGACGAATCGAGGGAGGGTTTCACGTGGAACAAGCCTAACGCGACTTTGCTGGGTGATTTCACTAGGGAAAAATTTGGCTGGACCAAAAATAAGTTCGAAGTTATATTCAATCCGATTGTCAAGCGGCAAACGGAGCCGAACAAGCAGAAGGGGATAGATTCTTACTTCCAGGTGAAGGTATCGCAGAAATCGATCGAGGGAGCATTGAGCAAACGGGTTCTGAAGGCGGTCGAGAGACTGGGAGACGACCCGGTCGACGATGTCGAAAAGGTGCCGGAAAAACGGAGGAGGAAAGTAAAACCGATGGCTTCGCTGGATTCAGTCGTTGAGGAGGGAACAACGGATGTTGTCGAAGAGCTTATTGACGCGGAATCGATACCGTCGACGTCTAAAGCTAAACCCAAGCCAAAACCGACTGCTGTTCCAGTGTCGGAATATATACCTCAGCGAGAGAAGGATAAAGTTAACTCGTTGAAGAAAAAACTTCGAGCCATTGAAGTTTTCAGGAAGTCTAAGAAGGGACCTGGATATACAAAAAGAACCAAAAAGACCACTCGTGAGATCAAGGAGAAAGCCGAGCTTTCGGAAAGTAGCGATAGTTCATAGTATTAATTAGGCGGAATTGACCGTTCGATTTTCTACTACTTTTGTATAAAACGTGTCTATGTCTAGTGTTGAGTCTAATCTTGAGGTCTTTTGTGTCTTTATTGATAACTCTGTATTGTTATTATTTATTTGTTTGAATTTTTTATTTCTTATCAGCCTCGTCTGGGCAAAGAGTCTTCCTTCATTGAAGTTTGCAGTCAGTGTATTTGTAGTACTTGATCCTTTTGTAAATTATACAGTTAGTGCCTTGTTACGTTGATCATATCTTTATCGTACCTAATACGAGGAATTGAGTTAAGGAACTTGATTGATAATTAGGAACATACGATCTTGATGTACATTTATAATACTTACACTTTTTAATTTTCTCCACAAAAGTCAGTCGTTAGAATACAGAGATACATTGAAAGAATCAATCCTTTCGCCTTTTTACCTCCCTGTATTTACTTGTATATCAGAGGATATGCGAAGAGCAACCAATTGAAATGCGTACAGTTTGGCTACATCGAATAGTATCGTAATGCACATTGATTATCACATTTCATATTCAATTTATTAACCATTCCCTTTCTAGCAGAATTAAAAAAAAATCTATTCCAATATACTGCAGGCGTCTTGTTCACTATAGAACTTGGCTCATTTCTCCAATCTAGCTAACTTCAGATTGTTCCATCATTTGGAATTCACCCTGTACAGTATTGGAGCAATATTGATGCCGTAATGTCCATTATGGACCTATACAACTAATTCCTAATGAACATGAAATATACATTTAATAAGCATGTATTACGACTTTCATTCAAGGGAACCTTCAGCAACATCGATGAAAGCAGCACTTTAATTAATCAGCGAACATTTTTCAAACATTTCTGAAGTGATTTTCGAGTCGACCAGAGAATTTGTTCGAGATATTCAAGTGTTGTGACTATAGTGTTATCGCTTCTGATTTCCTCCCTGGTTCAATATTGCGTTTCGGGTTTAGATTTCCTTAGATATATTCACCGGAATATCTTCCTTGTCTTTGATGAAGGAGAAAAATTCATTTAAAGTCTATTAACTGTGACGAATCGACTTCTTCGTCTATTAATTTGCCTTCGAAGGAACTATGTGATTATATGTCAAGAATTTTTGGGACCCTTATCCCTTAGTGAAATCTTTATCAGATTACTCCTCAATAATCTCATTTCCAATCGTTTCATATCTTCTTTTATTCAGACAAAGTTTGTATTCAAAAGTTTTGTTCTGCTTGAAGGTGGTTTAGGTGGTTTAACAATATACCTAGGGCAGCGCAAGGAGAGGTCACTACAAGTAAACACAAATAATAACATTATTATTTTTCAGGTGGAACTTATCCAATAAACGCAATAAACTTTTTAACATCAATTATTATAAATAAATCGAACTCTTGTTTGTTCGTTTTCAATATACACCTAGTGTATACATATTTGGTCAACCTTTTGACTTTTGAATCTTGATTAGATTCAAATTCGACCATCGGGCCCGAACATCCCGTGGCTATTCCCCCGTATGGTCAAATTTCAACGTCAACGACGCACATTGAGCGTAATGGCTGCAATACGCAGCTACATGACCATATCGTTGGCACCGATAGCATCTTCTGAATTCAGGTGTATAGGCGTTCACCAATTTCAAGACGAACCAGATTTTAACAGCCCTAGGGAGCTTGACGAGCGAATAAAGTTTCATCGACCCGGTGTATTCGTATTCGTATTCATTGGCTTGACCCTTACCCTCGGTTTTGCCCTTTACCGTGACCCTTCTCTTCAAGATTTGAATCTTGTTTACAACTTTCTTCGAATCGTCATCCAGCCCCTCCCAAATATCCTCTTCGTCGAAATCCCTGGGGATGTCATAGATAAAACCAGTATTATCGTAAACGCTTGAGTTGGGTATCAAGGCCAAGCAGTCATTGCCTAATTTCAAGAATCCTTCCTCCACGAATACGTTAGCCTCCTCCCAAGTGTCGAATTGTGCGACCACCCTCTCTTTTCCGTAATCGTTTGTGCCCCTTATCCTGATCTTGAGTTCCCTCAGTCTTTTCCTGATCACCATCACATTGTAATCTCCCAAATTTTTTCTCGGGTCTTTGTCATAGACGTGAACAACGAAAGGACCCGTTGACGCTGACGTGTATCTGTTATTCTTCTGTCGAAACAATTCTAGTCTGTAGTCCGCGTGACTTATTCTTGTTACGCTCCCAATCAGTCCTTTCTCGGGTTTCGACTCCACCTCTGAATTTTGACGATTCTCTACGGAGGGCAAAACCTGCTCCGAATCACCCGAGCCTTTGGTAGATCCAATCTCCGAACACGATAAAGGCTCTTCTTCAGGGGACGCTGATCTTGAATTATCCATAATTTGCTGAACTCTCTACTCTGACAGCAATCTTGTATTATTGATATTTAAGGTCTAAGGGACAGTTGGAAGGAGAAATGATTTTGTTTTGAACGAATGTCCGCTGGATTTCTTCCACCTCTGTTGGATGTGTGTTAGACGACGACCGACTGCTGTGTTTGTTTACTTCGATGACAATCGGCTCATGGGTGACCGTTCGTCGTTCCCGTTGGGATAGTCACTACCCTGCCAGGAAGAAAACTTCGCACTTTGACTTCTGCCTTTTTTACGAGCCAATTATTAGCTGAGTCTGAACAGAGAGAGTGATCGTTCGATTGATCATTGATATTGGGAACGATCTGCGAGCGCTTTGACCAGAGACGATTCACATGGCCTGTCGACAGAGAAATTCGGAACTCTGACCCACCAGGGGAATCCGTCCTTTACTCTGCAATCCTTCCCTCAGTTTCTTTATGACTTTAGCACAGTACTGGGTAGACACTGACCTTTGCTGAGTTGCATATATTTTTGTTTTCCGATTGTTCGTTACGACACTGCACAAGATTTATTAGAACGAATAATTCGCACGATCAACTGGTCGAAGCGTCATGTTGGGATCGAATTAATACAGTTTTCAATTATCGGAATGGTGCGAATGCTTTGGCTCCTCAAATTCGAATGAGTGATTCATATCGTACCGACTTGATCGGAGTCGGAACGACCGAGCGGTTCAAACTTCGGATCACTTCGGCTTCCTTCGAATAGCCAGGATTCTGTATTACGACTCCGTGATTCTGCTCAACCTAAAGCACACCACTTCAGGTGGCTTTCAGGTTGCCATGCCACAGGCGCAAATTGGAAATTTAAAACCTGGCAGATAATTTCCACTTCTGAGCATTTTCGTCAGAAAACAAAGGCTCTGATGGCTTAAAATAGCTACTAATAGTAAGAGATCAATTCAAGCATAATATTGTGGTAATTTTAACACCTCGTTTACTCGAAACAACAAATTTTTATGCTGTATCTATATTGAATAGAAGAAGTGTTAGAAAGTACAAAATTAATGAAAATTTGACATATAAATTTTATTGGATTTTCTGGAGCACATTATTCTGTATTGTGCATTGAATTTGACCTCACATGACCCCAAAGCGCATGAATCTTGACCGCCATTCGCCGTTCGGTTTGTGGGTCATGGTGTCACGTCCATGGTAACATTGACCTCTCTTTCTCCATCGTCCCAGTGACCTACATCCAAACAGCTGATCCTAAGCTCCCAGACTGATCCCGATCACTGCGCCACTAGGTGTGGAACTCGACAACTAGATAGAGCGCAGCTTTGAGGATTCAAATATTCAAAACTCATTTTTATTGAAACGACAATCATTTCGGTTCGAATATGGAACATTTTCATGTATTTCTTCAGGGTGACCACAGACCTGGAAAACCTGGAATTCTCATGGAATTTCAATGTTGGTCATGAAAATATTAGTTAACATTTAAATGTCAACTTTTTGTGCCAATTCGAATGAAATTCATGGATAATCTGGACGAATTATGATTGAATAACTGGGAATCCATACACTTTGGAATAACTAAAAAAAGTCGAAGCTGCTGAATATCATTTTGCAGGCATAAAAATTGGTTCTACACATTTTTACGAACACATATCTTTTTTACTCTGATGTGCCAAGAATAGAATCTATAGGTAATCCGAATTTAGATTAAAAATTCAAACTGTTAAAAAAAAATGCCTTTGTCAATTCATAAACACAAAAGTTTGATCCAATATTTTCTAAAAAAAAGAAAAGATTCGTTTTCTATGTTGATGTGTACACATCAACATTCTCAAGAGGCCGAAAAGAATTTTATACATTCGTTTTCTATGTTCATACCTCAATTTTCGTTCGAGACCAGAAAATTTAAAATCTGACTGCCCGTAGAGTTTACTTCTTGCACAATAGACCGCGGAAGAAAGAATTTGTTCCTCAAATCGAGCGAAAAAAATTTAAAGTCATGAACAATTGTATTCGGGATTTTTACATGTCTCGAATTTTCAAGGTATGTCCCCTGAAGCGGAGAAGATGTCATGGAAAAACTGCGATTTAGGTCCCGAAAAACCTGGAAATGTCATGGATTTTTTTCCCAGAAATTTGTGGCCACCCTGTTCAAAAACACCATTTCGAAATGAAAGGATGAATCTTTAATTCTGCTTTTGAATATCAGAAAAAATATTTAATCGTCGTTGAGATATAGACAATGCAGTTTTTTCGTCTCTTCCGGTCCACCTGGTAGATTGACTTTTCTTTTCTTTTCTAGTTAATAATCGAATTTCTGATTCGAGGACTTTGCTCAGTCAGACAACGGATACTCATCATATCGAACACCTGAAGCCTATAACTTTCTGCAGACACAGTGTCGTCTTGCATCACCAGCGTCAAATTGGACCTGATATTGTATGCATAAAGAATCACATGAACACGATACGTGTACCTATTGATGCGTGGTAACCGATGCCTGTAGAATATCGGATATTCATGCATATAAAATGCCCAACCATCACTCAGCTGAATCCAGAAGCAACAAGTGGTCTGGTCGATCAGATACCTTACAAATTCGTCTAAGATCTTTGTGCTTGAATTTGTTAAAATGGAAGGAGTATTTCTACTCGTTCTGACGACCCTCGCATCCGCAGCTACAATGTGAGGAAAAGCTATACTCTAATAATTGGTAATCATATTCACGTATGGATTTGATTGTAATTCACAGAGGATCAGACATTGCCCAAGGTGAATGCGGGTGCGCAGTCTTTCCAAAGCCGAAGCCAGACCCAAGTCCAGAACCCATAATCGAACAGTTGCTTCGATACAATGTCACCTGCGACGAGGAGGGTGCCGAAGTCTGCCAGCATCTCTGCACCGCCTTGGTACGTAAATAGATTATGACAATGTGTGACTTACCGCTCACGCTCTGTTGTTCATCAAAGGCCGAGGGCGCCAGAGACAAGGCACCTGCACTGATATGCGAGAAGCTCGAGAAGCATGTGGACGATCTGAAGGTCGGGGTGTTCGCCAAATCCTGTAACAATGGGAATCAATGGATGTTCACTGGACTCGAGAGCCCGGAGCCAATTTGCTGCCACGGAGGCAAAGACACACCGTGCGGACTACAAGTTGATTCACCGGACTTGGAATTCCACTAAATTTCACCTAACAACAATGTGTAACGGAAAGACCGAAGTCAAAAAGCCGAATTTTGCAACGATATCGTATAAGAAGTCAGATCCTCAAAAGCATGTATTCAAGGAACCCCTTGACAATTGATATACAGTCACATACTAACATAGTCTGACGAATGACGTATGCTTTTGAAGATTTGATTTCGTATTCTACCAGTTTGTACCCAAAGAAACAAATTTTCGGCTTCACCGGGGTCTTCTCTCATATCAATGACAAGGACAGACCGATGCATCGACTGGTTGAATCTTCTGATTATTGTGGATAGTAATAACAATTATTAACACTTGATAACTATACTTGAATATGATTTATGTATTATATAGCAGTATTATACACGTATGTACTATGTTATAGTTATATCGTATGTAAATTTATGCAAGAATATTCGGTAGATGAACTTTCTATACCTCTATGCCTGTATATCTACTATGCCTACTAGGCCGCCTACGCCTGCTACGTCTATAGATATATCTATGTTATAATATTCGCCTAGATTTGTGATATTCAGTTTTCTCTCATATAATATAATATAATCCATTTGTCTCGACGTTCTTTCGGAGTACGTTTTAAAAATATATGTATATTCTCATTCAAAGTGGCGCGAGACCCGCAATCACGTCACAAAGAATGACCGGAGAAGGTTGCGGATATAAAATCATTTCTATAACAAAATACTTCCGGTTACATTTAGTGAAATTCTAGTTCATCGTCCCCCTTTGGAGGCGTAAAAATATAAACTGGGTGAGACGACGGAGTTGCATAACAATCTTCATCCCTCATCCATACGACTAATGTAACAATATTCAATGCAACGATAACGATCCTCGACTATGTGCTCGCGCAGGTACTATCAAGTACACCGCTCGGTACTAGCGATGGTCATTGATATACTTTATTAGACACATCGTCTCCGAGTTACACGGCGCTTGTTGTTCTGCCCCCGGGCAGAGTTCTCTTCGTCTTGGATCAGCAATTGTTTGCTAAAACGGTCCCTTAATCCTACTCCGTCATTCCTGACCGCCCGACTGCCAGAAAAGACCTGGTTGCAGCCTCCTACTACTACTTCCAGCCCCCCTCCTCGCCTGGAGCCTCTCGTGCGTCCGGAGATTCGCTCCATTTCGTCAAACTTGGCCTGCAGTCTCTGGGCGAGTTCAAAGTCCTTTTTTTCCTGAAGCAACAGTTCCTCCAGACGCTTTTGTTCCCTCACGTCTTCGTCCTCATCTTCCTCGACCGGGTCTGACCCTAGGCCTGGATTCTTTTCGTCCAATCTTCGCCGTCGAGTACTTTTCATGGGGGTTTTCGTTTTTTCAGGATCCTGCCTGCCTTTGGCAGAGTTCCTCGTCGACCGCTTGCTGCTGCAGGTTGTTGCTGCCCCTTCAACGTTTCCAGCTATATCTTCGATCACCGAGTCAACATCCCTCATCGATTCGACAGATGATTCGCTCGGATCCTCGTCTTGCACGGATTCCGTTTGCGAATCAATGTCTTCGTCACGTAATTTGCGATGTTTGGCCTTTGTTGGTTGAGACCCTGTTTCCTTCGCAATAGCTTCCTGAGTCTCCTCGGGGTTTGTCAACTTGCGGGTGGTGGTGGTCTTCTTCTCAGCTACCCTACGCCGTTTCAGAGACACGACCGAACTGCTGGCGTTCCTTCCTCGTGAAATTTTGCGTTTTTTAATCCGTTCCGCGATGTTTTCTACCGCTGGGACCACCGCGTCGTCAGAATCGTCCGTCACAGGTTGCCTGAAGTTTGGAAGAGATCCAGGGTCGTTTGTGGAGTTTGAGGTCTGCGCCTCGTCCCCAGAGTCATTGATTTTTCTATCGCTTTCCGATTCCTCTCTCTCATTGCTGGACGTATTTTGTTTTCTCCGTCTAAATTTGCCGGGGTTGTCGCCATTCGTGGCGCTACTCGTGCCCTCCGATCCAACTTCCTCGTCCAGGATCAGTTTCTTGCTCACCTTTGTACCGTTTATTATCCTATTTATATTCTTAGCGTAATTTTTGTTCCCGTCGTAGGATATCTCCGTGGATAAATCAAGCCTACGAACAGTCTCAGATATCTGAGATTTTCCCAATTTGCTAGAATTCGTCTGTTGCTGACTCTGCAAACTAGACGTGGACGGTTCTCGCTCTGGTACTTCCTTCAGAACACTGCTCGCTACCGGCAGACGTTCCTCCAGCTTCAATACTTTCTTCGATTTACCTGCAAAGATAAACAACTTGATTATCAAAAATATTGTTCTTTACGTTCTCGGCACATGTTGGATTATAATTTCACTCCATCCATCATCACCTTTAAAAGCGCTGTAGGAGCATCCTGACAATCGCTTTAGCTGCATCGGTGTCGGAGGTCTGAGCACAGCGTTCTGTACTCTTTTCAACATTGCAACAACCCTGATCAACTTTGGGTCGATCTGTCGTCCATCTGTAACGATATTTTCAATTGATTATTGATTCGCAATGTAGATTTATTCCCTTCTCAGACCTCTGATTCAATGCTAATGAACTTTTGACCTCGGTGTGTACAACTTCTGTACACATGTTGATGAAAGAATAATTTCTAAGCCTCTAAATCGGGCAAACAAAGTTTTTCAACAACAATACTAATTAATGAAACACGGAATGGAAATAAATCAATGGAATTTCATCTCGAAATTACCTGGCATGCTCCGCAGGGGCGTTCTGGGCATGGCCTTGATGGGTTTGAAATGGTGTATTTCGATGTTGATGCTATCATGGCTTCCGCTGCTCTCCGCGCTCCCGATTCTCCTATCGTTTTCGCCAGTGGCGAGGCAAACCTCTACGCCGAGGCTTTTTTTCTTCCTACTGAGAACGTCACTGGGCACATGGAGCTCCTCTTTGACCTGTGTTCCGTAAATGTTTGAGTTTGAACAGCTCGGTTTGGGCATATAACTCTGCGCCGCCTGCGGTGTGATTTTGTTAACGAGCACCTGGTGGCTTCCAGGCTGGTAGCTCTCCGCTCTGAGTTTTGATATTAAAGCAATGTTGGAATCCCACTCTCCGCCTTCTTTTGATTTCCTGTACTCCGCCCGGTCGCCAGTCCCCAGGTCGAACGATTCCTGCCGTTTCTCCTTCCCCCTGACATTTTCTCCGAGATTCCTCTTCGCCAGGTTCTTAGCGACGGCGTTGTCCTTGGCCAACTGGTTCAAACGCTCGCGTTCTTCCGCCTGAATTTGCCGGATCAACGCCTCGCTCGCTATCCTCTCCGTCTCACGTCTCTGCCTCATTTCCTCTTCCACCCGCTGCAGCTGGGCCTCGTACTCTCGTCGAATCTCCCCAGCGGCGCTGAGAATTTTGTTGTTCGTAACGAAGCCTGGGGAGGGGGGGTGGGGATAATAGTTGTGCTTATTGTCGAAGGTGTTTGGTGTTTACAGTTTCGCGAGTCGATCGTGTTTTAAGGTTATGTCGTGTCGCTGAACTCACCAGAATCGAGGTCAGTCTCCTCGCCGTCGTGTTTTGCCTGTATTTCCTTGGAGAATCTCGCCTTGATCGACTTCCAGAGTCCATCGTTGACCAGGGTGGACGATTTCGTGGCCGTACGAAGCCAGGAACCAACTCTAACTCGGCAGAGGGGACAGCTTAGGCTGTTGTGTTGTATCGTTCCGTTAAGACATCTAAGACACAAACTGTGGGCGCACGGGAGTGTCACGGGTTCAATGAGGATTCCCCTACACACTGGGCACATCAAATCGTTGAGATTCAACTCCGCGGAGGCGCGCGATGGTAAATCAAACAACTTTGACGTCGGTTTTAAATACGTCGCCATTTTTCCATCTCGAGTTCACAATCCCTATTTTGCCCGGCGGCGGAGGGAACGAACGATTCGGAACGGCAAGCCCCCGTACCAGCGTTCCAGCTCCAACGTTCCCTCGGTCAATCTACAGTTTTTCAAACGATGCCGCACGTGCATCGTCGTTGGATTTAGGAACGAGATTGGACTGACAAATAACACTGTCGTCAACAATACGATGCTACCAGCCCCCCCCGTCACTCGTATATTCGTATTCCGAGTAAGGACTTGAATTATACTTGATGAATTACAAACGGAGGGGTTAAGTAATCCAAAAATGGCAAACGTGACAATAATAATAATAATAATAATAATCATTACGTAACAACTTATAGAAAGTTTAGATTTTTCAATGTTTTTTGTACTATATTACATTAAAAAAATATACATATATATTTGGGTCCGAAATATTATTATTAGTCTCGATTCAAGAATATTTTTTTTCATCTGTGCCACACGCTATGTGCGTGCAGTGGTACCTACCGATTTTCGGAATAGTGTAGAAAAGAAGGGTTCGCGCATGCGCACCTAGTAGATGCTCTACTTTCAGCACTAGGCTTGTTTTGCACACGCGTACTATATAGTACATTGTGAACTATTTTTCGAGTGTGCTTTGCGCCCGAGGGCCGAAAAGATGTGTTTTGCGCCCGCTCGAGAGGTATGAAATAGTACATTGTGTATCAAGGGCGCAAAACACTATTTTTCGAGTGTGAAATTTGCAGTACGAGCCGAAGGCGAGTGTACTGCAATCACACTCGCCAAAATAGCCTTGCGCCCGTGTTGCACACGATTTTTTTCTCAACACCTGGTCTGCAAAAATGCCTCTTTTCAGACCGAGTGAGCGGGCGCAAAACGGAACTTTGCGCCCGAGGGCAGGAAAAGAGTTGTTTGCGCCCGCTTTAGGCGGGCGCAAAGCACATTTCCGCCCGAGGGCCGAAAAGATCTGTTTTGCGCCCGCTCAAGAGGTATGAAAAGTGGCATTTTGCGACCGGGTGTGAGAAAAGTGGCATTTCGCGACCGGGTGTGAGAAACGATAATTCCGTCGCTTAGTAGTCAGTAACGTAGTAGTACGGTCCGAGCAATGTGTGAATCTATATTATTGCCGACAAGATGACAATATCAAAATTTCAGCGGAGAGACACAGAGAAAGAGAGATAACAGTAAATGAGGGAAAACAACTAAGTGAAGAGTAAGCATACAAGAAGAAAAATAGTTGATATTCTAAGCAGCGAAGAAGCTGCTAAGAGTTGACGTCCCATCACAGAAGGTTGACTTCTTTTTGAAGCACGTACTACTGACCTGATTGGAAAATTGTTTCAAGGAATTTCGAATGATTTTGTTTTAGTTATTTGAATAACAAAAATTGACTTCTTTGAATGAAACCTGTGGAGTTTTTCTCGTGAAAAAGATCATTATCAACGTCACAGAGAACCGGACTTCAGTGGTTTTGCTAATATGGTATCATAATACATATGGTTCATTCCATGCCAACTCGACCAACGATTCTCCCTCACCATTTTTTATCTGTTCCATAATTTTTTTTTTGTGGTTGCCCTCACTTCTAAAACAGTTCAAAACTCGTTCAGATTTTTTTAGTGAACTCCAAACAGATAGACATTTTCGAAAGTTCTAAAAAAATTCTCAAAAATCCTTCGTCCCAACACTATAATTTTGGGCCCAATTCGAAAGTGGAAACAATTTTTCCCATAATTTTTTTCGCGTTTAGAAAAAAACAAAATTTGTCATTCTCATTGATCACTCATTGTAGGAGTAAATGAAATATCTAACCATAGAATTCTACGCCTTCCTTATTTTTACAGCCCATTCCCTCAAAATTGCAAGTAATTCGTATTAAAAATTCTTCGGAGCCAAAAGGACTATGTTTTTGAATTTGAAAGAAAATGTAAGGAGAATGATAAAATATAAAAATATATATAAATAATTATGAAAAATTATACTAGATACACTGTTATCATATTATTATCACGGTACGTAAACAAAATTGTAAAATTTGTTCTGCGTTCGTGTAGCATGATCATCGATTATAAGCGATGCCTATAGAAAATCTGCGGAGAATGTCATGAAACATAAAGAGAAATACTAACGTAAGGTGTATGCATTAGAACCTTGAACGCGGGGCCACATGCCCCTTCGCTTTTGGCCGTAGGTGCAGGGTCCATTTTTACGAAAAACTGATGTTCGTATGAACCTCATCCCATCCAGAAACGATTACCTTCAATAATTACCCTCGTAATGTGACAGATATCTTATACAGTTCTCGCGGAGAGACTCGGTAGAGTCTCCCGCCAAGTGCAGGCAGACTTTGTAAGAATTCTGTTGAATTAGACATTTGACGCGAGACTCTATCGAGGGTATTGCAAATCAGGTAATATCTAATCCCCCGGAACCGTTAAAACGTATAATAATAAATTTGACTCTAAACGTTCTGTTAAAATTAAGTCTCTTAAAATTAGTACGAATGCGTCTCAGTTTATTAATATCTATCAATCAATTAGAAAAGTATCGCATCGACCCGCGAAGAAATTATGTGGCGGAGTGCTGACTGTGGGGGAGAAAGTCGTCTCTGCCACGGCGAAGGCAACGTGCCTAACTCCCACCACGTGACTCGGTCAACGAATCATCAGCCGATCGCGTTCCCCGGTCACGTTGCACTCGGCGTGGTTTGCGATACCCCTGTCACCCCTCAGCACCCCTCGCCGTGCAGGTAAGCTGGAAGACTCAGTTGGTTTCAGAAACCGCGATAAACGGATCCTGTGTCCCAACCCGTCACAATTGTGCATCCAATTCGCATCCTCATCTAATCTTACAGTATGTAACGTTCAAGTGGAGTTATATGCGGAAATCAATTCTGAGACATACCGTATATTCAATAAATCAAACAGCACATTATACTTATCGGACATTTCCGTAAAACTTCTTGGTTTCGCGCTTCCGGACAATACTGTAAGTATATATCGACGCTCGATACGAATACAAGCACGTCTCAAATACCGGGTGGAAAAGAGCACGTTTCAAATTCCGGGTGGAAAATAGCACGTTTCAAATTCCGGGTGGAGAAGAGCACGTTTCAAACTCCGGGTGGAAAAGAGCACGTTTCATATTCCGAGTGGAAAAGAGCACGTTTCAAATTCCGGGTGGAAAAGAGCACGTTTCATATTCCGGGTGGAAAATAGCACGTTTCAAATTCCGGGTGGAGAAGAGCACGTTTCAAACTCCGGGTGGAGAAGAGCACGTTTCAAACTCCGGGTGGAAAAGAGCACGTTTCATATTCCGGGTGGAAAAGAGCACGTTTCAAATTCCGGGTGGAAAAGAGCACGTTTCATATTCCGGGTGGAAAATAGCACGTTTCAAATTCCGGGTGGAGAAGAGCACGTTTCAAACTCCGGGTGGAGAAGAGCACGTTTCAAACTCCGGGTGGAAAAGAGCACGTTTCATATTCCGGGTGGAAAAGAGCACGTTTCATATTCCGGGTGGAAAATAGCACGTTTCAAATTCCGGGTGGAGAAGAGCACGTTTCAAACTCCGGGTGGAAAAGAGCACGTTTCATATTCCGGGTGGAAAAGCGCACGTTTCAAATTCCGGGTGGAAAAGAGCACGTTTCATATTCCGGGTGGAAAATAGCACGTTTCAAATTCCGGGTGGAGAAGAGCACGTTTCAAACTCCGGGTGGAGAAGAGCACGTTTCAAATTCCGGGTGGAAAATAGCACGTTTCAAATTCCGGGTGGAGAAGAGCACGTTTCAAACTCCGGGTGGAAAAGAGCACGTTTCAAATTCCGGGTGGAAAATAGCACGTTTCAAATTCCGGGTGGAGAAGAGCACGTTTCAAACTCCGGGTGGAAAAGAGCACGTTTCATATTCCGGGTGGAAAAGAGCACGTTTCAAATTCCGGGTGGAAAAGAGCACGTTTCATATTCCGGGTGGAAAATAGCACGTTTCAAATTCCGGGTGGAGAAGAGCACGTTTCAAACTCCGGGTGGAGAAGAGCACGTTTCAAACTCCGGGTGGAAAAGAGCACGTTTCATATTCCGGGTGGAAAAGAGCACGTTTCAAATTCCGGGTGGAAAAGAGCACGTTTCATATTCCGGGTGGAAAATAGCACGTTTCAAATTCCGGGTGGAGAAGAGCACGTTTCAAACTCCGGGTGGAGAAGAGCACGTTTCAAACTCCGGGTGGAAAAGAGCACGTTTCATATTCCGGGTGGAAAAGAGCACGTTTCATATTCCGGGTGGAAAATAGCACGTTTCAAATTCCACGGGTGGAGAAGAAACTCCGGGTGGAAAAGAGCACGTTTCAAATTCCGGGTGGAAAAGAGCACGTTTTCCGGTGGAAAAGGGTGGAAAATAGCACGTTTCAAATTCCGGGTGGAGAAGAGCACGTTTCAAACTCCGGGTGGAAAAGAGCACGTTTCAAATTCCGGGTGGAAAAGAGCACGTTTCAAATTCCGGGTGGAGAAGAGCACGTTTCAAACTCCGGGTGGAAAATAGCACGTTTCAAATTCCGGGTGGAGAAGAGCACGTTTCAAACTCCGGGTGGAGAAGAGCACGTTTCAAATTCCGGGTGGAAAATAGCACGTTTCAAATTCCGGGTGGAAAAGAGCACGTTTCAAATTCCGGGTGGAGAAGAGCACGTTTCAAACTCCGGGTGGAAAAGAGCACGTTTCAAATTCCGGGTGGAAAAGAGCACGTTTCAAATTCCGGGTGGAGAAGAGCACGTTTCAAATTCCGGGTGGAAAATAGCACGTTTCAAATTCCGGGTGGAAAAGAGCACGTTTCAAATTCCGGGTGGAGAAGAGCACGTTTCAAATTGGAAAAGAGCACGTTTCAAATTCCGGGTGGAAAATAGCACGTTTCAAATTCCGGGTGGAAAGAGCACGTTTCAAATTCCGGTGGAGAAGAGCACGTTTCAAATTCCGGTGGAAAATAGCACGTTTCAAATTCCGGGTGGAAAAGAGCACGTTTCAAATTCCGGGTGGAGAAAAGCACGTTTCAAATTCCGGGTGGAAAATAGCACGTTTCAAATTCCGGGTGGAAAAGAGCACGTTTCAAATTCCGGGTGGAGAAGAGCACGTTTCAAATTCCGGGTGGAAAAGAGCACGTTTCAAATTCCGGGTGGAAAAGAGCACGTTTCAAATTCCGGGTGGAAAAGCACGTTTCAAATTCCGGGTGGAAAATAGCACGTTTCACGTTTCAAATTCCGGGTGGAAATACTGGTTTCAAATTCCGGGTGGAAAAGAGCGTTTTCGTGGAAAAGGGTGGAAAGAGCACGTTTCAAATTCCGGGTGGAAAAGAGCACGTTTCAAATTCCGCACGTTCCGGGTGGAAAAAATTCCGGGTGGAAAATAGCACGTTTCAAATTCCGGGTGGAGAAGAGCACGTTTCAAACTCCGGGTGGAAAAGAGCACGTTTCAAATTCCGGGTGGAAAATAGCACGTTTCAAATTCCGGGTGGAAAAGAGCACGTTTCAAATTCCGGGTGGAGAAGAGCACGTTTCAAATTCCGGGTGGAAAATAGCACGTTTCAAATTCCGGGTGGAAAAGAGCACGTTTCAAATTCCGGGTGGCAAATAGCACGTTTCAAATTCCGGGTGGAGAAGAGCACGTTTCAAACTCCGGGTGGAAAAGAGCACGTTTCAAATTCCGGGTGGAAAAGAGCACGTTTCAAATTCCGGGTGGAGAAGAGCACGTTTCAAATTCCGGGTGGAGAAGAGCACGTTTCAAACTCCGGGTGGAAAAGAGCACGTTTCAAATTCCGGGTGGAAAAGAGCACATTTCAAGTTGACTCGAATACTAGCACGTTTCGGGTTGGCTCGAATAATAGCATGTTTCGGGTCAACTCGAATAATAGCACGTTAAAAACGAATAATAGCATGTTTTTATCGTGCTATTATTCGAGTGAACCCGAAACGTGCTATTATTCGAGTCAACCCGAAACGTGCTAGTATTCGAGTCAACTCGAAACGTGCTAGTATTCGAGTCAACTTGAAATGTGCTCTTTTCCACCCGGAATTTGAAACGTGCTTTTATTCGTATCGGGCGTCGATATAATACAATACCATACCGCATGCATTATACATTTGTAGGCCGTCTCTTCCGAAACTGTGATTCAACTATGGGCTGTGTGCAGCTTGACCAAACCTTTCATTCAATCTTTATACAACTTCATTCAATGAGAGTCTGATCCTCGCACGTCACAACGAGTCCTCCTTACGTAAACGCAGATAGCAATAGCTGCCGCGCACGCACTTTGCGATCTTGACGGGTGCGGGACGAAGCGTTATAAATACCCCCATAGGCCATAGTCACGTTTTTGCAAGGTTGATGCACGTGTTGGTTCCGCCAACGTGACGGACCGACGGACTGAGTACTGAACCTTCACGTAAGACTAAGCCTGTTTCAATTAGGTATGTGTCATGTGTACAGGTAATTGATACGATGAGATCCGTCTAGTAGGACGCAAGGTTACACTCCGTATATACATCAAGATATGACCGGCGGTCAGAAGACCCCCCGCACCGGCCAGACCATGCGGACAGTCCGCAGCGATGGGAAGAAGCACACCGTTCACTGGTTCCGAAAGGGACTCAGACTCCACGACAATCCGGCCCTGAGAGAGGGGCTCATCGACGCGACGACCTTCCGCTGCGTTTTTATCCTCGACCCTTGGTTCGCCGGGAGCACGAACGTTGGTATCAACAAGTGGAGGTTCGTACCTAGGTTGCGTGGAAACTGTGAGCAAGTGATGAACGCGGTCGTTCCTTGCAGATTTCTCCTGCAGTGTCTCGAGGATCTTGACCGATCATTGAGAAAATTGAACTCGAGGCTCTTCGTCATTCGAGGACAACCCGCTGACGCGCTTCCAAAACTCTTCAAGGAATGGGGCACGACGAACCTCACCTTCGAAGAGGACCCGGAACCGTTCGGGCGCGTGCGGGACCACAACATATCGGCACTGTGCGAGGAGCTCGGTATCTCCGTGGTGCAGAAGGTCTCTCACACGCTTTACAAGCTCGATAAGTGAGTTCAGCGCCTTCTATTCGCATTGTAAATTTTATTTACGTTCCACACCGTGAACCTTTGCTTCCAGCATAATCGAGAAGAATGGTGGCAAGGCGCCGCTGACCTACCACCAGTTTCAAAATGTCGTTGCAGCTATGGACGCGCCGCTGCTGCCCGAAACCACCGTCGACCACGGTTGTACCGCGGGTGTGTATACGCCCTTAAAGGACGACCATGACGAAGTCTACGGTGTACCCACTCTGGAGGAACTAGGTGAGAGTGTGCACTCAGTCTTGTGACGACTTTGTTCCTATACCATCCACTTTTATCAGGGTTCGATACCGAAAGTCTACTGTCTCCCGTGTGGGTCGGAGGCGAAAGTGAAGCCCTGGTCAGACTGGAACGTCACCTTGAGCGGAAAGCTTGGGTCGCGAGCTTTGGCCGGCCAAAGATGACCCCACAGTCGTTACTTGCCAGTCAGACTGGCCTCTCACCCTACCTCCGATTCGGATGCCTCAGTACGAGACTGTTTTACTATCAGCTCACGGATTTATACAAAAAGGTATAAACCGGATACACTGTGCTATTCTGTGGAAAGTGGCCAGCTGCCTTCAACAAAAGGCACCTGCAGCTGACCATTCTCCGCGAATTCGAGCGCTATCTCATAGATTGCGAGGTTACAAGTGTATCAATTCTTGTAGATCAAAAAGTCGGTACCACCGTTATCTCTGCACGGTCAGTTGCTGTGGCGCGAGTTTTTCTATTGCGCGGCAACGCGGAATCCGAGCTTCGACAGGATGCAGGGAAATCCTATTTGCGTTCAGATACCGTGGGACAGGAACGTGGATGCCCTTGCCAAATGGGCCAACGTGAGTTAACGTTTCTTTGCAACATCCTCGGTGTACATAACCCGAGGCACGCTTCCAGGGACAGACGGGATTCCCTTGGATCGATGCGATAATGACCCAGCTGAGGGAGGAGGGCTGGATTCACCACCTCGCAAGGCACGCTGTGGCCTGTTTCCTGACCAGGGGTGACCTCTGGATATCGTGGGAAGAGGGGATGAAGGTATTCGACGAACTTCTTCTGGACGCTGACTGGTCAGTCAACGCAGGAATGTGGATGTGGCTCTCGTGCAGTTCCTTCTTCCAACAATTTTTCCACTGCTACTGTCCAGTCCGATTCGGAAGGAAGGCCGATCCCAACGGCGACTACATAAGGTGAGCAATATCACCGTCCCGTCCCAGTGGGACCATTTAATCATCTTACGATCAATCATCTCAGACGCTACTTGCCCGTCCTGAAGAACTTCCCGACGAGGTACATTCACGAGCCTTGGAACGCACCGCTGAACGTACAGCGCGCGGCCAAGTGCATCATAGGGCGGGAGTACTCCCTGCCGATGGTCAATCACGGAAAGAGTTCACGAATCAATATAGAACGCATGAAACAGGTCTACCAGCAGCTCAACAAGTACAGAGGGAACGGTGAGCGAACACTTAACGTAGATGCTCTAGCAAGGGCACGAATGGCGCTGCTGAAATGTCCCTACCGGCAGGGTGATGTACTCGCGCTTATGAGGAAGCAAACCAGAGCTTCCGCTATCGAGAGGCCCTGGCCTGTTTCCTCCTGAACGCACGGTGGTCATTCCTTCGCTCGGGAAGAAGTATGTGGCCGCTAGTCGGTGATTCAGCGCTGTTGTCAACTTCACGCACGAACATTGTTTCAGGCTCGGCAGGCGTATACAAGGGAGAGTCAATGGGTGAGTTGCCGCAACCTGCGTCCTCTATCTAACGCTCTGTTTTCCATTCTCATAGTTTCGTCTATGTTTCACGCATTGTGGATTTTATACTTCGGGGTTCGTCCTATTAACGCACGACCTTTTTCCATTTTCTTCCCCTCAATCTCGTACGATAGTTTCAATCGATTCGCAAACTTATGGAAATGAGTTTTCTTCATTGCAATCGAGAAGGACTGCTAAACGGTCCATCGACCGTGGTCGGGATTCGCAATCCTGGGGACTCCAACCGTCGGAGGGATAACGACCCATGTTTGACACCCAAGCCAGCCCCGCACCCGAACGTAGAACGTCGGGCATCGGAAAGCCACTCTCGACCACAACTGATTCTGTCAACATCTCTATTGACTGACGGTGAATGGTCTGGTACGTATGACGTGTTGTGACGAACAAACTGTACATCAGTATTTCAGGCAAGTCGATGAAATGGAAGATAGGCCGGATGGTGAAAAACTCTGTACATAGTCATCGCACACCTTTCTGTCAATGTATTATGAATAAAATATTACCTACCTGTTACAAGCTGACTTTGCATTACAATTTCGAGCACAAGCTGCATGCGATGAAGGAAAATGTAGGAAGGGAGACGAAATCAAGAACAACACCCTTCGTTATAATACTGTCGAATGTCTGAACGGCGTTTATTCGCATGAATATCAATTCACGTTACATGTTCATAATCGTAAAATCGTTGATTCTTCGTTCTTATCGTCCTTCTTAACGAGAGTCAATCGTGCACGGTTCGGATACTGGAGTTGTAGACTCGGGACAACAGACAATGTCGTAATACAATTATTGTGACATTTACAGTGAGACAGAGTTGGGCGGATAGAGTGCAGGCCGTTCGATCATCTGCATTGGTATGGTGTGCGTGGAGGCTTCGTAGCCCCATTCGGATCATTTTTATCATAAAATATCTTATACGTTATATTATTTACCCGTGAGTCGGTCGCTTGATCTACAATACCTACGTAATACACTGATCACGAAAATTAACGGGCTACCAAAATTCAAAGTGCTGGAACTTTTCGAAGAAGATACACTTCTGATCAACTCTCCGGAGAGCGTTGAAACGTAACGTGTTGATTTTTGTGATCCGTGTATATACCGAGTATATTATTCGTCATAATATGATAGTAATAATAATAATAATATAATATCCCTAATTGGCTAGGTAATAATTTACTTATCGTAAGAGCTATGCTAAGTTGTCCGATATCTTATGGTAATTATGTGTTTTGAAATACAAATAGAATACAACATTTATTAATCATTAGGTAGTATATGCGCCACGTCTCGTGACGTGTTATTATTTCATTATTTTCCTCTCGCGTAGGCATGATGCATACGTATACGCAGGTAGGTTACAATACTTGCATACTACATAAATTACACAATCGTATAAATACAAACATCGATTTCTATTTATGTACATCGAGGGACACACTGCCCGTGCATGACTGGGCATTCCGCGCAGGGTTCAATTGGCTGGTGCCTACTCTGATTTTCATATCGGTTCTCGATATCAACGGGAATGCCCGAAAATGTACAGGTCTGTGCTCTGTGTATCGTATACAAGGTGTCTCATTCTAAACCATCCATCAGAAGCCCGTTGAAAGAACGTTTTTTATGAAACGTTGTTTGATAGATTCTCAGATTCAGAGTTTCTTTCATGAGTGGTTCAGAATGGGAGGCCGTGTATAACGTTCGGTTTCATATTTATACAAGGCTTTTACCGCCCACAATACTGATCTACATATTTACGGAACTGTACCGCTTGTGAAAGGACCATATAGTTACAAATCTACCGTTCGGATTGATCTCGCTAACGGTTTATCATTAATTATTTATTTAGTTACAGCTAAAGCTGTGCCAATGTAGTGTATATTTTCTATACACGTAGCTAGTAGCTAATTTGGTTAAAATAATATTCGTTTATATAGAGCGTTGAGGGAGAGGCCATATCCCACATTCAAATTTTATAAAATAATTTCGAGTATATACGATGTTTAATTTATCGGCCCTAATACTAGATGAGAAAACGTCACTGCGACGTATACAATATCACGAATCTTGTCTTGCCCCGGCAGAGGGGATTCCGGTTTTTTCATTTTGTTCTTTGGTCTCGAGTTTTCGAAATTTTAAAGTCTCGTAGTCAATTATCTCGTCCGTCGTTACGTACCGTGTAAATGTACGTATATACATAGTATACATACGACTATAGTCGCGGCAGCGTCGATTACAATTAGTATGGCATAATATTGAATATAATTAAAATTTTCAGAAGAAAAAAAACATGCGCAGTAGGATTCCCAGTGTCATGCTCGTTTCCGCGTTGTTCATTGTTCGAAAAAGAGAAAAGAATAAAAATTGCTAAACAATTTAAGTCACAACTGCACAACGTTTCGATATACTCAGTGGATGTTCCACCTCCCCGGCGTCGATCGAGTCTTTCCGCGACAACCGGTCCTCGACTCAGGGTGAACATCGTCGACGGTTTCATCGGCGGCGATTGATGCCAAAGAGCCGAGGCTCGCCGAGTGTTATTCTTGCAGCATGTGGACGAAGCTCAGAGGGAACATACCTCGACGGTCCGGTTCGCGCTCGAGCGCCCCCTCCAACCAGTTATCGTCGTCTGTGTGCGCGTTCGTGACGACTATTACCTCACCCTCGCGGAACGAGAGCTCGTCCTCGTTGTCTGCTTCGCAGTCGTACAGAGCACGACACCGTCGTAGACCACCGACTGAACCCGCGGCCCCGGTAGCACTCGTCACAGTTGGCTGCAGGGAGTAAAACAGATACGGCTGTCCCAATAGGAAGCGTTAATTCACGCTAAAATTTTACCGAATACATTGCTCATTGGAATCAACGGGATACCGCAGTTATAAAGGAACATGGTCCGAGAGGGTGTCCAACGGAAATGAAGTGCTCGAAATCTTAGTGAATTTTGAAAGATTACAAGAAAATCATGAAGATTGACTCAAAAAAATGCGATCCTCGAATAACTTGCGTTCTCTCGCCCAAGCACTCACATTTTGTTTCATCACGTAATCTGATATATGTATAGTGGCGCCATGACAGTGGAACTTCGCCTCATTGGGCTGAATCTACACAGTAAATTTTCGGCAGTATAAGCTGCCTGCAAAATACTTTTTCTCACACCCGGTCGCAAAATGCCACTTTTCATACCTCTTGAGCGGGCGAAAGAGACTTTTTCCTGCCCTAGGGCGCAAAATCCTGTTTTCCGCCCGCTCACTCGGTCTGAAAAGAGGCATTTCTGCAGACCAGGTGATGAGAAAAACATCGTGTGCCTCATGGGCGCAAGACTATTATGACGAGTCTGCTTTTACAGCAACTCGCCTTCGGCTCGTGCCGCAAATTGCATACTCGTCAAATAGCCTTTTGCGCCCTTGCTACACAAATAACTATTTCTTACACCCGGTCGCAAAATGCCACTTTTCATATTTCTTGAGCGGGCGCAAAACAGATCTTTTCGGCCCTCGGGCGGAAAAGTCCTTTTCTCACACCCGGTCGCAAAATGCCACTTTTCATACCTCTTGAGCGGGCGGAAAACAGATCTTTTGGCCCTATTTTGGACCTGAAAAGTTCCGTTTTGCGCCCGCTCACTCGGTCTGAAATAGTACATTGTGATCAAGGGCGCAAAATACTATTTTTCGAGTGTGAAATTTGCAGTACGAGCCGAAGGCGAGTGTACTGCAATCACACTCGCCAAAATAGCCTTGCGCCCGTGTTGCACACGATTTTTTTCTCAACACCTGGTCTGCAAAAATGACTCTTTTCAGACCGAGTGAGCGGGCGCCAAACGGAACTTTGCGCCAGAGGGCAAGCAAAGAGTCGTTTGCGCCCGCTTTAGGCGGGCGCAAAGCACTTTTCCGCCCGAGGGCCGAAAAGATCTGTTTTGCGCCGGCTCAAGAGGTATGAAAAGTGGCATTTTGCGACCGGGTGTGAGAAAAGAGGGATTTCTGCAGACCAGGTGATGAGAAAAACATCGTGTGCATCACGGGCGCAACGCTATTTTGGCGAGTGTGATTGCAATACATGCGCCTTCGGCTCGTACTGCAAATTTCACACTCGAAAAATAGTGTTTTGCGCCCTTGATACACAATGTACTATTTTACAACACAGGTCAGAAAGTGATTTTAAAACGGGACTTTGAGCCCGAGGGCAGGAAAATAGTCTCTTTCGACCGCTTTTAGCAGGCGCAAAGGACTTTTCCGCCCGAGGGCCGAAAAGATCTGTTTTGCGCCCGCTCAAGAGGTATGAAAAGTCGCATTTTGCGACGGGTGTGAGAAAAATATGGTACCCACCAAGGGCTAAGTGGGCTTTTTGACCTCGTTTGGTTGCAGTACTCGTCTTCGGTTCGCTGCTGTAAACTCCACGTTCGGTCTAAAAAAAGCCCACTTCACGCCCTAGGTGCACAATATACTATTTCCAATCTTGAAAATGGCAAACATTCGGCTGGATACCCGGACGGAGTTAAAGATTGAAACGTCTATTTCAAACATAGTGTTCCGTTAACTTTTACGAGCAGTGTATTATCGAAAGTGGAACGTTCGAAGTGACAAGGATTAGAAGAAGCGCGATTATTGTTATTGCTGTTGTTGTTGTTACGTCATCGTTTTCTCACAATTTCAATCATTCTTGTTACTGATACAGTGCATGGCCTTGTTATTGTTATGAATGATTAATATTCAAGCGTACAGCATACAATAATCGTACATAGGCTTATATCACAAAACGCTGGAATGCTGTTACAAAGAAAAAAAAAATAACACTGAAAAATGGTCAATGTTACCGGATTGAGATCGATCGTGATATTCGAGAGCGAATGGGAAGAAGGCTTCTCGGCGTTCCTAGCCAGCTCGAACCGCAGATCCCTTCGCTGTACAACCGAATAACCGTCACCAAGAGCAACAACAACAACGACAACAACGACAACAAGAGCATGAGCCTAAACCGCGCCAGTAGAATTGATACGACAATAGAATGCTGAGGATAATGTGGTGGACGGTTATGAATTTATCATACCTTTCGTGGTGGAGGAACAGGATTTCCTGGCACGTGATCGGAAGACATCGAACTGAGCGACTCGTTGCTCCGTCCATTGCTCAGTCTCGACACCGTGTGCTGGACGGTGGGCCCAGGCGCGGGCGGTGGCGGGTTCCGGGGCCTTTGGAGGGTCGAGGAGCTGCCGCAGTTCATTTTCTCGATACCTGCTGGCAGATAAAAAGGGAGCGGTGTCAAGTTCGTTGGCTTTTCGCGCGATCTATGCTGATAGAAAGCCGACGATATTCCCGAAGATGCGAAACTTTCGCGTTTTATAACGAAGGTCGAGCGAGCTGTATGAACGCGTGCGATGAAACGGCGGGATTCAAAGCTATGAATTATGCAGTAAAGAAGTAAGTTTTTAGCACCGTGGACCACAGATGTTGAGTCGCCGCTCGGCGACCGCTTGTGATGCTGATGGTGTTGGGTGTTCAACGAGCTGGGCAGAGTATGAAGCGCGTGACCGGCCAGGATCGGCTCGCTCGTGGTCCGACTGTGGGACGACGTCGCGGTACCCGAGGACGGTAGGGTGCCGTAGTGTGACGGTATAAGAGCGCCTCCGACTCCGCCGATCAACGCCGCGGGTGGAGGTGGCGCGACGCGTTTCTTCAGAGACCCGTGAATGTTGCCTGCAGGTAAAACACCGCTGTCCGATGATGCGATCGCAGGGGACGGGACTGTCGGATAAATTCAATGTACAAAAGTATTCGCTACACGCGATGCGGTTTTAGTCGAGACCCGGTACACGTGGATTTTAAGAATTGACGAACGACGCGGTGCCCCAGACCCCAGATAAACGTCCTCCTCGTGACACCATCGATCGGACTCACCAGTGACGACGGGTTTCCGACTTTGGGGCGGTGGAGGCGGTGGCATCTGCTGCCTGCTGGATGAACTTGGGGAAGAACCACTCTGCAGGCTCCCGCAAGTGCTGCTACGGCTTCTCAGCGTCTGCGGTGAATCTCCGGACCCTCCGCCACCGCCCCCCGCATACGAAGGCGGACGACTCCGTGATTTCTTCTCAGGCGTCGAACACCCGTTCTGTAGCATCAAGATAAGAGACATGTTCGATTGGCAGAGTGACAATAGAGGAAAGTGGATGTAGGGTCACACTCACTCTGTCCTCTATGATGGTATCGTCGTCTGAGAAATCGGTCGATCCCTCGTCGTGTGAGAGGTTCCAGTCAATGTTAACGTTATCGAAGAGTGTTTTTTGCCGCTGGAGAGCGTGGCTGAGCTGAAAAGTGATTTTCATGTTATAATATCTGATTTTCTGGATTTAGGGACAATCTTCTCACCAGTTCTTTGCACGTGTGATGTCCCATCTCCTGAGCAATGTCGAGCGGTGTTTTCTCTTGTTTGTTCCTAAGCGTGGGATCAGCACCGGCTCTGAGAAGTAGTTTCATTGCCTCCGCTCTGTCATGCCTCGCCGATAAGTGAAGCGCCGATTCGCCCTCGGTTGTGGTTCTGTCTATGGTACCAGCGTGCATATTCTGTACTATGAAGTCGACCAGATGTAGGCTGCTTCCCATTTCGCGAAGTATCGCCAGATGAAGAGCCGTCTCGCCAATGTCCTAGAAGCATCGATATCAAAAAGACTGTCAGTGACGAACGTCTTCCTGGTGTCGCTATAACGTTTTTACCGAAGTTGGGAGTGGCGCTGCCAGGTCGACATTTTCCGCGAATACTTGCAGCAGCTGTTGCAGATCTCTGTTGTTGACCGCGTGCTCTAGATCCGAGAGTAGATCACGCTCGTCGGCGCACGTGCTCATGACGTAACGCTTGTCCACGTACTTGGCGCGAATAAAATCGTACCTCTCCTCCCTGACATGAGGTCAAATATTGTTCAATAAAACTTTTGCGTACGAATGTTAGAAGGGAACATTTTATGGAGGGGTACCCTGAACAGGTATCTCGCGTGTCTAATGGTATAAGGTCGTAAGTGCAAAAAACGCGATTTTGGTGGAAAAAGGCGGTATATATGTTTTTTTCATGTAATTCGCTCTCAAAATGATGAAAACCTCGAGACATTACAATTTTTAAGGAAAATTAGAAAAAAGGTAAAGGCAAAACGTCGTGACCGCAGTTTTTTTTTTTTTTTGACTCCTCAACGGAAAAGTCACAGAAACACGTGAAACGCGAATATATGTTGAAAAAACCAACGTTTCGAAAAATTCGATAAAAATTATTCGTAGATAAAATCAGGTCATGATAAGCGCCAATTAAAAACTTTTTTTGGCTGAGACGACCTTGTGCAATTATTGAAAAACATTTTTTTTGCGAAGTTGGGACTGAAGGTCATATCCACCAGTACATACGACCTTCTGCTTTTAATCGACCTCATATTAGATATCAAAGTTTATGAACGAATCCTCGGAGTTTTATTGTTAGCCTGAATACGATGAACAAAAAATACGACATTTTGCCGTTACGGAAAGCAAAATGCTATGAAATTGTCGAGACATGATAATTTGATGTGGAACACTCACATGGTGGACGTTGGCGTTGGTTTGAGATTGTGACGCAGAGTGGCTTCCATGACTTCGTTGAATGACTGGTTGGTCATGTGGCGTGCCAAGAGGAGCTGTGCCGTCCCGACATTGTCCAGAGTGAGCGACTGTATCCGCGATATGTGAACTCCGAGGTCCCTATGGATGCCACTGCACTCGATGCACACGATAATTCCGAAGTTCGTGGAGAGCCAAGTGGCGTCTGGAAGGATTATACGATCAACGTCACGTAGCTGGGGGAATTGAGTCCTCACTCACCGTTCTGGGAAGAGCAATCGCAACAGTGGTCGTTCCCTGGGAGACGGGTGACACACCGGATCACAGCCTGCTGGAGTTCTACCAGACTAGGATTCCCCTGGCCCGCCTCGGCCTTGCCGCTGGCGTCGAAGGCCCTGAGCAGCGCTCGTTCCTTGCAATTGACCAGGACCGACATCCAGGCGCGTTGATCGGCTTCGTCCTCGGCTTGGAAGTGGTAGGTCCTGTTGTCTGCATGGAAAGAGGACGTCAGCATACCGGTTTGCGGTTGAATGTCGGTAAAAACTTACAGCTGATGAGGTCGAAGCCCCTTTTGTCGTCGGGGACCAGCTTTATTTGGCACGTCAACAGGTTCACCCTCGTGGGCGGTTTGTTTTCATCGGCATGACAAATGTCGAGAAAGCCTTCGGCCTGAACGGCACACCGCCGCTTCTGCCATACCCTGCGCATTTTTCCCTCGCTCTTTTTGAGCAAGTGACCAGACCGCGTGACACCATGCTGCTTGTCGCCTTGTAGCTGGTGCAGCGAATATCCTGCACTCGCGTTAACGTTCAACTGCAACATTGCATGTCGAATGTGATAAAGTGGTGGAAACTCAACTTGCAACGTGGCTCTGAAGACCTAAATAATGAAACAGTCGGCGCATCGATCGCTCGACTTTGTGTACTGTATGTGGGTTAACGATCGTTTACTCACCTCTTTGTCGCACCCCGAAGTCCGTAGCAGACTCCTCAGATCGGTCAACCGCCGCCTCTCCTCGTCCTGAGCCTGTCTGATCTTTTGCAGTTTGATGCTCAGGTCGGCTACGTACGAGCCAAAGTGTTCTATCGTCTTGAGGCCATCTTGGAAATAACTGAGAGGAAAAGTTTGAGAACACAGATGATGATTATGCGGTTGGATATTACGCGTAAACTCACTTCGTCTGAGCGTGGTAGTACTCGACCAGATGTTGGAGGAGCTCGATCCCCTTCTTCGTTTTGATCTCGTTCACTTTGATGAGATACTGAAAGCATGTAGCAGCGTTAGATTCCTCTCCGTACCGCGTGATATTTCTCTCTACGAACCTCGCACATCTGAAGCTGAAACATCCGTCTCTCCTTTTCCATTTCGTCGGCGATTTCGGCCGGAGTCACTTCGGTCCTGATGAGTCCGGCCTCTTTGGCGTGCTGTTTCTTCTCCTTCTCGATCTTTGCGTATTTCGCCTCGTAGTCTTTCCACGCTTTGTCGAAGGGTCGTTTGAGGTCACCCTTCACGCCGCGCAAGTCCCCCTTGAGCACCGAGTCCAGGGGGAACATGACGATGTTGTTGATGTTCTGCATCTGCCGAACGACCGTTTAGTCAGTTAACAATGCCTGCTGGATAAGGAGACGCGAGTGCAACGGGTCGATAAGTCGCAAGTCCTACCAGAGTTTTCATCAACGCGCTTAGTTCTTTGGTGACGACGGCAAACTTGAGGAAAGCGGCGCCAATGTCCGGCTCCTGTTCTCTCAGGGCTGCATCTCCGAGTTTCTCCAACGCCCGACCGAGGTAGACCTCGTTGTCCACGTGGGCTAAAGGAATAAGGAAATGGTAGCAAAAATATTGGCGAGGATGGGAGGTCAGACCCCGCTGCAACAGCGAGTTGCAGGCGCCGCGGAAATCGATTTGTCTGTCCAGCCGCAGGCCTATACCTAGTGCTATACCTATACCCGCTCTGTCCCGTTGGCCCTGCAATGCAGTAATCCGTAGGCACCCCTCTCCTTGCCAGCCCTTACCCAATGTTGAAATATTCTTATTATAGGTACTCGTGCACTGGACGAATACCAATCGATATTTCGCTCCAGCTGTGTCATCATTCGAGTGAATGCATTCAACGTGATTTATCTATGCGTAGATAGTATTGACCGGGGTTTTTCTCTTTTTATTATAGAATATATTAACTCACCATTTCCTGAGTTGTGAATCGCTTTTATAGCCTTTTTCAACTTTGTTAGGCCCTCTCTGTCAAAGTCCAACGTCTGCAATGGAGAGCAAACATAACGTTACGTGTATGCAGAAGCTATTGGTGGAAGATTTAAAGACAAGCTATTTTTTATTGACGTAACAATTTTTTAGAACCATAAAGCCAGGGGATGTTAATTTACAGTTAACGTGATAGCGACTTAGGTAGGAGGTTTAAAGTGATGTCCAACGCTTTCGACCGACTTTTCAATGACTGATCAATAGCAAGCGATTTTCAGGTGATTTTAAGTGATTACAAACGATTTCAAGTCGCGTGTCTAATGGCAGAAGGTCGTGGGCACCAAAAGGCAATTCTGGTGCCACAGGGTCGTATATAATTTTTGGTACGCCAATCGCTCTGAAAGTAATCAAAACATTTAAATCAATTGGAATCGGTAGATTGGCAATTTAGAAGTACAGGGTCGGATGTTGGCGGATACGCCGGTCTTCAATTATTGACTCAATTGAAAAAGGAAACAAAGAGAAAAACGGAACATCGTATTCACCACTTTTTTCCCAAAATTTTTAAAGAGCTGCAAGAGCCCTGCAACGTGTAGATAAATTGAAAAAATCAAAGTTTCGAAAATGTCGATAAAAATTTGAAAAAATAAATGCAGAAGGTCACTATAGTCGCTAATTCTTTTCCACAATCTTCATTTTCCGGTCAATTCCGTCTAATCCATGCGTTCCGATGATTTTCTGAGTTTGCTAAAAAAAAAAAATCGGCGGTTGCGACCTTGTTTTTAAGTTTTTTTTTTGTGTTCATATATTCTTTTTTTTCAACATTTTACAGGCGAATACGACCTTATACTTTCAGCTTTACCATCGTTGAATAGTGATCCCCGCGTGAAAAAAAGTTGTATGGGCAATATATGGCGCGCATATGAGATACTGCAATTGCCCATATATTGGCGATATAGCGCGATATATTTCCCACATATGGGTACACTAATGCTAAGGCACAGTAGTCACTATTCATGCAGTATACGTGCAATATACGTGCAATACACGCCATACTGCGTGCCAACTATATGGACGATATTTCCCCAATATATGCTACACGAATACGTTAAAAGTTGACTAGATGGAAATTTCGCTAACACATTATTTAAATAATAATATTCTTTTATTTAAAATTAATGAATATCAAATGGGCAAGTCTGGGTACTGTGCACTGAATAGATAAATCAATACAACATATCACAGATATAGAAATAGCTCTGATGTACATTCGATATTCATTCATTTGTAATAAAAGAATATTATTATTTAAATAATGTGTTAGCGAAATTTCCATCTAGTCAACTTTTAACGTATTCGTGTAGCATATATTGGGGAAATATCGTCCATATAGTTGGCACGCAGTATGGCATGTATTGCATGTATATTGCACGTATATTGCATGAATAGTGACTACTGTGCCTTAGCATTAGTGTACCCATATATGGGAAATATATCGCGCTATATCGCCAATATATGGGCAATTGCAGTATCTCATATACGCGCCATATATTGCCCATACAACTTTTTTTCACACGGGGATCTCTTTTACAAATTTTGACTTTTACAAATGGACTTACGATGTTCTGATTTTCAATTGACAAATTTTTTATTTCAATCTTTTTGAACGTATTTGAATATTCATCGCACAAACTAATGTACAAAAAAATTATACAACCTTTTGACTTTGAAAATACTACACGGTCGTACAATGGCAGAAAAAAGGCGAGGAATTTTATGGCGATGCAAAACAAGACAGAATAAAAGATTTCCCAGCGGTGATTTTTTCTTCCTCGCGCGGAAATCTTAATCAATGGAAATAGTAGAAAAACTTGTATAAATTATAAATAAAAAAGTATTTCCAAAAATCATTTTCTAACTACTAATTCGTTCAAATTTCAGTCAGGAAGAATCAGGGACTTTTTCTACTCGTTATAGCGGCCACCACGTTAATTGTACTAGGAAAACATCATAATTTGGATAGGAAAAGTCAGAAAATGTCCTTTTGACGGTTTAGTGGCCATCATGCAAAGATTTTACAGAGTTTCAATCGATTTCTACGAGATTTACGAACAATTCATACGACTTTTAATAACTTTAAAAAGCGATTTCCCCGAGATTAAAAGCGAGTCTCGGGGATTTCAATCGATTTTTAACGCTCTACAACCGATTTCAAACAATATCAAGAAATTCGAATCGATTTTAAGAATTGGATTTCAAATAATTCCGATAACCGAAATTCTCCCCTACATCACAATAAAATTAAACTAAAAGTTGTTTGTGCTTTCAACAACTGATAATTATCCGCTCGGTTATACGTAAGCATCTGCACGAATGCGTTCATCGAGTGGTGGGGAAGAGGCACGTGCCCGCGGTGCACGCGGCTGCACCGGGCGGATGTTAAGGTAGGTATGTGCTTCGTGGGCAGGTAAAGATACAGCGTATACCTCCATATACGTGTAGTAAGAAGTTAAGTGGGAGTCGCTCGGCTCGAGGGCCTCGATAATGGGATCGTCTTCGTTACAGGAAGAAAGTTCCGGCAAGGTCGCAGCAGCCTCTGGGTCTCTGATAATCGCCGAAGCAGCGTGTCTGTAAAATTGACCCGCGCCGCGCGTAGGTCAGGGCTCGTCTGACCGGTGACCCTACCTCGACGATGTTGCATTTTGTTCTTGTTCCATCCTCCACGGCCTTTGACCGAACGCCAAATTCGAAGGTGTTCCACCGTCCGTCACGACCTTGCGTAACCTGCTACCGTAGATCAGTGCCACAGATAATTTCGCATCGCGGTACATATGGGACTCCGTGCCTAGATAGATTACGTACTCGTTCGAACGCGATGGGCGGAAGAGGAACACGCGACAGCTGATTATCGTCGGGAAGCTGGTCGCCACGTCTGGGTTCTAATAATAGAACACCTACACGACTACATAATCGTTATCCTCAACCTCGCGAGTGAATGAAAATAAGAGAATACACGTATTCACGGAACGAGTGACACCTGTCGCGTGCAATCAAAGCCTGTATTATCTAATAGCGGGTGCAGACCGTATCCAGTCACGCAACGTGCCACGCCTCGGGTGAAAAATCTGTACGAAACAACGCGAATCTCTCAATCTCGCTATTTTATGTATAGCCGTGAGTCAATCCGAGGAATGTCCGAAACAAAGAAATCCGGAAACAGGGATTACCGATCCCCATACCTGAGAGAGTCATGCATGAAACTGAATAATGAACCGATCGCGACAAGTAGGACAGAGAGAGAAAGAGAGAGGATGAAAGTTTGCCAGCTATGCCCCTATGAGAATGTCCTTGATTTGTGATGTGAGGTAACATTCAGCATATGATTACCGCGTCGAGACGAAACTGAAAGAAGTAAAATTGAATGAATAGGAACAAATTGTCTATCGCTCGTTAATTCGAGGGGCGTGCAGAATCACGATTAGGCACGCGCGATGATTCACCTCTGGCCTAGGCCGAGGGATGATCGCGCCTGGCTTTCGGAGTGAATAATTTTATCGCTCTTTCGACAAGCGAGTATAGCGCGATGAAATAGGAAATCTAAAGAGGCATAGCGTTAAAACGAGGACAACGTCGTTACACACTCTGATTACGTTCGGGCTTCTGGCTTCCGGCTTCCGGCGGAACGTCAAATCCTGCGTCTATTAGATAAAAAGTAAAAATAAACGATATTCTTCAAATCGGAGAAATAAAATTTCAGACCCTCTGTGCCTGGATGAAATCGCATGTATGACAACGTATAATCGGTATCTCGCGATGATAAATAACAGTGGATCAAGGCACATTGTTGTTGTCGCGACGGTACTGACAGACGTACTAAAATCACAGATTAACGTACCTCTTCCAAAGCGGTTATTGTCTGCCTGCACTGGGGCATCCGCGAGACGAAGGTCGACGTAGTCGGTGAACTGTAATCCTCCTTCGTCTCCTCGACGAATTCACCGACCGCTATTAGCCCCGGCATATTTAACGTTTGATCGTCGCTGCAGTTTGGTCGGGGAGAACAATTTGTCAACGGATATTTTTCACCGTTTTACGTAGATGGTGGTTGTGGACCACGAAAGAACTGTCACCGTTTACAACACCGTTTAACGCTGAGGAAAATGCACCGAACGGCACAGACTACTTTGGACTAGCCGAGATCTCGCGCGCACAACAAGTTGATATCGGGGCCATTTCATTTCCCTTGCTGCGTTTATTCTATCGACACCGTCGTACACAGATTCGTAACGAGTATGGTAAATGGTTAATGCACTGCACTCGCGGTGCGACTAACGTCGGCCCTTTAACGAATCGCACATCTTCGATGTACCAGGGGGTATATACTGCGTCAGAGCGGCCCCTGGACACTACCGCGTCCGACACGAACGACGTAGACGTGTACCTAGCGTTTATTGTCAATCTTTATTTTTCTACCTTTTTCTTATTTCCCTTCTGTTTCTTTTGTTTTTTTGTTTTTCTTTTTTTTGTCCCCTTACTCCTACCGCCGCCATAACCGACTCGATTTTACCCAGAACGCATCACGGCTTTGCAATAAAAGAGCCATGCGCAGAACGAAAATGTCACCGACCGCAGCTGCCACCTATCGTGGACAGCTGCCACGCACAAAATGTAGGCTTATCATCGGAGCAGAGCAGTGAGCGGTTGGCACGAAATTAAGTAGAGACCGTCTCCACGTGCCCGGCGAGTCACTGCTTTCTGCAGATCGCGACTCTTGCCACGTCGCGTGTCTGATGACAAAAGGTCTTATATACATTTTTTTTTTTCAATTTCAATTTTCCAATTTTTTTTCAAATTGGCGTTTACGACCTACTAAAAACTACGAATATTTTTTATAGAATTTTTCGAAACCTTCGTTTTTTCAATTCATCTTCACGTTTCAGGTGTTTTATGACTTTTTGGTTCCTGGAGTGAAACAATTCTACCACATTCTGCCATTACGTTAATTTTTTTTTTTTTAATTTACGTTAAAAATTGTAATGAAAGAAAAAATATTTACGTTTTTCGATCTGGTAATTTCAATTGATATATACGTTTTGACCATTTTTTAGACCGAATGGCATGAAAAAAAAAAAAAATTCTACGAATCAAATTCAAATTCAAAAATACCAATATTTTATTATTTATTATTGTACTGACTTCGATATGGACTCCGGAAAATTTCTGATCTCACGTAACTTATACTATTTTCAAATAGTTGGCTCAAATACATGCATATTCAGATCAAATATAACGCAGACTCAATTTGAAAATCTATTTACTTCACTGAACGCTAATTCGGTGCAGTTGTAGCCATTGATTCGCAGTTATTATGTAATTATAGTACAGGTCGCAATTAGGCGTAAGATTGTATATCTCAACGTTGAGGCAACTATATGCAATATTTTCAGCATAACTATACAAGCCAATATTGAGTTCGACTCGTTGAACTTACGGATTGTAAATATGGTTGACACAACAAATTTTGTTTTGCTATACCTATTATCACAGTTGGAACAATGATAGCAATTTTCGAGCTTGTATGTAGTAGGTCTTACTATAATTTTCATTGACCCTAACTATGGTTCTTACAGTTGTTTCAAGCTTGTAAGTTTTGTTTATACTTCACTAAGGTTTGTCAGACAAAAATCTATGATCGAAACAAAGTTTGGACCATTTTTATTGTATAAGGAACAATCTATTTCGGATCTTTATAGCCTGCAAAATTCCGAGCCTAACGAGGTAAAAAAAAACATCGTTATTCAAAATTTTACCCAGACGCCGTTATCGTCCAGACTATGAGTTGCCATCGGTATAAACATGGCGGCGCTCGTTGCGAGGCATTATAGTCCCAGGCACTATGTGTATCTGTCAGTTCCAGATGAAGAATAAGTTTTCTGTATTCTTTATAGCGAATAAGAAATGAAAATCGTCGAATGACGGTTATCACACTTTCAGTTCTGAATTGTTCATTTGATGAATCGCAATTATTTTTATATTGATTTCAATTAAGTTTACGATTTAGGAAACCGGTTGCTGAAATCGTAACGATTACAAGCATCTGAGAAACGGATCTTGATTCTGAAGAATTATTACTTTTTATCGGTTTTTCCGGTCTCTCCAAGGCTTGCACTCTCGCAGAGAGGAAGATTGTCCCCTTCGTAGGGGCAAAAAATGAATCAGTTCAAATTCAGAATAATTCTGAATAAAAAATTGATATTTCTGAAATGTAGAAGCTGATCGTTATAAGGAGCACGAAAATGTAATTTGTTTTGGTAACGCTTATCAAAAACTAACAATCATTAGTCATTACTAGTATGGCGGAACCTGCGATATCAAATGGATACTGTGATGGACCGTGATAAGGTCCGAGTATTTGAAGCGCCGCCGCGATGTGCAGAGTGAGGACTGCTCGTAGATAGCAGAGATTAAGGGGGCGGCGGGGGGATTTTGTTCCCTGCCCCCGGCACCCGGGTGATATCGGCTCGACCCGGCTATCGTCGACTGTATACAGTCTATAGTCTGGATAGACCCGACAGGGTCAGACCGCTCTGGGACTCCGTATCGTGAACATCATACTACATGCCGATGTCGAACTGATTGACGAGTATATATGTCATAGATACGACAGAGGTCAGTACGTAACCGCGAGTCGTCGATTCGGTACCGAGATACCTACGACCGTGCGATAGAAAGACGTCGATGTCGACGATCAACAGGAGAGATAACATGTTGCATGTACACAGAGTCAACTGGTCACGGGGTGAAAGATAAGGAGTTCAAAGTGCTCCTGTCCAAGTGCATCAGATAAAACGGAGAACCCGGTCCGCGAAAGACACTGAGCATGTTATGTGAGCCACCGCACGCGAGAAATGCCTCGAAATTATGATATGTGAATGTGATCTTGTTCCGCGTTGATAACTCAAGTCTCCTCATCTCCGCCTCCCACCCACCGTGAGAAGAGACCACGCGAATCAGGTGCCAACTGACTGAGAAGGGTCTCAAAAACTAACGTGACTTTGACAAGAAGTGAAGGAAGACGGGTTGTGATCGGTCACTCGATTCGGAACATTTTAATCGCTACCAATTGTCGTCCACGATGAATTGTCACGCCAGTGCCCTGACCCTGCTGATGCTCGTACTGGCGGCTGGTCCAGCTACGGCGGAAAATATGGACACGTTCAGTTCGCCACCAACACAAGTCTTCTGTCCGGATTTGAAACCACAATCGTCCCTCGACTTGGAGCAGGTATAACTCAACTGCATGTCTTTAATTCAGTATACGAACTTGAATTCCGGTCCATTGAAAAAAGGAGCATGAGGATCGTCGGAGGGTCTATTTTTCTCTGAGGTCACCCTTCAGCGTGTGCCGATTGATAGAACGTAGTTGACAAAAAATCGCATACCCGCGTAACGTATTGAGAATCGATGGACCGCCGGGCGCGAGCCCCGAGCCCCTCGCTCGTTGTTTTGAGATAAAATTTCTTACGAATATTGGGAAAATATTTGAAATTTGTCGAAATTCATCTGCGTTACGTACTGGTTTACGGGTATACCTCTACCCGGCGATGTGGAGAGAGATATTTGCCGTCGCGCTTCAACCAAGGGCGAAAGTAATTTATTGACGTTCCGGAACGCGCACGTATCCTCCACCTGTGGGTACCAATAACGTAGCACACACAGCTCCACGCTAATTTTCATCTCCCTGCGATGTACGTCGAACACATATCGGGTACGTGTGGGGAGATGGCGGGATTGGTCTAATCAATTACACACCGAAGACGTCGAGGTTGCTAATAAACCGCAGGATAGGGGGACAGCTAGAGCACTGCTAGAGCAGTGCCGTATGTAGATCGGAGAAAATGAGCGACTGATCTTCAGTCGAGTCAAAGTTTAAACGCGATAAGGGGGTCAATAATGCAGATAGTTGCAACGATGAGGATATAAACGGCGACGTTGAATCCACATAGACTTATGTTAATCAGTTTTTTTTTTGTACAGATAATCAATACTTTCGCTCATCTTGTGGGCAGACTTTAGAAACTTTTAGCATTAAAGCCAAGTAACGAACCTTGCCAAAAGGGAGGGGTTTCAGATTAAGAAATCCTTAAATGGATTAAAACGCCCGATTAGCATCGTACATCATTTGGCGGAAGAAACCCGCCAATAAATAACCCCGAGGCTTGGTTCTGAGGCATTAAGCTGGTGTCGAGAGTAACGAGAAGAAAACCTTACCTTGCCTTCGAAATACAATAACTTTGTGGAGAATATTCGTTTCGGAATAAACGAATTCTAATCTTTACAAAAAGCGGTGAGATGGTAGCCAAACGGAGTAAAAGTGTGTCATTTTGTTCACAGTAGAATCTTCGAAGCTCCGACCGAAGCGATTTTTGATAAAACAACAGACGGCTGAAATATCGAATGTGATGTTTAATAAATTTCAAGACACGTATCTGAATGTTTTTCAAAAATGAAAGGTCAGATCCAAAACCCGTTCCGTGAGGGCTTACAGGTATAATAGCGAATGAATTCCAAATCGATTGATTACTGAGAAATCGTCGTGGCCGTTGTTCACTTATTATCGGCGCTCTTCGCAAACTCTACTTTCGCGGTGTCAGAGGCCAGAATTTTCTGTAGGTACTTTCGAACTCCGCTTACCAAACTGTGTTTTTTTCTTCTTCGATTCTCGTACCTTCTTTGAAGGCGAAGTACGCAGATCTCCGTTGTTACCACACATCCCCTTAAATTTCAATTGACGCGCATCGAAGACGTCAACCGGTACAAAAATAATCCCAAGGGCGAATCTCGCCCCTGCTGTAATATCCTTCAGTCTTTATTGATACACAGATAACTGGAAAATGGTACGTGGTCGAGGTCGTCAGGCATAAAGTCGACCCGATGCGGCCGACGATGCGAGAAGTCGTCATCGAGACGTGCCCCACGGTCAAGGTGCGATTAACCAGCCCCTGGAGTCTTGGCCTCCTCTGGACCGAGAAGGTGGGCACTCTCGACTACTCCCTTAGTATACCGGACGCTCGCCGGGCTCCCGGTTTTTGGAAATCGAGGGAATTACAGAACGGTAATAAAGCAAACGCTGCATCTCTGGTAGCAAATTTATCCGGCTTTACCAAAATGCAATGCTTAACTGGCCAGTAAGACTCAGACCTTCCCTAGACTAGACAAACTACTCCAGATCTAGGAAAGAAAACTGGGTTTCTGGAAAGTGACCAGCTACCTTCACCTCGTAGCAGTAGCTGGCCAATTTTCAGACACAAGCTGTCGCTGAGGATAATACGAGTATGGTAATTTTTTGTCATCTCAGGAACGCTGGTCACTCCGAACTACATCCATTTCACCGGTACGGTGCAGGTGATGAAGGCTGTAAAGACTCACATGGTGCTGACGTTCTGTTACGAAACCCCGGACAATCAGCTGTACTCGATGCTACTCGCGAGAGAGCATCATCTGCCGAGGAGCGACGCTGAGGGGGTGCGGAGTCTGTTGAACAGACGCGGAGTGACCATCGTCAGCGTACAGAAGTCCTGCGTTAACGCGGGTAGCAGCGACGTGGCGCTGCGGATGATGGTGTTGGTTGCTGCTCTCGCGACGGTCACCCTGACGGCGACCCAAACTGGATTTGGGATTTAAAGTTGGTAGTGGGTATGGAGATGGGTAGAGCGGGATGTAGAGGGATTTTGGGATAAAAGTTGAAAGATAAATTAGGGCGTGTACCGTATAATATCATAATCGAGCTTGTTAACCGCGTCTCACAGTTGGCGGTACGAATTACATATCTGCAGTCTTCCGAGCAGTGACTCAAGACTTTGACGCACACGAGATGAATCATGAATTAGGGTTTGTCTACGTTCGACGTCGAAGTCGACACCCTGTACCTATTTTATTAGATGCCACCGCCCACAAGAATTAACGGGTGACTTGGTTTTTGTTTGGAGATTCAAAGTATTGATCAATCACACAGCATTACAGATTTTGGCACATTTTTCTTCCTGCCAAAACAATTGTTAAAATTGAACAAATACCTGTGCTTGATGTCTGTGGCCGAATTCAGAAAACGCGAATTTTGCGAATTTTTAGAAACTTCAAAACGTAGAAGTTATGGAAATGAATTGAAATTCACGAATTTCGCATTTTGGCTTACGGATGCATGCAGCGAGCACGTTTGAAGCACAGGGGCATCTCAGTGCAACAAACTCTTGACTTTGAGTCCCACGTACAGTGCGCCAATGTGAAATTGAATCATCCTTCGAGGGTAATTGAGTGTTTCACTGTCCGTCTGACAATTGACGATCCAACAATTCTTTCGCAACAATAATTCCAGCAATTCACAAACAAAACTCAAGTTTCTTCTTTTTTCTTCAAATTTCCAATCCTGGTTGAAATTCGCAAAAAAATTGGGTGAATTCTGGATTCAATAACTTCGCGACAGAGGCACGTGGTTCCATCATTGTTCGATAAGTGTGCTTGAAAATGAAACGTCAGCTTTAATGAAGAATACACAGTCTCATTCAGAATTGGAATATTTCACAGAGTCAATCCTTGTCAGAACTGAAATCGAGAGTTCCTCATTCATTTTTACGGCTCAAATTTTCGTTCATTGTTCTCAATTTGTTATTTAAATTGGGGTAAAGTTTTTTTTTACTTCGCATTCATCATTTTTATTTCGTTTACTAGTATTCCGATTCTCAATTTATCAACATCGACTAATAATTTCCTACGTGCAGTTATAAAAATTTATCAAAATGCATATTTTTTTGTGGGCAGGGGGCATGAGGGATGCGTCTCGGGAAAACGATGGATTCTAGAAGCAAACTACGTGGCGTGGTAATTTTTATGAGCAGTAGGCATTGACACATATCGGAAGTGCGAATGATCTACACAATTTGTTTATTGTGTAATTTCGTTCCAAGTAAATTACATCAGTGCATGGAGCTGAATTCTAAATTGCAGCGAGGCGTCTATTCATGAAAATTCCTCTACAATCGCGTATTATAGTCGATGCGACCAGCACGACCCATGACAATAGTTTCTTGTTACGATGACTAACCCATTCGCAGCTTCCCGGCCCTCTCACGTGGGTAATTGTAGACGGTGAGTGCCAGCAATTGGCGGGAGTAAACCAGCCAAATGTGTTTTCAACGACAAGACTACCTACACGTATATCTACCAAATGCGAGTGTAATAAAACTGAGCAAGCTGCGAATGGATCAGTAGACTCTAATTTAAATGAGAGAATATTTATCACTATTCGATGTTAAAATATAGATATATATATATATCTGAATGTTTCAATAAATGTGATTATAATATAAAAATCCACCTGTCCACCTGTGTCATCTCTTATAATCCGCCTACGCCGCAGCCTCAGTCTACAGCGTGGTTTAATTTAAGGAGCGTAGCGTATCACGGAGTTGGACAGTTGTTGTAGGAGGAAGAACGGAGGGTTCAATAATAATTAAGGTTAATTCCGCAATTAACCCCTCCCGCTTCCCCTCACATTCTCGCGGTCGGGCTCGGAGCATATTCACTATCTCCGTCCTTCTCTTGTGCACGGTTCTCCACTCAAACCCCGCTAACGTCTTTCTGCGGGTACATCACGAGTTCCCAGAGCATTAATAAACCTTATCTCCACCTTAGCCCTTCGCCTCTCGCCCCTCATTTTTCGCATCCGGATCACTGATCGACGTATACGCTGCAGTGTATCTGCGGTATTACTTGTAAAGTGCCCGTGACAAGTGGGAGTCGTCGTGAGGCGGCTCGTTAATGCGGGTTGAACGGTAATTACGAATTTAAATGTCTATTGTAACTCCAGCGGCTCGGTAATCTTTACGCTAAATTTTTAAACTCTGCTGGCATATTGTCACATCCGGCGCAACCCGAAACCTTCTTTAATTTCGGACCATGTGAAGCTACGCAATGATCGTCGAGCTGTGGCGAATTAGTGGCAGCAAAGAATGTGCTCACGCCTCGACGGAGCGAAACTTTAACCACGTGGAAATTTGAAATATCCTCCACCCTCGCGGATGAGGCGTTTTTGGGGGACTGGGGATAAACAGGCTCGTAATCTTAGTCAGTCCTATAAGTTATATATTAATCTTGATTATAAATAAAATACAACACATGGCAGGAGGGAGGGATATTGTGGGGAATCAAAGTCTTCTATAATTGTCCCGCTGTTGGCCACGGTGTCCGGAAACGACGGTGGAATAGAGAAACGGCACGACCGAAGCAAGCGCCAAACACAAGCCTATAATGGGCCTGTACCACACCCAGGCAAATCCAATTACCAGTAAACTGATGGACATTGAAACGGACACGTTTACGGACTCTATGGCAATCACTCCGCACAAAAATGTTGAATTCAGGACCAGTGTGCGTATTATGTTAGCCAGGCAAGTGGCGGCTAGAAACAACACTAGCCATCCCAGACCCCTGTGGGACGGAAAGATAAATTAACACTGTGCATAAAAATTGGACATCAATTCTACGTGTTGTTTTTTTGCATTGTTACAACACTTTGAATATTTGCCCAATTTTATATATAAAATTGCTAATTATTCCGCGAAATCGCCGGTCATCGGGAAATCAGCTGTACACACAAGGCTAAAGTTAGTAGACCTTCAATTATGAGCGATTGAAGAGGACATAGGAAATGTAGCAAACCTTATAGCCCATGTGCGCCAATAGTTGTGGACGTGTTCCATGTGGAACATTTGGTCAACTGATATCTTCTCTCTTCTCTGTAGCAAAATTTCTTCACCATGAGTGGTCGTGTACGGAACAATCGTCCCATCCACTTGCATCCCGACCACTGAGTAAACGTCCTCGCTTTTTCCAGCGTAAGAAAACTGTATTCTTATATCTCCGACCTGTTCAGATATATTGAATGAGATCAAAGCAGTTCATCACGCATCACTGTGACAACAAATACCTGCGGATTCCACAAATCTGCGCTGTGGTAGTAGAGCCCGGAATGCAACTTGATGTCTCTACGTTCTGGCCTCTCGTCGCCAGTAACTTCGACGAAATCGTTGAATTTCTTCTTCAACTCATCGCCCAGAGTCAATGCTCCGATTCTGACATCGTTTGCGATTTGTATTTGACTCTTGACCAACATAACTTTAGGATTATGGTGACCTGTCCTAATGTCGAACTGATCAGAGTCCACGAGCTTGTCTTTCCACTCTGTGGTATAGTAGTAATGCTTCTCGTCGTCGGTAACTCCGCCGAAACTACCATGAAACGATAGCATGAGCTATAAATATTGCACGCCTGTAGGCATAGTCTGGCGACGTTTGGAGCAGAGATTTGGATAAAACGACCCAGAGATCTTTACCTTACCTACGTTCCTCTTCAATTTCAATCCACTGATACATCTGCACCCTTCTTTTCAGCTTCACGCTGGCCATCACGACCCCGTAATCGGGTTCTGTGAGCGGCTCCAAGACCCTCAGAGGACCGGAAAAATGAACTAGCCTCCCCTGATGCTCGGGCAAAACTTTTCTCACGTTTGACAGCGATATCACATTGTGCAGAGCCTCGTCCAGCGAATGGGCCGTCCTGACTGCACGACCCTGTGATCAATGGGAATGAGAGATTGTCGTGGTGATAGATTCGGGGGTTTGCGAGTATCCTACTTCGTTCCAAAATAGCAGGCACATCCCGGCCGCGAATAATATCGATCCAATGATGGCCGTGAGCCAGGACTCCTTGAACTGCTCGGCAACGGTCATCGGCGTGTGAATCGGACCGATTTGTCTACTGCTGGCTCTGTCCCGGCGAGGGTGTTCCGCGTCTCCGCTCCGGGGCTGTCCGTTTTGCTGTATTATATATCGCAACAGGTTGAACAAACCGCGAATAGACATCGAGGTGAAAGCAGAGGCTTACGTTTGTGCGGTACATCTCGATAGCGGCGGATCACTTTTGGAGTCACGAACTTCCTCCAAGAATCGCATCACGGGGTGCCGTAACTTTGGAAATTTGACATTCTTGAGTACAGAATGCAGAGGACGTGTGACCAACCATTTTCGACAAAGCGTGGGCACCGTCGGAATCACTTCTAAGAGCCGAATCGACCCGGTCAATATCACAGGCATCCCGCTTCTCATTCTCTTACCTACAGTCGCTTAACTCCGAAACGCTGTGGCTGTAATAGTGTTGAAAGTGGGCTTCAGCTGTCATCCCAGTGCCACTTCATAAGGTTAGAAATGGTAAGTGACGTAGAGAAATAATGAATCAAACATTCAAGCAATGCGCTTATGTTGACGACAGACAATGATTAGAATGCCATTTATCGTTACTGCAGTCTCTACCTGCGATAACATTCAGCGCTCCATCCACTAGTTGCACGAGACATTGATCTAAAGTCTGTTTATGATACACCCGTTACTTGTTCAGCCTCCGACAGTATGCCGAGGGTGTGCTAATCGATTGCCAAACTGCAACGCAGGGGTTGATATATTCAGCCATGAAGGGTCATCGAATTCGATGATAGCCGAGAACAGCGTGAAGACAGGGATAGAGCTAGTCACAGGACTGACGGTCAGCTGAAGTCTCTCTTCCGAGTGCTTCCCTTGGTTGAACAATGAAAAACGGTTTTTTGCAGGTTTCAAGTACCGACGGACTACCGGCCAGGTTGTGCGCCGACTGCAATGAGAAGCTGAAAGGATTTCTGGCCTTTCGTACGCAGCTATTAACGTCCGTGCGAATTTTTCGCGGGTCTGGTTACACCTCTTCGAAGTCCAGCCGTTTGGACAACGACTGTCTAGTAATCACGCCGGCACCTGCACCCGAAGAATTGGAGATCGATGACAACGAATCGAACAACATCAACGTTGGCGAAGACGTTGAGTCTGAAATCGACGTGTGTTCGGGTGAGGACGACGAAGTCCTTGAACTTGATGTGCAGAGGAAGAGGGATGAAATTTACGAGATTGAAAGCTCCGGGGAATCGGACATTCAAGTCTGTGACTACGCAGATCCGACGGAGCTGTAATGCGTTCAGCCTTCGAAGTCATGAAACTTTACAAGTGTATACGCAAACCTAGTATATGTATCAGAGCGCGAACGGAATATGGCGGTTTGTTTACATAATTCATTATCTTATCTGTTCAATATTCATGGAAGAACTGTTGCAAGAGTGTTTGGATGTGTCAGCGAAAAAAATGGGCTGATAACGCGAACGTTAAGAGAGCTGTCTTTTGGTGCTGCTGTGAATTTGTGGAACCTGGATTCACCCAATCTGGGAATTTAAACTCACTTTCAAATACGTAGCCATGTTTTCCACCGTGTTGCGATTCACCCAGCCGCTCCTCAAAACGTGAGAATATCATGCTTCGAAGATTCTCAAGTTTGAAACCAATCAACACACGTGTATCGTTCGATCTATTTGCAGGCCACGCTATGGTCCAACCTCGTGGGTTGATCGCGGACTCTCGTTATCAGTACCGCGTCACGACAGAAGGCTGAGCAAGGTGGGTCTATTTATCTATATATATATGGGCAATTTCACCAATTATCAACCGATGTTTGGGCCCGAAAAAATCGATTTGCCTCAATTTTTTTCGACGCATTCTGTGAACCAAGATCGGTAGATTCACCAAGTTTCAGCCAAATAGGACTTACCGTTCACGAGGAATACGATATTCAATTTTTAGAACAACATTTTTTAACGCATTTTTGACGTACTTCCAACGTCACAATAAAAATTCGAAAAAATACGTTTTTTATGTGAAAAACTCTCAGCTTTTCGAATTCATTTTTTATTTTTCACTAACTCTGCTAAAACCAACTCAAAATCACGTTTTTTAACGAAATACAGCGATTTCTCCTTGTGCTCAATGTTTTATTATTCGTTTGAATTTTTATTTCGAAAGCTGAGATTTTTTCAATAAGAAACCGATATTTTCAGAGTGGGACGGCTACGTGATCGCATGTGAGATACGATTAACCCCTTGGCAGTGATGCGAAAATGGGATTTTCGTGCCTTCTTGTGTTTGAAAAAAATGTGCATATATTTATTATAATCTCAGTATTACGGTTTCTGAAGTCACTGAATCCGAATCTGAAATCAGATTTCCAAAATTCAGAATGGCGGATCCAATACGGCGGAAGCAAATTCGAAAAACAGTTTGATTCCGATGAAAGTGCGTATCTTGAATTTTTCGAGGTCGCTAAATCCCGAGCTGAATCCGAATATGACATCAGATTTCCAAAATTCAAAATGGCGGATCAAATCTGGCGGGAGAAAATTTCAATGAACATTTTTTTCAAACACAAAAGTGGCACGAAAATCCCATTTTCGCATCACTGCCGAGAGGTTAATCGTATCTCACATGCGACCACGTAGCCGTCCCACTCTGAAAATTTGGGTTTCTTACTGAAAAAATCTCAGCTTTCGGAATAAAAATTCAAACGAATAATAAAACATTGAGCACAAGAAGAAATTGCTGTTTTTCGTCAAAAAAACGTGTTTTTGAGTTGGTTTTAGCGGAGTTAGTGAAAAATAAAAAATGAATTCGAAAAACTGAGTTTTTCACGTAGAAAACGTATTTTTTCGAATTTTTATTGTGACGTTGGAAGTACGTCAAAATTGCGTTAAAAAATTTTGTCCTAAAAATTGAATATCGTATTCCTCGTGAACGGTAAGTCCTATTTGGCTGAAACTTGGTGAATCTACCAATCTTGGTTCACAGAATGTGAGGAAAAAAATTGAGGCAAATCGATTTTTTCGGGCCCAAACATCGGTTGATAATTGGTGAAATTGCCCATATACATGGGGCTGTCCACGTCATTTCACGTTTTTCTATTGTTGTACTTGCTTTAAAACCTTTTTCTGAATTTTTTCAGATTAAAAAAAATCTCTTTTCGAGTTATGATTTCTTTTCGACCGAAAAAAAGGACCATTTTTTAAAATCTGAAAAAATTCAGAAGAATGTTTTAGAGCAAGTACCTACAACAATAGAAAAAATTATTAAGCAAATCAAAGAAGTTGCGGTCACGAGCCTAGGTGAATTGACGTGGACAGCCCCACATACATATTTATCTTCGATCTCGGCGTAGCACTCAACATTAATTGGAAAATTTGTAAAATCGTCGTAGATCCTAATCGCCAACAGAGGCGAGATCGCGTGTCGTATAGTCAGAACGGCAAAGAAGCTTGGAGTGCAGACCGTAGCCGTGTACAGCGACGCGGACCGTGACTCTATGCACGTTGATTTAGCGGATGAAGCCTATAATATCGGACCTGCAGAATCGACCAAAAGCTATCTCAGGCAGGAGGCAATCATTGACGTCGCTAAGAGGTCGAATTCGCAAGCTATACATCCCGGCTATGGATTCCTCTCGGAGAACACAGAGTTTGCCGAACTGTGCCAAACCGAAGGGATTATATTCATCGGGCCCCCAGCCACCGCGATCCGGGACATGGGCATCAAAAGCACTTCCAAGGCCATCATGGACAAGGCCGGCGTACCCATAATCAGAGGTTGGTCCAATTGGTAATTAGAAATTAGAGGCAGGCAGTATATTTTCACGATGTCAACGACGCAGGGTATCATGGAAACGATCAATCCAACGACAGGCTGATGGCGGAGGCGAGAATCATCGGCTTTCCCTTGATGATCAAAGCCGTCAGAGGCGGCGGCGGCAAAGGCATGCGAATCGCGGCTACCGAAGCCGACTTTCTGCCAGCCCTAGACGCCGCGAGGACGGAATCTGCTAAATCGTTCGGCGACTCCGCGATGCTGTTAGAGAAATATGTAGCAGAGCCCAGGCACGTCGAAGTACAAGTCTTCGCGGACCAGCACGGTAATGCGGTCCATCTCTTCGAGAGGGACTGTTCCGTCCAGAGGAGGCATCAGAAGATCATAGAAGAAGCTCCCGCGGTTTGTAGACGAGCATTCCGCCGCTTTTTCCAAGGATTTGATTTTTCATCTTCGATCATATCCAGCCAGGTATTTCGTACGATTTGCGAATGGAACTGGGAGCGGCGGCTGTGAGAGCGGCGAAGGCTGTTGGCTACGTGGGCGCTGGGACGGTGGAGTTTATCCTGGACCGTCACACGCACAGTTTTCACTTCATGGAGATGAACACGAGACTGCAAGTCGAACATCCGGTGACCGAGGCGATAACTGGCACCGATCTGGTCGAATGGCAGCTTAAGGTGGCCGCCGGTGAGCGGCTACCGCTCACCCAGGAGCAGATACTACTAACGGGTCACGCTTTCGAGGCGAGAATATACGCCGAGGTAATTCGATGCCCTGTCATAACCACCGTGGATCATGTAATCGTCTTTATCACCCACAGGATCCTAACAGCGGATTTTTACCCGGTGCCGGACCTTTGCTGCATGTCACAACTCCGGAACCGTCCAGCGACGTCAGAGTCGAGACCGGGGTGCGGCAGGGTGACCAGGTCTCGGTACACTACGATCCGATGATAGCGAAGTTGGTTGTGTGGGGAAAGGACAGAAGCGAAGCTCTGGGAAAACTTGAGGCTAAGCTTTCAGAGTACAACGTGAGTGCTGGAGGTGATTAATTTTTTTGGGCTACGTCAATCAGTCCTTATTCCCCGTTGATAGATCGTCGGCGTGGAAACGAACGTCGATTTCATCAAGGATCTTGCCCGACATCCGAAGTTTCAGAGCGGAGATGTCCACACTGGTTTTATAGAAGAGAATCACGATTCTCTTTTCCCGAATATCAACGTCACCGAACAGACACTGACCCAAGGAGCTCTGGCCTTGATTTTGGAAGAAGATTTATTCTCTCCCAAGGACGCCCTCGGCTTTAGCCCGTTCACAGCAAACCCTGGACTCAGATTGAACCACGCCCTCGAGCGGAGGTTCGATTTTGTTGTCAGCGGAAAAAACCATGCGGTCGACGTGAGGTACGTAGCGCCAGGTCGATTTCTTATGAAGGCAGACGACGGCCCGTGGAATAGTGTGAGCGGGTCGGCGACCAGAAAGAACAACGTTTTCCAACTCGATTCAGAGATCGACGGAGTGAAGACGAAGGCCCGGGTTGTAAACAGCAAGGGGGAACTCTACCTGTTCACGAATGTATGTTGGGGCTTATGATTGATGACATATGAGTATCCAATATAGCCGAGGGAAATGAGTTTGTAATTTTTATTCGAAAGGAGCGAAAGTGGCAGCTGTCTATACCGCCGCCGAAATTCGTCAGCGCGACATCAGGCAGTGCATACGGTGCCATCGGTGCCGCGGTGAGCCCCATGCCCGGCATTGTCGACAAAGTGCTCGTCAGCCCAGGCGATTCCGTTCGGAAGGGTGACCCGCTCCTGGTTATCGTAGCCATGAAAATGGAGGTGAGATGATCCAACGCAAACCCGGAAGTCTCAGATCTAATGATTTTAAATTTTCACTCAGCACGCGATCAAGGCTTCCTGCGACGGTCTGGTCGAGGAGGTACTCTGCACGGCGGGCGACAACGTTCCCAAGAACAAACTCCTCGTCAAGGTCAAAGAAACGGAAGGAGGAATCTAAGAGGAAGATCTAGCCAAATTGTTGTCATATTTTTTTATAAATGCTACAGTGCCTTGCCACAAAAGGTGTTTCGGATATTTTTCCTCTCCCTTTCCCTCCCCGTCCTCGCCGAGAAGACTCGCAGAGTTAAGCCCGTGACACAAGAAAAGCCGTGAGCCGTGTGCGGCATCACCTACAGGCGTTACGGCAGCGGCCCGACCACTCACACAGAGCGCGGACCAATCACGTACGCGTGTGAGTGTACGGACGACCTGTAGGTGATGCCGCACACGGCTCACGGCTTTTCTTGTGCCACGGGCTTCACCTACAGGCGTTACGGCAGCGGCCCGACCACTCACACAGAGCGCGGACCAATCACGTACGCGTGTGAGTGTACGGACGACCTGTAGGTGATGCCGCACACGGCTCACGGCTTTTCTTGTGCCACGGGCTTTATTTGCATCGTAGTAATCAATCTTGACGTGACTCTGGCACGTAATTAACGCCGCCTTCACGTAATCGATCATTTTACGTATAATAGGGTATAGTGTCCATGGATTATACACAGGCGACTGATATACTCAGTGTCTGTGTACGGGGGTCTATTGTAGCTCGCACCTGGCACTATCTCCTTCTCATTCTCACTCTCAGACTTTGCTCCCCATTGGCATTTCCACTTAAAGCGAATAAAACTATACTGTTACCACTAGCTCGATGGCGTGCCACGAAACGTATCCCGCCGATTGGTATTGTTCGAACTTGAAACTTTCTTGGCCCAATCAAAGTCTTGGTGAAATCAAACGCCGGAACATCACGTGTAGTCGAAGAAATTTCAATTCAACTATAAACTCCTCCGTCGAAGCTTCCGTATTTTTACCAGCCGTATGCTCGTCTCCTTGCAGACGCTGCAGGTATGGTACCACGTGTTTAATCGCGTATGCATGTGTACCCACACTGAAAGGAACGGTTGAAGAAACTTCGGGGTGTGTCGGGGCGTAGGGGTAGTTGGTAACAATTACCACCTAAATCCGAGCCGCGTGGCGCCTGCCTGTCAGTCAACAACTCTGCGCCCTGCTTGTCGGTGCGGACTCTGTCGAGGGAAAACTTCATCCAAGCCTCAAGAATGAATCGCGGAGTTGGATGGTTCGATTTTTAATTAAAATTCTGACCAAGATCGCGACGCAATATATATCAGGACGGTGATGATACTTTGACCTTGACTATGTGCAATCAGTAAAGCCAAACTTCCACCTCCAAAGTTTATAATCAATTCTGTACACACGGATAATTCTCCATCAAATCTTGCAGCGGTCTCATGTACAAACGCAATCCCCAGGGATGGATTTTCTGAATGATTATCTTCCAAATTGAACAGTCAATAATCCCGTGATTAGCATTATGAGCAGTGATCGGGAATCAACGAGTCGCGAGCGAAATGATAACAGAAGAGTTCCGACGAGGGTCACGGCCATGCAACATGTGAATAAAGACAAGCCGACTTATCTAAGAGACAGAGGTAATTATAGGCAAAATGCAATACCCATTCGTTCAACGTGTTGCCGTAAGTGCATACAACGGCAAAAGGTAGGCATGAGTATAATTCGCGCGTGAGAACGTGCCGTAGCTCGTTTCGGAGCGTGTTGGTATGTAAACTGGTAGTGAATAATTATAGAAATAAAAGTGTCACCTGCACAGTCTTGTTCCCAACCGTAATGAGTATAATTTATAGCATAGAGTGTAAGGTGTATCATCACTGTGTCCAAGATGCACGATCTGTCAAGTAGCTGTGTCGAGACAGTCACGACAGCAAATATGCTCAATCTAGGTGTAAACGAGCACGCGCGAATGGTCACGCCCGTGGACTCGTGCATATTTAAAGGTACCGATTTCAGCACGCGATGTAGGAATTCTGCCTTTACACTCTGGACAATATTGGGTTGCGTGTATGGGAGGAAAGAAAAGAAGAAGAATTGCAATTCAATCGGTCTAAATCGGGGTTCGAATCGTATATTACCTGCTGTATGCGATAATGTATACATACCGTATATCGCGATAAGGGGTAATACGTTTCCGTAGAATTTCTAGCAATCAGCCAGAACACGTGGGAGTTCCGACGCCAAGTTCCCCACGATCATTCGATTCGCCTACTGAGCGGATTACGGAGGAACACGCTAGCCGAAACCCTTCTTACAAATCTACCTATAGATCTATTATTCACCGGGCTCATAATGCACTTCACTCAATTTGATGTGGGTTTAAGTTTCGTGGACTCGTGAAAGTAAGCTTATAGAACATCAGAGTTCAGGCCAGCCCATTTCAAAGTCCTCTAACTTTGCGAAAAAGGCACTTAAAAAGTACATAGGTTGCTTTGGGTTGGCCTAACTGTGGAAGTTAACATCAGATCAGACGTTGAAGACTGATTCGTCTTCAGATTCGTGCTTCAACAGTTCTTCATTTCCATTTAGTACAAAGTTACAGAAGTTTGGAATGTCACGAAATAACGGTTTGGCCCGTTGAGCAAGCATAACAGGTAGACGATTATAGTGTACAGATCAATTATCAGAATTGTAGTCTACGGACGTTACTGGGTCACGTCGGAACCAGAACGGCTGATATGTAAACTGGGTGGTGTGTATAGGTACAGCAACTCGCGAATTGACACCACTACGAATTACACGGTTTCGTGCAGATTAGCTCGGGGTGTAGCGGTCTATAACACCCAGGATGTCCGGGCGGCTCATTAAGCCCGAAACTTTGCAGTTTGCACGATCAACGGGTTGGTATAAAACCGCGACCATTGCTGGATATGATTACAATCGGTGCGGTACCATCACCCCGAACGGAACCACCCTTCGTTCAACTCTCGTACGTCATCAAGTTCTTTATACACGGATAGGTACATACAGAGTATACTACGCAAGTATGTAATTTTTAAAGTTAATTCGATAGCGATTTTCGATTGAATCAATGTTCTTGTCGACCCGCGTCACCAGGTGTGCAGATTTGATGTCAGAACCGGACGATCATCCCCAACCAGGAGGTCTGGTTTTTCAAATTCAGTGCCATGCGTCCAATATCTGTCTCACACGGAAATTCTCTTCTTCCAGAAAGGGTCTTGTACCCACGGAGCACCAGAACCCTGGCCAAGGTTCCAGTCATCGGGGGAACTCCCATAACCGAAGAAATGTGCATGGTACGTTCGACTTTGTAATATACCGTGTAGTATTCACAGATAGCCCATTGCAGGCACTTAGGCAGGTGGTTTTCGGCTCCTGTGCGAGTCCTCCAAGGGGAGAATGGGCGAGAACGGGATTGACGCTGAGGCCTGGAGCTCAGGGTATGGCTTTCGGTCTGAGAGCGGCGAGGAACGCGACCCGGAGCCTCGTCACTGCCGTGCAAGCAGTGATGCTGAAGCACTATCTATTCAAGACCGGGGGTAGACATGAGACGAGCTTTCCTGCACCAACGCCGTCCGAAACGTAAGTGAGTACCCAGGACTTTAGTCCAACCACCTAATGCGTTGTTCCCGCAGGCTGTTGAAGCCGAATCACGAGAGGCAGGTGGAAGTGTTGAGTCTGTCGATAGCCGAGGTGATATGGAGATGCGGCGGTGGCGATGCGACAAAAGCCTGCGGCTCGACCGCGAATATCGCCTCCGGCGGTACCGCTACCGCCATCTCGGTGCCCAAGGCGATCGCAGTTCTGCCGCAGGAGACACCATACGTTCAGCACAGTGTGCAATACTTTCAAGATGGGATAACCGAAACGGTATGGTTTGTAGAGTAGATTCTGTACCCTCGACCTCGTCTGTGATCAGATTAATGATAGTCTATACCCACAAAAAATATAGCTGCGCGTCTACGAGTTCCTGAGTCTCGACGATCTCCAGATATTCGTAAAGCGGTATCTCTACTTGGTACGTGAGATTACTCGGCCATCATAATTCAACGCGACCTTCTATAAATCATATCGTTTCAGTTCCATGATGATGGAGGACCGGGGGCGAACATCCTCCTCTACAGCGCGGTGCTATCCCGGGGACTCGTCAAGTGAGTACGACTGATACTCGGCTGATATTGACCTTCATAATTTCTCTGAAATATTTCCAGAATCCGAAGTGACTTGGAAGATCCGAAGGCCTCGATTCTTGGAGGATGTCTCGAGGAGGGGCCACTCAGCATCTCGACCTTGCTACTGACTGGAAGGTGTTCCCCCAATCTTCACAATGGTGTGCTCCACGTTGGCGACGAAAACACATACGTGAGTAGACGAGCTCCATAGCTATATTTGTTCGGATCTTCATAGCATAAATGCTACAACACTTGTCTATTCATGATTGGCTTTTTCTGCAACTCTTCAGGCTGTGCCTCGATGGGGTGTGCTGTCTAGGAGTGAAGTGGGCATCTTAGTGCACGAGGGCGACGGCACAGAGGCCGACAAGCAGCCCGGATCGAGGCTGAAGACTCCGAGTCTACCGATCTGGCTGACCTTGTGCCAGGGTCACTTCGGAGTATTGTTCAACACGAATCGGGAGCTGTTGCGGAACTACCACGCGGAGCGGAGGTGAGACAGGGTTACGGGGAAAGCTGTACGCCTGTAAACGTTGGTGGTTTCAGATTCGAAATCCAGTATTACACCTGTGGCGGTAGTTATGCTACGTTGACCGTTGACACGAGGGCGCGGCAAGACGCTGCTCCGGACAACGGCGCCTGCAGGGATCAGGACCAGGTCATCGACGTGGTCGCGACTCCCTTGGAGAAGTTGATCCACACAAAGTTCGTAAGACTAACAGGTTGGCGGGTTATTGAAAGATTGTCATGAGATCATTTTCGCAGGTGGCAAGACGCTCAGATCCAGTGGAACGGCACCCCAGTCCTCTAGATCCCCAGCTTCGTGGTAGAATAAATATGCGAAATGCTCGCAATCCATAGATCTGATTAGTCGAGAAAGCTGCTTAAACACTTCGCAAAGCCAATTAATGTATACTAAATATAGGTTTATGTTAATGTTGAAAGGTGGTGATAAGTTTATAGTGTCGTGACGTTGTTGTGATATATGTGTAGGATATAATAGGCTAATAAAGTATGTGTTGACATTGAAACTCAAACGACTATCTGGAGTAAGAAAGCCCTACCTAACATCCCACAATTAGGATCGTTACTTTTTATTATCTCGCCCACTCCCGCGGTTCACTCTCTATACTCTGAGTCTAATTGCCCCGTTGTACTCGGAGATAGAAAGAGTACAGGGTTGCCCATTTAGCCTAATTATAACCGCGGCCCATAATAACTCGATTTTTAATTAATATTACAAAGCAGACACGGTGCTTAGAGAAATCCCATTGTTCCCGGTTATGGCTATACCAGCTCGAAGACAAGTTTATGAGAACTGGGTTGATTCCGTTTCATTTGAAACTTAGCAATCGCATCAGCTCTGGTAGCTAAGAAGCAGGGATCATTGGGTACGACGACTAGATCATCAAACCATGAAATAACTACTTCGTCACGGTCATCCGTGAGAAAACATCTGCCTGCAGATCGAATCATAAAATAACCAATAATCGATGATATTTGCTCTAGATTTGCACCGATCGATCCCGTCTGGTGGGTGGAAAGGAAAAAAAACTGGAGCACGTGTGATCATCCTGTGGAGCAGGTTGGTATACTATCTGGACGTAGTGGACGAGAAATTATGACGGTTGATGGGTGCGTTACGGGCTCCCCCCATTGGAACACCTGTCGTACGGCCCCGCCGGCCGTAGCCCCACTTCCTGCCGTGCTGTATACCCGCGTACCCCGTAGTCCTGGCTCACTATCCGGTCTGCTGTTGTTTTGTAAAGTACCAGAGGTGAAGACCTTCACTGGTTCTCACGACTCGAGGAGATACCCGGTCAAGTTTAATTGTCAAGAATCTGTGTGAGTAATGATATAACAAAGTGCCGAAATCGTGACGGTGAAAATAGAAAATAATTTCCGCCTACCTAAGACGCTGTAAAAACTAGGATATACGGATTAATAATTATGTGCGTTGCTCAACAACCCCTGAAACCCCGAACGGCGAAGCGGGTATAATCGATTGTAACGATTCCGCGCCGATCCATGGACATTTCGAGTTTATTTCACCGTGGTGAGTACGTTATTTAATACGGAGAAATTTCGTTAGACCGGCGAAATGAATTCTTCCGGTTCCGTACGTATAACAATGGAGCTGATGCGAGATTCTGATAAAATAAATGTCTTGAGTATATCGAACGATATGTAGGACGCGGTGTAGGTCGGTACACTTACGGTGAAGAAGGGACCGCGTCCACGCCGTCACGGTCAACCTCCCTCGTCCACTCGTGATTCGAGAAATGACGAGGGAGAATGAATCAACGAGGAAACGTCACGATTGATCAAACTAAACCGTGTTGATCTGAATCTTGTAACTTTCGATGTTCGCCTGAAGGCGCGGATTAAATATATCATCTTGACGGGACAAAGAAAGGAACAAACGAGGCTTAAACAGAGCGAAGAGTGAAGTGAGATAAGAGAAAAAGGCCTTTGACGGCGTTGACTGCGTATTCTAGTTAACGATAATTAAAGAAGGAAGAAATGTGAACAATTGAAAAGGAACACATTCGCAGTGTGCCTTATGCGGATACGGGAATATGCCTACATGGTCTTTGTATACGTATCGGTGTAACAAAGTTTCACCGCATGCTTTCTAGCCACGCGTACTTCCCTCTACAATACCATCAACTTAAAGATACACGTAGATAGGTGTAAAAAGTTTGGCTAATTGCGAGCTCTCCGAGCCGCCGCGGTTCTATACTTGCGCGACAACTGATCGAGTTATACCTACGGTAGTTGCATTAGTCAAATAGTGTTATATTCTGACCAACAGATGATTGAAGAACGATTTGTACCCCTGGATGGAGACCTCGATACGACATGGAGGTAGATATCCTGTTAAAGATTGTTATCACGTTGCTCCATTACCGGATCGTCCAGCCTGCCTCCGCTCAGCGTAAGTTCGACGGTTTACACTGTTCTATCTTCGATAGTAATTTTCCTTGCACCGTATAATGGGCATAAAGTGGTTAACTCCGAATCGCAATAACGTTAATATTATACCTAGCTGTAAAAAAGACTACAGTTGTCTAGAAATTGCATGCGCCGGTATCTGCAATTAGTTATGGTTAGCCGATCGGTTCTCGGAGCGATTAAAAGCTCGAGGACTGGATAGAATGAATTACTTCTTCTATTCTTTCTCGTAAGACCCCATCCATCGTTACGTTGGTCTCATTTTTTGGCTCCTCAAGGTAATCAATTATCCACGAAATGGGAGATTGATTGACCCAAGAACCTAAACGGAAGATAACACTCGATCGAATACTGCTACAGTACCACGACCTTCGTCTAATCATAAGCGCGCTTTCCGCAGCCACCGCAGACTTGCTATTTCTGCGTCAATGGCTGGCTGACTGGCGAATTCACTCGACATCAAATGTGGTCGAAATTGTGAAAAAAGAACAGCGGAGATATATTGACAATATCATGCGGGAAAGATATCTGTAATAGACAGTCAACATCGAAGCGGGCGTCGCAGGTTCGAATGCGCCAGCCAGCCAGTCAGCCAGCCTTGGCCGGAAGTTCGCTCCAAGGAAGCGCGAATGTAGGTATATAGTGTGTATAATAACGTGTGTGTATAGCCCGTATACGGACTACCTCTGCGCGTGTTCCTCTATGCCTGCCTGTGCGCGTGCCAGAAATTATTCTCAAGCGAGTATGAGTGAATTGTACAGTATGTTATTATGTACATAGAGATGTTTACGACATAGGCGTCTACCCCAATGTGTAAGGTATGACAGGGCGGACTGTAGGTATACGCACACTTTGAAGCATCACAGGTTTCATTGGAACATTTCAATTTCCACCGTGTGAAAGGGTATTTTTGTTTCATAAATGGATTCCGGGCGGAAAAAATAATTATTTCTTCCCCCGAGTCTATGCTGTTAGTATGTGGATTGCGTGCGAAGACGGGCACCATCACCTGCTTATATAGATTTGCATAATACCTGCCACTCGGAGCTAGGCCGTTATGAAGAATACGAAATTGGGTATCTGAACGACGACCTACATCAATTCATGTAATTCCTCTCTCAGTCCAGGCTAATTGACACTCCTCTACGTATAAGGCCAAGACTTGGGGTTCAAACGAAGCACAAGCACTTCTCGTCTCCACTTTGTGGAAGTTAAGCGTTAATCACTGCTCGCGGAAATGAATGCACCACTTGTCTTCAAAGAAAGTGTATCAGCCTGAATAAACAATAGGAATAATCTGATCCATACAGTGATTCGGGACACGCGATGTTTTTTGGAGAACGGTGCAACAGCGGCACACCTGTTCGTCGGAGAAGAGCTAGAAGTCGGTGGAGTCGTGGGTGTGATCGGTGTTATCGGACAGCCGGTGTCCTCGGGTGACCCCGGGTCGCAGGGGGACATAGAGCTACGTCTACAGGAGAGGGACAGTCCGGTAGCAATTTACCCGGGATCAAAGAATCTCACCTTGACGAGGCCGTTGGACAAGGAGGGTGTCGAAGGGCCTGCTAGTGTCTACGTCAACGTCATATGCGAGAGAAGACGCACCCTCGACCCGGTTCGTACATCAATGATGACCTATTTCCCTGCGACCATAGCACGATCGATTCCGTTCAATCTTGACGATTTATAAATCCATTATGTTTCCAGGGATTTGTTATACCCGTTAACATAAGAGTCACTGACGCAAATGACAACGCCCCTAAGTTCGTGAACGCGCCATACGTTCTGAACATATCCGAGGTGACTATTCACATTGCTTGTCTACCTACACTAACATGAGACAGTATCCAGGACATACGGTGATCACTTTGAGTTTCAGGTGACGGTGGTCGGCACGAGGGTGTTGCAGGGTGTCCGAGCGGTGGATGCGGATCAGCCGGGGCCCTACTCGACGGTAGAATACTCGGTCCTGCCGGGACCGCACGCGGTAGGCTAAATTTATTTATTCACACTCACGTTTAATAGTTAAATTTTGTGTGTGTGCGCAGCCAGCCGTCTTTGTGAACGGGGAGAGACTTCCCCTGCAGGTACACCCTGCATGTGTCTCGCCAAAAACTGCAACTCGCAAAAATACGCATTTGGAGACCCAATGATTATGTTTTTCAGGATTACTTCGTCTTCGTCAACGCGTTGGAAGGCACTCTCGTGCTGCGGAAACCGTTGGACTATGAAACCCTGAGCAATTTTTCCGTAGGAATACACGCCCAGGTTCGTTCCTTTTCGCCTTGTCGCTAACACTTATGGCAGAGTCTAAATGTGACTGTGGTTATCCGTCATGTTACAGGACCAAGGGAACCCGCCGCAGTCATCGGACACGGTGCTTCGAGTAAACGTAATCGATGCCGACGATCAGAATCCTGCCTTTTTGAATGACCAGTATAGAGTGTCGATACCTCACGGGGAGAAAAGCGTAAAAAATTATTACAGTTACTGTCAGTTACACTGTCTGCAGCGTAGAACAGGAATTAATGTAATCCCTAACCGCAGGGAACGATTCTGAGGGTGGAACCAGCTGCTATAAGAGCTGTAGACCAGGACACCGGCATCAACTCCCCGGTCAGATACTCCCTGCAAGGAAGTGCAGTGTCATTCCTGAATCTTAATCCAGGAACCGGGGTCGTGACCCTTGCGAGGACCCCAAAGGATCACGAGCTCCTTGCTCCAGCTACGCTTGTCATCAAGGCAAGCCACAAGAACTAGATGAAAGCATGTTCGACTTGGACCCCAAGCTAACACTTGATTTTTTTCCTCAGGCTACGCAGGTGGACAATCCCGACAGATATGCCTTGGCAACGGTCGTAGTCTCGAGGGAAGGGGGGCTGGGCGCTGGTCCCACGGCTGGTAAGCACATAGTATTCATGATTTTCTGAATGTACTTGGCGCGGGACCGGGTTCAGTTCGTTTTTACGACGAAGTTGTGATGATGAATGTAATTGTTGAAAACTAGAAGGCCGACTGCCGGTTCGATTCGTACTCGGGGAATATCAATCGAGTATCCCCGAAAACACCCCACCAGGAAGCATCCTGTTGACCGCAGGAGTAAATAAAATCGACCCCGTAAGATTTACATGATATCGCATTTGATTTTTTCGGCACTCTGTATATTTCTGGTTAAATCACTTCATTTTCTTCCAAAGAATTTGAATTTTTGGCTCGTGGGTGCCAGTGAGGACCTTGAGAGGTTCACCATCACTCGTTCCGGAGAATTGATTCTGAAGGGTACGCTTGACTATGAGCGCCGCATACAGCACAGTTTCCTGGTTCATGTCACCGACGGCCACCACGTAAGACTAACCCTCATACCGACTACTGTCTACGTTGACACCGATTTACAAATCTATTATTTCCCCTCAATTAGAACGATACGGCGAGGGTGAACGTTTCTGTGGAGGACGTCAACGAATGGGAGCCAAGATTCCGTCACCCACGCTACGAATTTCACGCAAGGAGTCTTCGACAAGGCTCCATTATAGGTTGGTACACTGATACCGTAATATCAAATATCACGAAGGGGTTTTTACCCGAAGTACACAATGAATTGCGTTTTCAGGAAGGCTAGAGGCAGCGGACGGAGACAGAGGGGACAGGGTCACACTGTCGCTCAGGGGGCCTGACGCTAGGTAACGCATAACTTGCATTCGTATAATCAATTATGTGAATTTCCTGACTCGCCAAACTCCATAACGACTGCTCTATACTACAGATCGTTCGAAATACGCGACAACGGCGAACTCATCCTGAGGTCCTCCAGTCCTTTCAACGGAACGACAGCTCGAATCGTCGCTATAGCCGCAGACTCTGGTCGCCCTCCGAGGTGAGTTTTGGCCAAACATCAATTCACCGAAGGTCCTAACAGCTAGTTTCCCGTCTCCTCAGGACAAGCATGGTGCCCGTAATCGTCCATCTTCCAGCTGCCGGTTCTCTTCCCATAGCAGCAAGAGCGGCTCCTGCGTGGCTTGGGAGCAGCGTACTCCTCGTCGCCGTCTTCGGAGGCGTCCTGGGACTGCTGGGCGTCGTCATCCTCGTTCTCATACTATACATATATAAACAGTGAGTCACTGAGCGCAGTAATGAACACTGTATGGCACAATAATTGGACATTGCGTCTTTCAGCAAAAGGCCAAAGAGTAGCGGTTCCGTCGGCTCGTCGGGGAGCGGTTACGGGGACAAATCGCCAATCCCTTCAGCGCTGAGTCCCACACCCAGAGTCTTAGGGGCCAGCGCTCTGCCCGATGACCGTCTGAGGGAAACTGGGAACGTGAAGTTAACGAACGACATCGACAACCCCGTATTCGGGGACGATAACGATAGCACATATACAGCAACGATTAAAAGTATGAGTCAATTCCCTCTATCTACTTTCAGCATAAGATATATCCTGGTTATCGATTTCAGGCGTGACTTCAGCGCGACAGATGCCCCTGCAGGTTTGCGCGAGGCACAAAGTGGGGCCGATGGTGTTACCGCCAGTGGCGCCGACCCTGGCAGCAACGAGCCATATCCCGAACCTTGGGGGACTTGTTAATAACATAAATAATTTGGCTGGAGGGCTGCAGCAGCGGGGAAACGCGGCCCGGTCGACCGGTGATTTCGGTTCCGTAAACGGTTCTTCGAACTATTCCGCCGATCCGGATTCGCTTCAAGCGCCCGTCTCTGCCTGGCCGTCGGGGTCCGTGTCACGAAGGGTTAAAAAACTCTCATGGGACGACGACGACGAGGAGGGAGAAAATGACCACAACGACGATGTTGATAAAGTGCGTAAGAATCGTGTCTTAGGGTGCGGATATCGCAGAATACGACTGTAATTGTTTTCTCGTTACAGGCCGTTGAAAGCGTTGACGTTGCGGCCGACGTGCGGCGGGGCAACGGCCAGGCCGGAACTGATCAGCTCAACCTGACTGTGTATTTTTGAGCGTGATGATAGTATTATTAATAAACGGCCGACAATCGCAAAGAAATGAATTATGTTTATGAACGGTTATAAATAAATATTGTATATTCTCAGAGATGGTTATTAATTTTGTTACTGATTCCACGTCCGCAGATGTAATGCAAAACTTAGACAGTCTCAGGGTACCCGGACGATATTAGTAGGTCATTGGGTCAATGGGCCAGCGGGTCAGCGTACTTGCTCAAATCGTACGGAACCGCGCGAATTGGTATATCCGATAACTAGAATGATAAGTCTGAATCATATCGAATGTCACATAGCCGGGATCCATGATCGAAGAGCAGTAAACAGCAAAGAGTCCTTTGTGCCTGGACGTACCTGATCGATGGTTCTATCTATTCACCTACGTGGTGAACAACATCCGGGCGAAAGAAAGCGATCCGAACGGATCAGGTGGGGAGAGTCACCGTCGTGGCTGTCAGGTAAAACGACACGGAGAAGCGTGAAGTCAGTGATAGCTGTGCCATTGGTGCAGAACCCCAGACCCCAGACCCGAGACTTTGCTCAAGGCACATTGATACGCATATTCCGGTCATACGATCTCCTGTCCTCGCCCACACATCCGCGTATGGAACCGAAATAAAAAAATTCTGCCCGATTGAAATCTATACCGAAGGAATCCTATATCTGTAAGTACTGCATGCGTATTCTGACTCAGTGTGAGTGACAAAGTCTTAATTTCGATTCATTTGAAACAATGTTGGAATTTCCGGGAGAAAGTTCAACTGCGGCTCTGACTATATTTTGCAATTTGAATTATGCCGGCCGGTCGTGTTTTCAACTATGATTCACGACATTATGTGATACTTAGTTCCAATATGTTCAATATTTCACAGGATTTGGTAAAATGGGACTGTACGCAAGAGGGGCTTTGGCCGTCCTACTGACAGTGTGGACTGCAACTGCAACTACAAACGGTAGGTCTCATTCGAAGATACGCAAATTGGAGCCCGCTTCACGAATTATAAACACCCATCTAACCCTTCGACAGCGATATACCTGCCACCGAACCTAACGACGATCGAATATGGCCAGACACCGTGCAGGGATGATCTTCCAGGACCATGGAGCGGTATCCTAGAGGATTGGGTCCTCGGCGGAGGCGCTTTGGCACGAACGGCTAGAGTGATGAAGCTCGGTGATAACGCTCTGACAGTATCTCCTTCCGGGAGTTCGTTGAACAAGAGGGATGTATCAGAAACGGACCTGTATCTTCTGGGTTAGCGGAAAGATTGAGCTTCTATCATGGCAGTTATGTACAATGCATTTCGGAATTGGTACCAAAGTATGTTTTTTTTTCTTGCACTGCAGGCGCGATCGAGAAACTCGTCTACAGAGTAGATTACATGGAAAAACGATTACGAAGAGCCGAGGAGCTCCTCTACTACGTCATATCCGGAAACAATCAGGGCAAAGGTAAGCGATATACCTAATGAACGGAAAGTTTAGGCTTGTCGCGTTCGTTGACACAGGGAGATAGTTAGTGTAAACAATCTGCAGATCCGTGTCCGGCAAACTACACAAGGGTAGGAAACGGCTGCTACCACTTCAGCAGCCGGGAGTTTGACTGGAAATCGTCGGCTAGCATGTGTCGAGGTCTAGGAGGCCACCTGGTGGAGCTCGAGACCGTCGAGGAGAACCAAGACGTCGTCGCCCATCTCCAAACCGACAAACAAGTCCGAGGAAAAAGTTTCTGGACGGGGGGATTAAACCCGGGGCTCCTTTGGATATGGGCGGGTAGCGCGAGGCCAGTTCACCAGGACACGAAGCAGACAGTCTCTGGCGACGGAAGGTGAGCAGGAGATGAATGAATCAGTTGTCGGCAGATTTATCATCTTATCCTGATATTCGCAGGTGTCTCGAGCTCGAATTCAACCTGGTATCACGGATCTACTCTTATCAGGGCGAGGATTGCGGTTCCAGGCAACGGTACATATGCGAGTACGCCAGGGACGACGAGTCTGCGAATAAGATTGAGAGGACAGCGCGCGAGCTAAGCGAGTCCCAGAGTAAAACTGGAGCGCGATAATTAAGTTTGTTCTCTTATCTTAAGTAACCCGTATTCGCACATCCCAAAGTTTCATTGCGTGTTGCAAAAATAGAAAGCTGTATAGGCTGTCCCCTTGCCGGTCTTCTAACTTATTATTATTATTATTACTAGGGGGTAGGGGGGTTCATCGATCAAAGTAGCTGCAAGTGGATTGCAGACGGCTGTCGATGTTAAACAAGTGAATTGACAATCGAATATAAAACAGGAAGCGAAGTATTGCAAGATAAATCATAATCACTAAATTATACTGTAAATTTTGTTTATAATAAAAAAAAAAAAAAAACATACAGTGATACGTACCTGATTGGAAGCATACTCTGAAGTGAAATGAAGTTTTATCTCCACAAACATAGACAACACAGCTTCAATGTTTCTGTTAGTATGGAACCTGAGATAAAAGGTCAAGTGCGTATTTAATTACGTGTTCATAAATTACAAATTACCAACACAGAATATGCGTTTTTTCATACCCAACAACAGCGGAGAGTGAAAATGTGTAATCTGTACGTCGACTGACCATATCCACATGAACGCGTTTTTTGCAATCTGATCACTTGTATCGCGACTGAGTCGACTCCGTGGAATTTATTATGAATATATCTTGCCTGTGTAATACTATAGGGTAAAGATAAGTACATATGTAGGGAAGTAATTGGCGTGTCTCTGTACAAGCTCGGGAGATAAAGTGAGAGAGCAAGAAATAGTCAGGGTTCCGGGGTTTTCCCGCAACGCAGTGTCCTTAGAAAGTGAGATACCCGTTATTTGTACAAAGCTAAACACAGCAAGGATTCTAGGAACGTCTCTATACATAGGTTTCGCTTTACGTGTATAAACGTGGCTTGGCCGTTGCTCGTGGATTCCGATTATTCCGCCGCGGACTTCTTCGCCAAACATTTCGCAAGTTTCAGGGCCATCACTAGGCTGCGATGTTCCCCAGAAACTAACTTCGGCACGTGAGCCGCGTCTGTGAGAAGTCCGCCGTTATCCTCAATCGCTTTTTGCGCCTCTCGGATGTCGGCGGGATCAACGCCACGGCAACAATCCTCGATCACAGCTAACCGGTAGCCGTGTCGCAGACCGTCGAGGCATGTAGCCCTCACGCAAACATCGTAAGCGAGACCGCAAACGTACACATCGGTAACGCCGACCTTCTCTATTATGTCCAAAAGCTCCCTGGAGTCTCGACAATTGTTGTCAGCGAAGACGGAGTACGCCTCCATGTCGGGGTGCCCGCCCTTGCGCACCTGGAAACGAGGGAAGCAATAATCACACTATCGCGTAGTTTCGTTCCAAAGTCATACTCCCTATGCCTTCACGTGCGCGATCGCTCGGCTCCAATTTTGTGAAGCCTGACAACTTTTGTATCGAACGTTTTGCGATAAAAGGGTCCTCGCAATGAGTCCTTCGGTATGATAAGCCTTCCATGTCGTATCGCGCGCGTCATTACCTGATCGGAACCCGGCAGTATGACGAGATCCTTGTGCAGTTGGGCGCCCCATGAGTCCATAACACAGTGTTTAGGCCAAAGCCGTTGCTCGAGTTGCGGATCGAGGAAGAGTACCGTGTCGAAGGGCTTGGCTTCCTGCTTGCCGATCTATGGCAACGATACGAATGTTGAGAGTTACGCGAACGGAAGTGGATATAGCGAGGTCTCACCTTCGAGTCTGGGTGCAGTTCGCGGAGTTTGAGATTCTCATAGAAACCGATATGGTTCTCGGGATGCCAATCGCGAGAGTAGACGACCTTGTCCCATTTTACCTCGGTGAGCAACCGATTTATCGGCTCTACGATCTCCGCGCCGTCCTGGCCCTTGCCGCAGCTACGGAGGGCGAGAGTTCCGTCGATGAAATCGTTCTGCACGTCAACGACGAGCAGCATGTTCACCGGGTTAACCACTACAGAGATCCACTCGTTGCAGCATCTAAACGTAACGGCAGTATCGTAATAACTCAAATTTGTCGCGTCATGGAACCAATTTGCATAGAGCGAAACAAGCATGGAGAGTCGTCTACCAATAAGAAAATCAGATATACACAAGTACCTTAGCCATTCCTCGCGATTGAGAGACCCGTCCTCGTCGGCGTCGAAGATATCGAAAATGTCCTGTACCCTGTACTCGTGAGGGTCAACCTCGTCCTCTCCGAAAAGTTCGACGCAAATGGTTTTGAACTCGTCAAAATCGATCATCCCGTTCTCGTTGGCGTCGAACTTTGCGAGTAATCCATCGGGCGAATCCCACGTTTTCTTATCCAGCGTCATTATACCCTGATTGCAAACAAAACTAGGATATACAAAGGTGCGGATGACCTTCCGCTCGCGAGTCAGTCTTCGGAATACTCTAATAACTGAAAGCGGGAACTAGCCGCGCGCGATCCTTGACGTACGAGGGGCTCGCTTCGAGTGCCGAGAATTTGCACCAAACCGTACCAACAATGGCGTGTAATAAAGGTGTATTACGGTATAGGCAATACACGCATACACCGATAGTCGATTATGCAAAGACCGGTATGAATAGACGTGCACACACGAAACCGGGGAATGACGAACGAGTTCATATCGACAAAACAAATCCAGGCCTCGAACGGGGGTTCCCCCTCGCAACGCAAGGCCCGCGTCAAACCGGCACTGCGACGAAACCCAAACCTGCGGTATACTCGCGGGGGAATCACTGCATGCCGTCATAAAACGGAAATTATAAATGCGAGAAGAATAATAATAACAACAATCAAGAAGCGAAAGGCCCCTTCCTTCAAATTTGCGCGGCGTCCTCGGAATGCAGACCGAAGAGTGAAGAGGGTTGAGGAAATTTTAAGCATAAAAGTTATCCTCAACCGCGGCTTTTGTTTCAAAACTTTCTATTATCACATAGATAACCTTCTATTGGCTTGAGGACCCGGCACCCCCCCCCCCCATGACGCAACATAACCTATAACCGAATGAATTTAGTAAGAGTATAAATTACAAGCCTTTTACGATCGGTAATACAAGACCTCATCTCATCAAGAAATCTTGTAATAAGAATTTTCTGATAACTTGTGCAATATCAGGCACGTGTCTAGTTAAAAACTATGAGTATTATGAAAATACTGCAACATCATCAGATTTACCTATTTCGACGATATTTGCAGTCGGTCGATTTTTCAGATCAATGAACACGTGCTATCTCTCAGACGATATGTATACAATATTTCTTAGCGCGCGAAAGTTTCTCAACATGCTTGCGGAGCGCAGAAAAAAAAAACTGTGCGCAGTACCCAATGAAAACGTGTTAAGGTTAAATGAAAGTCACGTGACCTCGATATTATTTACACTTGGAATTTTCAAACGCTTTTTTCTCAGCCAAAACACATTCGATTGATGTGAAATTGATATCAGTGACGTAAAAAAACTTAACGAAGGGTCTGCCAATCGTGGATTTTCGAATATCGAAAGACATAATCAGAATTTTGTGTAACAATATTGTTCTGAAACCCAAGGAGGTGCTGCCCCTCGTGGAGAGAGGCAGCACTTCCTTGGATTACAGAACAATATTGTTAAAAAACTGTTATTACGTCTCGATTTTCGAAAATCCACGATTGGCAGGACCTTCGTTGAGTTTTTCTACGTCACTGATATCAATTTCACATCAATCGAATGTGTCTTGGCTGAGAAAATAGCGTTTGAAAATTTCAAGTGTAAATCATATCGATGTCACGTGACTTTCATCTCCCCTTAATTGGTGCGGTAGAAAGTTATCGTTGTTCATCTTTGAACATAGTTCGATTGATTCGACGTTGCATACAAGAAAGAAAGAAAAAAAATCAGAGAAAATAATTTCATTAAAAAAAACTATGAAGACTCACGTTGGCAGGAACCACGTGATGTCGAGTAGCTTGTGTACTCGATCGATGGGGAATCCATGTACGCAGTTTGCACGATCGCCCTTACCCCTCACGATTCGGTGGAGGCATCATGGTGGCGTGGAGGGCGATCGTTACCTTGGTTCCGCGCGCTACCCTAGAGGGAGAGAGATATAGAGAGAAGGCGAAACAGAGAGAGAGAGAGAGTAAAAACACCGTTGCAGTATTGGCAGGGAGCGCGAAGCTTTCGATCTCAACGGGTAATAAGTAACGCGGATTCTCATTGCTTCTCGCGCCTCCTCCTCTTGCCGCATCCGCTAGTTTGTACTACATAGTCGCAGTAGCAAAACCTTTAAACGGGTACATTACGACCGGTTATGAGACTGCTGTTACGCGTAGATAAAACTTGTAAATTATGATATATCGAGACTTGTTTTATTCATTGGATAGATTTTTCCACGTGTTACGTATGCTTCGATGTTTGGCACTTGAGTTACCTACGCAGTACATTTCATCTCGTATATCTGCTAATAATAGCTTTCCTGGTAATACGACAGTTTCGTCTACACGGAGTAATCACTGTGATGTACGATCTTTTTTTTTCTCATCTTATCTTCTTGCTTTATGCCAAATACGATAAAGTATGTATTCGAAAATATAAATTAAATTGCCCTCGCCAACGGTTTTCATTAATTTGTTTCTTAAATACGAATAAAAATGAGTAAATGAATATATGAATGAATAGGTATAAATTTGTTTGTTTTTACTCACCTGAGCTTTGGCTGAGTGAGGTAACGATTTACTCGAGCATTTTCGACTTAGGTATAGGTATATCGATCGCACAAATTCATTGTACAACGTTACGGATATACACATGCTCTTGATTATTTTCTTTCTCTTTTTCATTTTCTTTCTCTCAATTGCTTCTATGTATGTACCTTGATACTCTCTCTTTCGTTCTCGATGGAACAGATCATTTATTGATCCTGGTGATTTCAATGCCGTATTATATGTATTTACTTCTGTGTAAACACAATCTACCTTAAACGCTACAACTGATCGTGAAGTCAATTAAACAAAAGCTTTTTTTCAAATATATCTCTCGTGCCCTGTACCCAGTGAGGATAAATGCAGATGCACCAGATGTCAATTATTTGTGTATTAAATGTGCTCACATAGCCAGATTTGATCTTCTTTAAATAAAATTTAGTACGTAACGATTTATCAATTAGGACAAGTGTTATAACTATGATTTATGATCTTCCTGAGAAATCATTCGAGTTTCAAGTTTCTCGCTATCATTTTGTCAATTTCTTAGTTCAATTTTTTTCGGTACCATACGACACCTCGGCTTCCTTCACACTTTGATTTAAATTATACTTGAGGAATTCATTTGGCTGTAATATTTTAGACTGGAGAAGAAAAAAAAATTCAATACTCAAAAGAATTCCATGAAAGAAAATAAGAAAAACGCAAATGAGAATAACTATCTTTTTTTCGTGACATAAAACAATACAATCTCAAGTACTGTTCATTCGACAATAAATTCTACAATTCTTTTTTTTTTTGTTTACAACATTCATAGAGTTCATAGATGTGCGAAGAAAAACAGGTTTTATAGATAAAAAAATACACACTGTGTTGAATTAGTAATCTTTTTACCTGTACAATTTCGCTAAAATCTCTGTGTTATGATCATGTATCTTTTGGCTCTTTGGTTCATTTCGTTTCCGTTTTTTTTGTTCGTTTCCTTTTTTCGTTCACTCTTTAAAACTCGTTGCTCAATCGAGCATATTCGTCCGCTTTATTTATTCTCGCCAAACTTCGTAAGGCTAGATTCACATTTTTTTTTTTTTTTTTTTTTCAACGTAGAGGTTGTAATTTGTAGGTCCCCATTTATTGGTTGTGCCGGTATCCTAAGGCAGTTGCTGGTTATTCGTATAATAATTTGTCTTGCTTTTGCCAAACATGAAGAAAAAAAAAAAAAAATTAGAACACAATTTTTCATTTTTTTTTTCTCTATTTTGTACTGTGTCAACTGACAAAATATAGATTAATATATTATAGGTAAGGTTGTAATAAATATAAAAGTATCATTTCACTTGATAGTTTTTTTTTTGTTTTTTTTGTTCATCTTTTCTTTCATCATTTCATTTCATGTTCTTGTTCTATTGCTTACAATGTAATATTCGGTAGACACTACTACTTCTACGACAGAAAAAAAAAAGAGAAAAATCATAATAATAATAATAATAATAGTAATAATGACATACGACAATGCTTTTTTTTTTTATATAATGTATGTAGAGATAGATTAGGTAGTTAGAGGGTATTTAATTGATTAATCAATAAATTTTTTGTTTTCTTTATATTAACACAAATATGCAGGTATAGTATTCGTAGTTGAACTCTCATTAAACCACCTACAATTAAATTCCTTGCTCATGTACGCAGTGTCCACTATAGCCAAGAAGTCCCCGAAAACCCGCCGATCCGTAATAAAAATAAAAGATCAAACGTCCCAACGAACGCTTAGTACTTCATTTGATAATCGGCCGGATTCTCTCCTACCGTATGTGTATCGATAAATCATACAATTCGACTAATCAGTTTTTTTTTACAAAACTTTGTCGACCTGGTGTATAAAATACATTTGATATTTCTCATAGACATCGTAAGGTCTTTATTAATATTCATTGTTTTTTTTTTTTTTTTCTCTTTAGATTTGTTCTAATCGCTTAGTCAATATATTCATTAGGTTTCATTGGACAAATTGTCGTGGACGTACACCGTCTAACGATCGCTTTTGAATTTAATGTGATAAAAATTAAAGTTACAACACCTTTTTGACTTTCACAAAAACTTAATACTAGTTAGAAGATGAGCAGAGGTCACGAACGAAGTGAGAACGTCTGACCGTCTCTTTGTCTCTATAATTATTTTTATGTATATCTATCATCTATCCCTGTCTCTCTGCCAGTCGGTTATAAAAGTGTTATTTATCGTCATTTTTTTTTTTTTTTTTTTAATTTAATCTATTCAATTTAGCAGAGGTTTAAGTTAGAAGAATTCACAGCGAAACACATTTTCAGTATTCGCAGTAACTTTCTGTCCATCGTTTGTCAAGCGTCCAACAATACTTCTCCATACACGCTTTTAAGTAAGCTAAGAATGGACACCCTGTCGTTAAATTATCTAGTGTATGGAATACGTTCAATCATTCTGATCATATCTTTGGATAAAAAAAAATATTTGAAAAAAAAAACAAAAAAAAACGAACCCGTAGAACCAATACAAACATGTACAGGTTGTTAGTAGTACGCTTGAAAAACTGATGGGCATGGGGGGTGGTATGTCAATAATTTTGAAAAAAAGGTATCTAACATTTACAATTAAATAGTTGAATTTGTAATATTTAATAGCGTCGCTGAGACTGGGCGTTTTGGTAACCAGCACTGCCACCTGCAAACAACCATACCTCCTTCGTTCAATAACTTTGAAATTTTCTTATTTGCAATTTCTCTATATTAGTTAATTATATTCATACTGTTACGTGTTATTCAGACTGTACCCGTGTGATAACGGGTAGATATATATACAAATTATATAGAAAATGTGGTGTCGTGTATTCGTGTAAGTGTAGTGTGTGTGTGTGTTACCAGCCAAATATACAGCGTGAGAATCTAAGTTTGAGGTTTTATAGGAAATTTATTTCAAAATCGTGCGAAAAATTGTGGCTGAAAACAGATTTGTTTTCCAATCGGCAAGTCGGCACACGTATTTTTTATACGGTAACGTATAGAGATAGACTCAGTGATTGCGAACCACCTTCTTAATCTAGTCTTGAATATCATTCTCAATTTATTTTCATTTAGATATTCACAGTTTGTTCACCATTATTCATTGTCATTGTGATTTTCTGTGTTTCTATTTATCTATGATTTTTCCTTTTCCCTTTATATTTTTTTCAAATCATCTTTCTATGCGTCGTATTTTCGAGTTATGATTATCCGTACCACTAGGGTACATCGCGAGTTTCTTTCCATCGCGTATCTGTGTTACTGAAGGCATTAATTTCCATACTATCAAACCGTTATATGCAATATTATCTCTCCATCGACAGATCGAGCCCTCATTTGGCGATTTCTTTACAATAAATGCGCGCGCGAGCCTTTCATTCTCGTATCTATAATTCTACGCTATATCAACCGGTCGTCATTGTCACAACTGAATCCTATTCCCTATAAATGGTCTGCCGTATTGAAATTGCAACTTACCATAATCCTGTTTCCCATACCCGCCGTCTTGGCTCGGATAGTCTGAAACCGAACAGAGAACAATGACAATCAGTCTTCGACACCTTCAAAACCGTCGTCGTTAACAAGTCTTAAGTCAATGAGCAAACCCCTAGTCACCGCAACCGCTAAACGAAATGAAGCTGTGAAATGAGCTTGTGACAATATCTTGGCGATTGGTAAAAAAACATATCAAGATAGATAACAAGGCAGCCCCATCTCGGATATGAAAAATAGACCATTCGAAACGAGATAATGCGAGGGGACTAATAGCCGTAGGGAAAAAACTAACCGTAGGATTGCGTAGAGTAGCCACCGCCAATTGGTGCGGTGGTGGCGTTAGAGGATCGATCGTCATAGGGGTTGGCAGGGGTGTAACCGCCACCGCCAGCCGCTGCAGCTGCTGCAGCCCCCTGCTGGTAACCGGCTGCGTACGGGTCACCTGGTATTGGTCATTCAATATTCTTATTGGTTACTCAACAATCACCCCTCTTAGAGCATCTCTTAAGCAGAGAGTTGCCACTTGACACGGTAAATGCCGCGAATTTCTTTCCTTCTTTCGATAATACTAGTTCAGCCAAGATATTTAAAACACGCTCGTGTTATAAATATGACCAAATACAGCTGGAGGGTGGGAAGGGTGGGTCAAAAAAATATTCGGCGATACCATCAACTCTCAATATCAATTGGATAGACGAGGCTCTAAGTTTAGTCTCACCGGCTCCGGACGGTTTTCCATATCCATAAGGATCCTGCGAGTTGTAGGAGGCTGCTGGTGGCCCGGTAGGCGCTCCACCATATCTTCCATCCACCGGTGCCGGCGCTGCATATCCCTGTGGAAGAAGAGAACTTTGTCAACTGCCTCTCTGCATCCTGGCAAGTCACTGAATTCAACTCACGGTAGGCTGGGCGTAGTCCGGTGCCTGCTGGTAGCTCTCGTACCCAGAATATGGCTGAGCATAGGGTCCCTGCTGGGCGGAGTATCCCCCATACCCACCGGGTGGTTGTTGCTGTTGCTGCTGCGGGGGTGGTTGTTGTTGGTGTCCGTAGCCATTTCCGGAAGAACCGTTGCCTCCGTATCCTTGGCTGCTTGGTGCGAAGAAAGCGAAGAAACATGTGGTAAGAGAATGGTTCGCCCCCATTGTTTAGTAGGCTTACTTGTTCAGTGGTGCAGAATAGCCGTTTGAATTCTGCGAAGGAGTCTGATCGAACCTCGGCCTCTTTGCCGGACCTCCGGCTCCGGGCGGACCTCCGCCACGCTTCATGGCGCCTCTGCTACCCCCGCCGCCTCCTCCGCCGCCACCTCCTCTGCCTCCTCTGTCTACAAAACCTCCTCTACCTCCAAGACCTCCTCTAGGGGGTCCTCCGCCGCTGTAAAACCGAAGCAATTCAATGTTGACGGGAACTCTATCCCTCTGTGTTGAATACCTTACGTCGGCTGAAAAGGAGTTTCTTACCCTCTTCCACCTCCTCTGCCTCCTCCTCTGTCCATGCCGCCGCCTCGGCCTCTGAATCCACCGCCGCCTCCTCTCATATCGCCTCTGCCAAAGTCTCCCCTTCCTCTGCCTCCCCGAAATCCTCCGACCCCGCCGCCGCCTCGACCTCCTCTAGGTGGTCCAGCCATGCCTGGAGGTGGGGGGCCGCCGCCTGGGCCAGCCACCATCCCCACGTCTGGAGGTCCTCTGTGTAAAAGATGTGACAAAATTTGACAACAATGTTGGAAAGATGTTTGGGTCGTTTGTGGAGATATTTACCCTGGTGGAAAGTGGCCGCCTCGTCCTCCTCTGCCTAGGGGTCCACCTCTGCCCCTCATTCCCGGTGGTCCGCCTCTCATGCCTCCGGGACCACCTGGACCTCCGCCTCGTCCACCTCGCATCATGCCACCTCCTCTGGGTGGGCCTCCCCTGGTCGGATGGAAAAGAGAAACGTCTTGTTTATAATAAATTATTATTATTATTGTTATATCGCCGATATTATCTCACCGTCCCCTGTCACCGAAGCCGCCGCGTCCTCTGAGCGGGGGTCCGCCGGGTCCCCCTCCGCGTCCGCGAAATCCGCCTCTGCCGGTTGGTGGACCGTCCATGATATTTTATACTGTGATAAATCGAAGGTATTAGAGGTTTGGGGGTTGTGGTGATCGGAGGTTACTCGAAATCGTGTAAATAGGGTATAAAACGCGGTTCCGGCGACGCGCCATCACCCCGCCATCGCAGACGCCATGAATGTTGGCGTGTATGAGTGAGGGGGATCGCTTCGCGAGGGAACGTTCACTAAGATACGTCAGTTGGGATGACTATGAACTTGAGTTTGGTTTCACACACTCGGGGCATCGAATGCGGGTTGTTTTGACGGGGCAACTTACGTCTGTGCAGAGTTTGTTCGATGTAATTTTTAACACCGACGATCGACGCGCCGACTAACACAGCGGACTGAGTAGCGCGTGGAAAATGGACACCGGAAGAAGACTCGCTCGAAACAGCGCGCAGCAGAAAAGAAACAGAGATTAGTTCGGTATGTGGCCGCGCGCGGCGCTCCCGCGGCCCAATCGCCGATGCTGAACGCATGCTATGGATGTGCTGCCCTCGGTGTTTCTATCGTTGAAACTACAGCGCCGACGACTATGCAACACCTTCGGTAAATGGGAGAATGAGAAAATGATAAAAGTAACTTTCATGGTAACTTTGTTCAAAGATAAGGTGAGGTAGGTAACTTTGTATTTTGTAAATTTTTATTTTTGTACAATAAAAGTATGGAAATGATTGTTTGTTTTTTATTATCCATTACAATTGAACGAGCACAGCAATAGGATATACATAAATACAGTATCAATAGCAATAAACTGGAATAGAAATTTTTGCCCCCACTCCTCTCCACAGTCCACACACACATGGCGCCCTTGGCCGTAGCGTTTTTGGCCTACGCCGTAATACGTCGCTGAATAGAAACTTGAGAATAAATACGACAGCACAAAGCCACGACCTAAGAAAGAAGGCAATGCTCACAACACAGGTGAAAGCCACATAAAAAAGGAAGAAAGGAGGGAGACTACTGACTAGCGTGTCGTGTGCAATCACATGCGACACTCACCGCCATCGCACTCGAAAACGACTGAGGAAGACGGAAGAGTTTAGGAAGAAGTTGTATTGGTACAGCGGAGAGAACTTTTGGCGGGAGGACGCGCGGCGATAGTCAACTGTCGCGGCAAATAACAATCGAATATCGCATTGCCTTAGGCACAGGGTGCAATTTGGCTTGCTTTTTATCTGCTGGCTTGCGGTGCAAGGAAACAAGCGCGTAAAGCGCGCATTTAGTTCTACGATACCTATACCTATGTTTACTTATGTTACTCGACAGTCAAAGTGCTTCGTACATCACTCTGACTAACCATTGTCAAATACTTATTAGGCAAACAAAACAGTGCTTCGTATAATTCAACCGCTCACTATAATCCGAAATACAAAAACAGAATTATACGCGGCGTGCTGGATCGCAGTGCATCACTGCAAGGTGGAGTGGTTTCGCCGTTCCGCGCGGATTTGGGCTGTGTTAGAATCGCATGCGCTTTAATCGTGAATTTGACACACCGATTTTTGGTGCACAGGTGACTTCCGACTTCCAAGGCTTCCAGAGACTTCCATTTCAGTATTATGAGGAATTCTCCGAATTCTAATCGAAGAATACCAAAGACTTCCACAGAGTTTCGAAAACTTCCAAGTACTTCCATGGACCTCCTGGGACTTCCGGAGACTCTCAAAGGACAAAGACCATTTGAGTATTTTGAGGAATTCTTCGAATTCTAATCGAAGAATGACATCTTTTGGACTTGGATAACATTTAGATGTCAAAAAGTGTTGCAGTAGACAACATTTAGTCATTTCCAGTTTTGTGCTGTCTGGATAGGAGTGAATAATATTCATTACTATGTATTCCTATGAGTATTCTTTTCCTCTTGCGTGGTCTGCCGATAACATTGACTGTATGTGTAACTGTCTTGAGAATAATATTTTCTGTTTGCTCGCCCATTTTTGTGCACCTGCATATGTTTTATTTTGCCTTGCCATTTATTTTCCGTCCATGACGCACGAAATAAAATTTACCGGCAGAACCTTTTTTTTTGTTTTTGCCTCCTTCTAAACCGTGCAGTAAAAAAGCCCCTGCAAAAATAACGGAGAACTTTCTTTACACGGATTAACTTTCCGATAGTACATCTTATTCAGCAGATTACATACATTCGTCAACGACCATACCATGTTGAAAGCACCGGTTCTCGTCCGATCACCGAAGTTAAGCAACATTGGGCGCGGTCAGTACTTGGATGGGTGACCGCTTGGGAACACCGCGTGCCGTTGGCATCTCTTTTTTTTTATTTATTTTCATGAAACTTTTTCGAGCTTATGACAGTATAATTTGCCACATTTTTTTTTTTTATTCATGTAGTGCAAAGCACCGTTGAAGCTGAACATCTGTTTTCCGAATCGATACGAATGTTATACATTGGCATCAATTTGATTTTCGTAGCTTTTGAACATTTTAAAGACTTCCGGGATATCTTTTCGAGATTTTTTCGGATGGTTAATTTTGAATCGACATACTTATTCCGCTCTGGATAAAAACGCACGGTTGGCACATCAATTTTGTCAAATACAACCGAATTTTCTTATTCCTTCAGAGTTCTGTTCTTATTGCAATGAACATTTGTAATTTGTTATACTATCAACATCAACAGCCGACAATCTTCCGTAGATAAAACGACATGCTCGTATCAAAAATGCATCTTTGAAATGTTCGAAAAACTCAATTTTCCAAATTCGATTAGCAAATTTGCTGGGTAATTACCCAGCGTTCGATAATCACTCCGTATAGATATCCAGAGAGTCGAGGCACCGAAGGACGGTAACACGCGAGCACCCGACCAACGTTATCGCCGGCTATCCCACCCGGAGTTCCAGCGCAGACTTGCTGCGGTGGCAGCACGTTTACGAAATAATCCACATTCATTTTCCTTTCATTTTGTACGAACTGTCAATCGAGTATACACGCCTAACGTGCAAAGCACGGCGCGGGGTTTCGTGACATATACATATATTTTTTATCATAATACTATTCTTTTCCATTTATCGAGCGTCTGGCTGAACCGCTGATCGCAAGCCTAATTTTACTATTTTAGACTCTACTTCTTTTTCTCTCACAATCTTTTGGAATCGATCGACTGGAGCTTTCCGCGTCGACATAACCTCGGAGTTATTTCTCAGTCCAGAATCTCTCTCGTCGACGAGTGCAGTGCTCCGGTGCTCAGCTGTTTTTGTGCATCGAAATGTGTAATTCAAACAAAATCCAGTTATTACGTTAACCGTTTATAGAAAATCAGATTTTGATTTGTTTAGACTAGTGTTAACCGTCGGTGAAAAATATGTCACGAACAGATCTGAAGAATTGGCCTGTGTTTAGCTTGCTGGAACCAGAGTTCATCCCTAAAATACACTTGGTTGTAGTTTACGGTAAGATTTTTAATTCGAAATCGATTCAGATTCAAAATTTGAGTCGGCTCGGTCCTTCATTCCTCCATTGTTCATTTGTCGGGCGTAGAAAACCGCCCAATGGCAGTCATTCCTTATAATCTTCCTTTTTTCCGGGACAAACAAAGAAATCGTAGACACGTAGGTGACGTTAGTCGAACAGACATAAACACGCGCAATTGTCTGCCGCGCAACTGTCTTCGCGCCGATAATGACCTTCCAGCTAATCGGAAGCCGCGCGGTCAACGAATGGCTGAAAGAAGGCGCGATTTTTCAAACCGACAATAATGTACGAATGCAACGCAGGAAACCTCGGCAACGAGGCTCTGATCGTGACCAAGGATGACATGGTATACGCTCTGGGCAGCAACACGACCGGCTGTTTAGGGACGGGGGATTCCCACAGCACCTTGGTTCCGAAAAAGGTCGAAGCTCTCTGCGAGAAGGGGGTCAAGACCTTTGCCTACGGCAGTGGGCCGCACGTAATCGCTCTTACCCGGACTGGGGAGGTAAAGAAAGCCCCAACCCCTCGACTGCGGGACGAAATAACTGTAGCCTTTATCTTCTTCATACTCGTATCTCACGTCCGGTCGCTGCTGGGTGAAAAATGACCGAAATGAATGTTGAAAATTTATACGGGGTCGACGAGGGGTTAACCACTCTTGAAGTCAGGTGTACACCTTGCCGAAAAGTCAGTTG